>VDFB02358134.1:209744146-209983671 GCA_007258455.2 Sequoia sempervirens
TTTGGGCCTTATCTCTCTCCTTTTAGGTGATTACTAGAAGTGCAATAGTAGTACATAGGCTCCCAAAAATCTATGTTCCATTTTGGTGAACCTGACTTTTGAGCATAACAACATTTTTGATTTATATCTAATTGCATCTTAGGTTTCATGCTCTTGCAATTTTTTAGGATTCTTCAAAGCATTGCATTAGTGAAAGCATTCTTTACTTTATCTCTTTGCATTATTTTACATCTCTACATTTGCATTATGTATTTGCATTGTATAGAAAGAAAAAACAAAAAACAAAAAACAAAAAAATCAGAATTTAAAAAAAAAAACCATCTCTTGGGACTGATTCGCCACCTAGGGAAAATCAATCCCTCTATAGTTTTGCATCAACATTTCCAAATTTTAATTTCCTGTATTGTAAATTTCTATTTTTTGTCATTATATTTTTGTTTCAATTTAGTTCTTTCTATTTTCTTAGCATAAAATTTCATTTCTTTTCATGGAATTTATTAGTCTTAGACTTTTACAAGTTCCATTTTCTACCATATTTCATAGTCCTTTCTGATCAACTTATATTGAGGAAACTCTAGCAAATATCCAAAGCCAATCACCCAAAACATCAAATAATCCTATTAAATAAATGATTCAAGTTCAGAACAACATCTCATCCAAGCCACTTCATAGTGATGATGTCAATAAGTTAGATGAATCCCTTAAGGGAATCCTCTCACTCACTTCATCCTCTAATGCTTGTAATGAGAAACCTAACACCATTAATGATAAATCCCCTCTCAAGCCTTTTGATTGTGATGACTTTGATTTTTTAGACAGAGTCCTCCAAGACTTCATCTCGCATAAGTCATCCACTAAGGTTTGTGGTAACCAACTTGATATAACAAATGTTAATTCCTCTAATGATTTTCTTGAACATCCTAAACTAGTTGATGTCTGTTTACCATTCACACCTTTTAGTAGTGACGATTTTCATGTACTAGATGAGTCTCTTCAAGACTTAATCTCATCCAACTCATCCACTATGGTTTTTCATGACACTAAAATCAAGGACGTTAATGTAATTCAACCTAAACTTATCCTTTACCCACCCTCACATCCGCTTCATCCCTCTAATCAACCACACCACACCCTCCACCCACCTAACACTAATGGATCACAACAATCTAGTGATGATATTGTTGCTCATACATATAACACATGAAATAACCCACAACCACCACAACTAACTACCCCATCATTACCCTTACCTAATCCACCTAGTGCTCCTCATTATAACCCACCTACAAAGGAGTATGATCTTGTTGAAAAATTAAAGAATACTCCTACCAAAATTTCTCTGTGGGATTTACTTCAAACTTCACCAACTTACAACACCATTCTTCAAACCGCTTTAAAACAACTCACAATTCCTCTTGGAACCACTCCAAATGATGTGGTAGCTCTTGCTCAAAAAAATAGTCTCAATATTACTTTTCATCAACATGAGCTCCCTCCTTTGGAGTTATGAAAACAACATGATGCCTTTATGATCATCACTCAATTCCATCACAAATGTATTAGATGAACTCTCATAGATAATGATTCTACCCTTAATGTGTGTAGTGTGAGTCTCCTTGATCGATTAAAAGTTGATAGATCACATAGAATACCTGATTCCATTTCTATTCAAGGATTTGATAATACAACAAAGCAACCGCTTGGGATAATTACTTTACCTATTATGGTTGGGGTGGTTACTTTGCAAAATCCTATCCATTTCATTCCTTACAACCTTTCATATAATCTCCTTTTGGGCTGACCATGGATTCATGAGATGAATGTAGTACCTTCCACCTTTCATCGCATCATGAAGTATGTTTATAACAATCATATATATCAAATTGAAATAGACCATGAGCCTGAAAGTTGCTTGCACCTTGAAAAAGGGGTTAAAGGTCCTTTGAAAACATTGATTCCCACTTCTAACATTGACCCTCCTAAAATTGAACACAATGATATGGAATTGGTCTCTAAATTATTTGTTGATGATTGGGGATCCTTAGAATTCACACCCTTGTTTATAGGTGAATACATACTTACACAAAAGAAAGATGAGAAACATGAGCAACCAACAATTATCCCCACTCAAAATTATGAACAATCGTCTCAAACATCTATCTCTAATAATATGGATGAAAATGCAACATACACAACAAATTTTGATGAGATAGATTATCAATCCCTACCTACCCCATGTGAAATGGAATGACTTAATGGGAAAGGTTATAAAATTTTCAAACAATTAGGCTATACTAGAAAAGGGTGTGGAAAACATGAACAAGGTATTTGTTTCCCTATTGAACCTAATACTTAAGAAATAGAAACCGGACTAGGATATTCTTTTTCTAAAATAACCAATGCTACTCAATGACCATCTTTAAAGATTAACATTATAACATGTCAGCAGCAACACAAACTCACAATCAAACATCCTGATTTGCTAGATATAACGTTACCCCCTTCATTGACATATGCCAATAGTGATGAGGATTTGAAACAACTGTTAGGTGTTTATGATACACCATCTTCACATACTTACATGAAACACATTTCCTATGCTTTAAATGTTACCGAGCAAGAAGCAAGTGATATCACTGAAGACTTCTCTAAATCTGATAGTCCTAAATCCAATGCACTCCCTTGAGGAGATACAATTGATGTGCTTATGGAAATTCATATTAAAGTTAAAGTTATTAAAATTGGGAAGTGCCTTGATGATGAAGAACAAGAAGATACGACCACTTTACTTCATGATTTTCCTAAAAAATTTGCTTGGAAATATTTTGATATGTCAGGAATTGACCCAAAAATTGTGATGCAAAACATTGTCCTTGTTGCAAATGATAAACTTGTTTGTCAAAAGATTCACAAAATGCACCCTAACGTAGCCTTGCATGTTAAAGAGGAACTAGAGAAACTTGTTGGTGTAGGCTTTATTAAACCTATTGAATATTCTCCTTAGATCTCAAACATTGTCACAGTTGCACAACCCAATAATAGTATTAGGATATGCACAAATTTTTGAGACTTGAATAAAGCCTCCTTAAAAGATGATTTTCTGCTTCCTAATATAGACATGATCATGGATTCAACTGCTAGACATGATTTGTTGTCATTCATGGATGAATTTTATAGTTATAATCAAATCCTTATTAATCCTCAAGATCAATACAAAACCTTCTTTACAACTGTTTGAGGTACATTCTGTTGGGTTGTGATTCCCTTTGGTTTAAAGAATGTCAACACAACTTATCAACGTGCAATGACATTAATCTTTCATGATTATATTCACAAAATTTTAGAAGACTCTGTCGATGATATCCTCGCTAAATCATTAACACGACAAGACAATGTGAATGTCCTTCGTAAAATCACTAAACACAAAACAATACATGTGATTAAATTCAAGAAAATGTGTCTTTGGCATAGATAGTGGTAAACTTCTTGGTTTTGTCATATCTCACAGAGGCATTGAAGTGGACACAAAGAAAATTGATGCCATCATTAACATGCCACCTCCTTGGACTATTTCTCAATTGCGTACTTTACAAGGTCGAATTCAAGCTATTCATCATTTCATTGCATCTTTTTCCAATCGCACAATACCTTTAACACATCTCCTTAAAAAGGGTGTCCCTTTCGATTGGGATGAGGACTATAAATAGGCTTTTGAGATTCTAAAAGAATATTTAGCCACTCCACTTGTTTTACATCCTGTCATGCCACATTGACCGTTTATCTTGTACATTGCCACATTTTCCCATGCTCTTGTAGCATGGTTGGCTCAACATGAGGATCATGGTAAAGAAAACCCTATTTACTACATTAGTGATACCTTAATTGATTATGAAACAACATATTCACCAATTCAAAAACAATGTTTGGCTCTTGTATTCACTACTAGTAAGTTATGACATTATTTACTAAATTTTGAAGTACATGTTGTCACAAAATTTGGTCCTCTTAGATATATTTTCAACAAAACCGATCTTTTAGGACTCTTAGCTAAGTGGGTGATGTTGTTAATTGAGTTTGTTCTTAAATTTGTTTCACAAAAATCAATTAAAGGTCAATCCTTAACCAATCACTTAGTTGATGCTCCTTCTCCCTTTGATTTCCCTACTAATGATTCCTTTCTTGATGATCATGTCTTAACCACTGATATTAAACCATGAAAATTATTTTTTGATGGATTTAAGTGTCGAACAAGTTCTGGTGCTGGAGTGGTCCTAATTCCACCCGACATAAAACCTATTCTCTTATCCTACCATTTAAATTTCCTATGCACAAATAATATAGTTGAATATGAGGCATTGATTGTAGGTTTGCAAGCTACTCTACCTCTTCATACTAAACATATTAAGATCTTTGGTGATTCACAATTAGTCATAAAACAAATCAAAGGTTCATATCAAACTAAACATGAAAAATTATCAAGGTACAAGGATCTCATAATAAAATTATTAGAAAAATTTCACTCATTCACCATTGATAACATCCCACACAAACATAATCAACACGCAGATGCAATGGCAAGTGTAACTTCTCTCATATCCCCACATGATCCTTCTACAGATTTCACATTCGTTATTCACACTATCATGAAACCTTCCATCGATACTCTGTTAGAAGAAATTTTGGTGATAACTCAAGCAACTTCATGTGAATGGTATGATACAATATACAACTACTTAAACAATGGTGCCATTCCTGAACCTATCACAACAAATACTCAAAAATGGTTACATAAACTCAAAACTAAATATGCGATTCTTGCTTATTCATTATATAGATCTTTCAATGGTATCCTATTACATTGTCTTAAAGATTCTAAAATCCCTTTAGCACTCAAACAAGCTCATGTTGGTGCCTATGGAGGTCATTTTGGAGGTTATTCATAGTGCAAAAACTTATTCGTATGGGTCATTATTGGAGACATATGGAAAATGATTGTTTTTCCTATGTTAAATGATGTCACAAATGTCAAGAACATAGCAATTTGATTCATGCTCCTACTGCTAAGCTCCATGCCAATGTTCCCATTTGGCTATTTTTAGTATAGGGGTTAGATCTTATTGGAAAAATTTCACCTCCTTCTTCTACTAGACATACATTCATCATAATTGCAACGGACTATTTCATAAAATGGGTAGAAGCTATCCCTCTTCATTCAACAACTATTGAATTAATTTGTTGATTCATATTAGAATACATAACTGCTTGCTTTGGACTTCCTTCTGCAATTGTTTCAAACAATGGAACACCATTTAAGAATAGTAAATTTTAAAAATTTATTGCAACATTTAATACTCAACATCCTTTTTCTACATTGTATTATCCACAATCCAATGAACAAGTTGAAAATACTAATAAACTTCTTGAACAAATCCTTAAGAAAAATATTCACAATAATCATAAAGATTGGCATACGCAACTATCTTACACTCTTTGGGCTTATAGAACTAATATTCATTCATCCACAGGAAATACCCCTTATAGCTTTGTTTATGGTACTGATGCGATTATGCCCATGGAGTTAGAATTTCCTACTTTGCAAGTTTCTCTCCAAGATATTTTTAACACTAACAATTATACAATATAAAAATTACATCAACTTGAGATGCTTGATGAACAATGCATTAACACTCTCAAACATATCCAAGCTCACATCAAACAATTACAACACAAATACAACATTCATGTTATCCCTAGATCATTTTCTAAGGGAGATTTTGTTCTTATTGAAAGTCAAAGAACTGTTAGTGCTGACAACGAAGACAAAGATAAGTTCAGCCCTAATTGGTTGGGACCTTACATAGTTGATACCAATTATGGTTCTTGTGCTTATCTCTTAACACAACTTGATGGAACACCCCTTAGGGAGCCTATTAATGTCACACATATGCATTGGTATTATCTCTAATCCCCTTTGAATAGTATGAGTGATATAGCAGTGTTGTCTAAAGTTAATTGATGTTATAACTTTCAGATTGCTCTATTATTGACAACTAAATTTCTATTTGTCTTGGACACTAAGGTAATTATTTAAGTTCATTTTATAATTACTTTAGGCTTCATACTATTCACCCTCCTCTTGTGTTAAATTAAATCCTTATTGGTGTATTTAATTTAGCATATTCTTTTTCATTTATCCATGTTGTATCCATGATAAAACTGAAATATGCTTTATATCATATCACACCATTCTTGTTAAATCATGAAGCCATTAATTAAATAATTTTTACAATAAGTCATTTAATTAATCACATAGCATTTACCATTTGCATACCAAAAGATACATCATCATAATATCAAAGGTGCATGTCTATATATATATATCAAAGTTTATATACATCTCAGAATCATATACAATATCAAAATAGTCTATGAGAGCTAGACCCCTCAGGATCTAGCACTCACGATCCAGTCCCTAGACATTGTGAGATGGTCGTGTGTGACCGTGATCATGAACTATCGAGTCTCAATGCATACTCCAGATCTTGTACTTGCCCAATGGCTATAAGCTGCTCATCTACCATCTAGTCCCTCTCTGCTCATGTTTGTGCCAGCTCTACCTATAGTCTCTCTACCTCTACTAAGGTCTATGTTGACTGTAGTGCATTCTCAGCCCAACAGAGTCACCTCCTCACACTCTCATACACTGCTTGCAACCTCATGAATGTTATGAGTGACTCTGGCTCCTCCCTCCATGATCGGTGGGGGCACATAGTCCAGATCTATCTCATCCTCCTCAATGGATGTTGGCACTATCTCTATGGCTACCTGACAATAGAACTCTCACCAATCTCTCATCACTCCTGCAAGATAGATGATGTACACAATTAGTAACACATCATCATGATATATATATACACAAATACAACATAAATCACTAAATCACATGCAACAAAAATCAAATCTCATCATGTATGTCTCTAGACGCATGAGGAATTCCAACCTCCTCATCTCTAGTGGGCATGGAAGATGTGCTAGCCTATCTTTGATTGTGCATGTTGATGTCTATTGTGGCTACTTCCCATGATCTAGTCTTATATGTATGTGATGACTCTCCATGCTCGTACCAATCCTGAATAGCTTCCTCATCACCCTCACTCAAGGGTGGCTCCTCCTTGTAATAATAATCTTGGTCATAATCCTCACCCCCTCCTTGTTCTCCTCTCCTACATCCTAGTCCTCATAATTAGGATCGGCCTCATATTGGTACTCCTCATCGATAATATATCTAAAAATATTTGTTGGCCTGTACTATTCCTCCTCTACTCTCTCTTTTGGCTCATCACCCTCATCTGTGCTCTACATCACATAGAGGAAAATCCATGGGGAACATAGGAGCTAGTCACACATATGTACACCACTCCTCATGCTTGTCTGTGCTACCAACATCATTAATGTCAGAGACTGGTGGCTGGTCATGATCTAAATCATCAGAATCACTCTCCTGTACATGATCTATCATCAGCTGAATAGTGTCACTTGGCCTCTAGGCACTTTGCACTGATCGTCTAATGAAGGGGCATGCCCTCGGTGGTGTTTTCACCTATCCAAACTATCATATGATTCACCCATAATAGAATGGTAATATGATGCAGTCATGCCTCCCTGCTAGATATCTATCCATTTGTATCCTATGTAACTGTCTGGTGGGGTCTAGCCATTGTTGAGTGAGTAGATAGGGTCTCCATAGGATCTCATCCTCCTCTAGCTAGTCGAATCTCACCCTCCAAAGGTGTAAATCACCATATTTCCACAACCATCACAAAGGATAGCCGAATGCTCATGGGTATCCTGCTGCTATAGTACAAGGGTATCCGAAAAGCTTGGTACATGTGATATGCTCAAGGAACCACACTTGTAGAAGTGTACAATGGAACATACTATCAACCTCTCGAAATACAAACTGACCAAGATCATAATACAAGTGTGCTAGAATTCAGTGGCCCCATGCATAGACTATCCTCTACTCGTACATCCCTCATATCAGGTGTACCAGTCCCCCATCCAAGTGTGTCGCTCATCCATCTAGATTGAGAACTAGTGCCATTGTGTGCATCATAATCCATCTAACCATAGGATTTGATGAATACAACATCATGGGAATCTTGATCTATGCTCTAATCCTCTCATCATGAACATGTCCATCCAAACAATACTGCATATCTCTCTTCTTCTCCCGAAATGACCAATACCCCTAGAAATAGACTCGCACTCCTCAAATAGGAACTTGGAGAATGTAGTGTATGTCCTCGAGTGTGATGGTCATTTCCCTTGTGGGAAGATGAAAGGTATAGGTATCTGCATCCCAACACTCACATAGAGCCATCAGCATGGCATCATGGTATCTCATGGGTGGAATAAGATATACCCAATAGATACCCATTGACTATAAATGATCTAACTCTATCACTAATAGCACTGGCACATTATCTCTTAAACTTTTTAGTTGTCTTCCCCCCTAGCAGTTGTCACAACTGGGCATGAACCTATAAAAATCATCACAAAATGCTCTCAATTTTATCTAGTTTTCATCATGCAAGTGTGCTAAAGCTAATCTAGTGTGCTTCTCTAATGGCCCTAGACACTTGAGAACCCATTTTAGACATTTTACAAAGAAAAAAGGACACTTCGCAAAGAAATGAGACACTTTGCGAAGAAACAAGACACTTTGCAAACAAAAGGGACAGTTTGCGAGCAAATGGGACACTTTGCAAAAAAATGGGACATTGCAAAAAAATTTCCAAGAACCCTAAATTAACCTATCCATGCATTAAAATCATTAAAATACCATCAAATCACAATGATAAAGTTACAGAATCAACTCACCTCATGGCAGATCACCACGTGCTACTTGTTCACAAAGATCATCCAACCGCAAAGGTGTGAAATCCCATCTGCTCGACATGTTCTCTCTCATCGGTTTCAAGATACATGAAGGTAAAATGAATAGTTAATGACAAATTACTTTCTCCTCTTTCTTTAATCACTTTTCACCTCTTCTTACTTTTATGCATTATCATAGGGTTATTATATCCTAAAGGCTTCATAACATATAGCTCCTTCAAATCATCACAAAAGGTGCTAGGGTAATCTGTTTTCAACACTATTTGATGCATTGGAATCATGATTCCACACATGAAATCATCATTTTCCTATCATTATGTGGCATGGTACTTGGAAATGCCCTATGATATGATGTTTCTTGTTTGACATGGGTGGATTGCTACCTTGATTCCACCTCCGAAAAGCAAGCAAAACTGAGGGGCATACATCTACCCTTGAATTGGATTCCTAAGAGTTAGATAAAAGGTTTTTTGAGAAATTAATGAATGTGTGTTGTAGGATGTAATTCCTAATGTTGTGGTTGTGCAGATAACTACACTGGGGGCTTCATTCTCTCATCCTTTTGAATATGTATCCTTTTATGTAGTAAGGTGCATCGTTTAGAGTCCTTTAGCTTACATATGCACACAGAGTCATATGGGTGCTTTAGTGGGGGCTAAATGTGCCATAGAAAATTGGACCCTCTTGAGAAAAGAGATAATTTCATAGATAATTGGACCCAATTTTGAGTCCCCTCACATCATTTCTCCTTGAAAAAAACATTTATAGGCCCCTTAGACCTATTAATTTTGATCTAGTTGCCTGTTTCACCAGAGAAATCACATAAAACCTAACAAACAACATTTAATGACATCATATCCCAACAAACCACCTTCAAACAGTAGTAGTGGGACCCACTCACGACCTTGGGCGAATGAGTCCCCTCTGGTGGGACCCATTCACCAAGGGTGGCGAATGAGTCCCCTTTGAGGGAAAATTCAAAATTAAGTAGGAATTTAATTAATTTAACTTTTATTTCCAGTGAATGTCAAGCTCTTAGGTTTAATTAATGAGAAAAAAAGTGTTGTTTCTTATAAATACACTTTTCTTGTCAAGATCCAACATTGCAAAGGGTTAATGATGGATTCCTATGGTGAATCATGAAGAAGTCTAGGGTGAAGAGGTGTGACTAGCCACCAAATCATGCCTAAGGACTTGGTTTCCTATTGATTCCATTTTCCATTTTCACTCTATCTTCAGATTAAGGTTTGCATTGTATTTGTTTAACTTTTGCATGTAATTTTATTCATATGTTTCATGTGTTGTAAGGTTTTTAGGGTTGATATCTTGCATCATTTCAATCACTCTTGCATGTCTTGTTCTAGAGCAATAGAATAGGACCCTTCTTACATTTCATCTTTTCCTAGTCTTTAACGCATCTAAGACTAGGTTTTATGAAAAAAAATCTCTATTCAAGGTTTAATTACCTACCAAGGGGTTTGACTGTGGAAAAACCCCCATTAGACCAACTTTTTAAAGTTGTTTTGTAGGAATTTTTTGAGATCTGGAATCAGGTTTCTATCAGAAATTGTTGTGTAAGTGTCAAGGCATAGATCTGAGTTTTGGGATTGCAAAAATTAGAAAGAGGATTGATTCACTATGCATGGTGAATGATTCCACCCTAAGATACAAATTTGAGTCAGATGCAATTTCAGATCCCCAACTATTAGAAAAAATGTTCTGTACAGAAAAGTCCTGATCTGGGACTGATTCACCCAGGGTTACGAATGAGTCCCAATCAGCCCAAGTTCAGATTTCATCAACTTTTTAGATTGTTCTCTAGTCCTTTACAAATTTTTAGGTCCACATATTTTGATAAACAACTTTCTATTTGGTTAAAAGTTGCATTTTTGTTCATTATTTTAACCTTTTTGCAGCAACACTACGTTTTAAAACAAAACATAAATCTTAGTTTTGCATTCATTTTCAGTTATTTAGATTAGTCAATTACATTTAGTTAAGTCCATTTACATTAAACAACATTGCATACATCATAATTTGAATGATACATTAGCATTTTCGGCCCTATCTCCCTTCTTTTAGGTGAAAAACCCTAGAAGTGGAAGAGTACTCCATAGGGCCCTAAAAATCTATGTTTCATAGTTCACTCAACCCATTCTAAAAACTACTCCTATCAAACCCAATTGAAACTCACCAACTTGCTATTTTGTAAAAATATCAAATGTGATTATGAGAAGATGCTACCTTGGATACTAGTTCATTTAGGTCAAGTGAATATGTGTGCAAGAGGGTTTTACATCATTTTAATTTCTTCACCAAATATCAAGCATCAAAGTTGACATTTCTATAGTTCTAGAAATGATGTCTTCAAATTGGGTAAAATCCATTTGGTTTTGGTTTTGAAAATATACCAAATGAGATGTTGGGACCCTGCAAAATTTTCATGAAAGCACATTAAGATGGGAAAAATCTGAGACACTAATTGGTTTGTCACGACACACTTTATGTTGCTTAATATTGTCCTCCAAAGTTGACCCTTTTGGGAGTTTTAACACTGTGTAAACAACAAACCTTCCTAGAACCCTTCAACTTGGCCTTTTGAAACTTTGGAAAATTAGATAGTAGGAAGCTAAAAAATAGGTGTACTTGCTCACATATGTCAGATAAACATGCTTGCAAGGTGATTTTGTGTGAAATTGCATTGGCTTCATTTTGTGAATTTTCAAAGTGGGCCACTGGAGTGGATTTTTCAATCATACTTTTGAGTGCTAAAATCAACTTCTTCACTATGAGAGCCTTAAATTTTTCCAAAATTTGCATGAAATTTTAGGCTCTAATAGGAAAAAAGAGGGCAACAAGAAGAGTGTACAAGAAGAGATTTATTTCTAGGAAAGAAAAAATTGGACTTGCCCTTGCTCTAGAATAAGTGTCCAAGACTCCATCAGCCTCTTGTGTGCCAAGTTTCAAACATGCACCTCCACCATTTCAAGAATATCCTACTAGGAGGAGGTAAGAAAATATAAATTTGTAAGTTTCAAGAAGCCTACCAAGCCTATTGAAACCCCCTTTAACCATCCTTTTGTTCCAAAGCAATCTATTGTGCAAGGGGTATGCAAGCACAAATTTTTTATTTTCAAGAATCCCAATCAACCCCTTGAAACTCCCATCCAACCTGTTGTGCCATCAAGTGGATCTTCTATGTTGGAGATGCTAAGTTTTGTGAACCCCCATTCCTCACAAAAACCTATCCTTGAGGATGATCAACCTTTTACTCCTATTGAGTAGTTTTGGGATAGGAGTGAAGAGGTTGTTTTTGTGGAGCCTTCATGTGCTCTTTAAAATGAGTGTCTTGGTTTGTTGCAAGAAAAAATTCAAGATGAAATAGTATTACAACAACAAGACATTAAAATGGTAAAAATAATTGATACAGTAGAGGAATCATTCCTCTCATTTGATTCCCTCCCTTATTTTGTTGAGGATGAGGAGGATAGATTAGTTGTACCTACATCAGTTGAATCTTCCAAACAACTTTGTCTGGGCTTGATGGTTGAAGAAAACTCCATGGTTTTGGATCATCAACAACAAATGTGTTTATCCCCTATTATTATGGATGAAGATCCCCAATCTATTGAATTCTACAATTTAGAGGTGGATGACCTCTATTGGGATGTTATAGAAACCTTTTTTTAAGGTTTAAATACCAAATAATCACCCCCAAAAGAGAAGTTTTGAGGGAAACAACATAAGAATAAAGAGGCATCAGAGGACTTTGCAACCATTACATGCCACGAGTTTGATTTTTTTGCAGCTTGTTTCCAAAAGGAAATTATAAAAGAGAGACAATTTTAAGAATTCAATTCTTCACACAAGGTGTCTCATAAGTCTAAGGTATGTGTTGATGAAGTGTGCATCATTACAAGTAATCATGAGGTTTGTTGGTTTTTTGTTGTCCATGAATGTAGCAATGTTGAATATGCGGTCTTCATTCAAAATGAAGATGTGACTTTTGGCATTAGGGATAATGTGACTGAGTTAGAGTGCTTCACATGGAACCAAAACACTGAAAAAATCCACCATTGAGAAGCCACACATTTTTTGGGAGAGTGATGCTCTCGTTGTTCAATTTTATAGTATGCCCAAGTTTCAAAGTTTCTCTTTTGAGGTGCATAAAGAAGAAGTTCCTTGTGTAGATCAAAAATCTGATTTTTCTTATTTTACATTGCAATGTGAGCTAGAAACATTCTCTTTTTATTCTAGTTCATGCAATGAAGAGGTTAGAAATGATGAAATTGGCCTATCCTTTTGTGAGGTGAGTTCTCTTCCTTCTATAGAAGGTTCTTTTGTGGATGTTGACTAATCTTCAAAAAAGTTCACCCCTACTACTGTATGTTCACCTAAGGCACCCTTGTTAGATGAGTCTAACACTTGCCTCATATGGTTTCCTTGAAATGGAAAAAATTATAGTGAAGCGATCATTCACCTTGCAAGCATTTTGTGCAGTTACATGCATGTTGGTAGCAGTTTTTAGTGGTTGTAGCTAGGTGAGGTTTGTAACTATGGTTTGAGGGAGATCAACTCCTTCAAAAGATTCATCTTTGATAGAAGCAAGCTTCCACTCTTTTCTTTCTATTAGTTCTATATATATATTGTAAATATCTTGCTTTCCATGAAGTGTATTTGCACACCCTACATTCTCCATAAGGGAATGTATGCTCTTAGCTTCCATGCTTTCCTCTAAGTGTAGCTACACATGGTTTTTTTTACTTTGAGGAGGCCCAATATTGAAGTTTTCCCCTTCATGACTTTGTGCCCAAAGGACCAATAAGGCCTCTAGATCCCATGATTAGTAGGCAATCATCTCGTAAAATTCATCATTAATGTTGACATTTCATGCCCCCCTTTGATGCCACATTATTGATAACCAATATGAGAAATTCCCCATGGGCCATCTTGCATGTTTTCTCCTTGAAGTTTCCTAAATTTTTCTAAGTCCTAGAATTTTGGGTTTTTAGACTGTCTCTTACTCACTTACCTTACATGCCTTCTTCCTTGCTCCTTCTTCCTTCCCTTTCTAATTTAAGTATTTTGGTTTTCAGCCTTCACCCTTACCATTTACCCTTTACTAATTCCCTCTCCTCTTCCATTTTTTTGTTTCTGCTTTTGGCCTTTAGCCTTCAGTCTTTCCCCTTCCCTCTTCCCTCTCCTCATTCCTTTCTTCCTTCGCTCTTTGTCCTTCAGCCTTCACCCTTGCACCTTACCTTCAGAGGTAAGAGGTAAGGTTTCCCTCTAACCTTTGAAATCTTCAAACTTTTCTCTTCTTCAACTGTCTCCTTCCATTTTCCTTCTCATTGTTGCCTTAACTCCAAAATCTAACTAACTGATAGGGTTTCGTGTTTTGACCTTCAACCTTCCCCTTTCCCTCTTACCTTTCTTTAGTAAGAGGTATCTCATTCCCCCAACCTTAGACCTTTGAAATTATAAGGTCTAATGCCCAATACTTCCTTTCTTTGTTGCGGTTTCCTCCTCTCTTCTTCCTTTGGTATTTGGTAAGCGATAAGCCTGACGCTTGACATCCATTGACCCAATGCCAGATATCTGATGAATCAAAGTATGAAATTTGATGTACATTGTAAGGTTGATGCCTGACCTCCTATTTCCTAATCATCGACAATGATAAATGCATTTTTAGGGCTTCAGACCATTTTTTCATGCTTCTAAAGGCTATTTTTTGAGATCGATGCCTAACCATCTCGCATTTTGACATGTTTTTTGGGTATTTTTGAGGCCCAATTTGACTTTTGGGCACCCATATTTTATTCCTTAGCTTCAAGGAAAACATTAGTTTCCTCCCATACCTTTTTCAAGTGGATTTCATGGGCGCTCATGACCATTTCTTGTTGTTTGTTGACTTTACTAACATATCTATGCTCTAATCGTGATTTTCATGGATGACTCAATTTTCATGCCATAAGCTTCATTGCTAACCCTAGTTAGGGTTTGGTTTTTGTTTCTCAATTATTCCTGTCTATAAAGGTAAAAAATGTATTCATTTCAAGGGTTGTTCTTCCTCTGGCTCCTCTAGGTTTTTTCTTTTGTAAATTGTATTTCACACTCTTCCATTGTAAATATTGGATTTTTCCTCTACATTAATGGAATGGATCAAGTTTTCCTCTTCTAAACTCTTTTTTGTTTGAGTAAGTTTATTACCTTGCATATGTGAGTGTTTATTTCATTTTTATGTATACATGTTTGAGTTAAAATTATTTTCAACTGTTGTGTTGAGAAACTATCTTTCCTTCCAATTCCTTGCAAACCCTAACCTTCTTATATGCCTCTGAAATTCAACTAAATAGAGAGTTGTGAAAGTCCCCTTACCCTTCTTCAATGATGTATTATTTAGTCTAGGTCAAGAAGAAACAACCTTCCATGTCAGTGTATCACATCCATTTTCCCTTTCATGTTCCCCTTCTCCCCTTTTCCTTGTGAGCTATTAGTGGTAGAATTTCATGTGTTGGGTTGGATTAGCACATTGCATTGGGATTGAGAAATGAATTCAAAATTCTCCAAAGTTTCAAACTCATATGCACAAAGGTCCCATGCCTTGAGGTCATTTACATTGTGTCATTGGAATGCTGAGATTCATGCTCAATGGGGTGAAATTTCATGTGAAAATAGTGCCCATAATAAAAAATAAAGGGAAAACTAAATACCCATTGTAGAGGAGGGGGACTAACTATTTAGGACCTCAGGTCATGAGAGGGTATAGAACAATCAATTTCCTAATCAACCTCACTCTAAGGATTGTTTAAGGTAAGATTGATGTTTGAGAGGGTGCAAAGGAAGGACAACTAATTTGTCTCTATCCTTTTATCAACCTGACAAATTAAGAAACTAGGTGAGAAAATTCTTGAGTCTAGACTATAACCTAGACAACTCTTTGTGAGTACAAAGTACAGTCAAAGAGTAATAGGGAATTCACTAACTACCTAATAAGTATAGTTTTATGCGATGATGAGAGACATAAAAGAGCTAAACTACTAAGATAAAAAGGAGAATACTTTAACTTAAAAGGTGGAGTTTGATAACAACAAAGGTGGTAGAAACCAAAATTACGATCGGTCGAGCCTCCCACAAGCGCCTCATGAACATGATACCTACACATAGCAAAAAAGGGAAAAAATTTGGGGCTATTTTGGGGCTTTCCATAGTCAAACCCCCATTTCGATGTTCCTACCTCCACGGATAGCTAGAATAGCCATGAATAGAGAAAGTATGATAAAGGAAAGCACTAAAAGGGATAATAGCAAGTAATGCTAACAACAATATGATACTAAACCAAATAGTGATGCTATGTAAAATGGATATCACCTCCCCAACAAAATGCCCTCAAGTACATTAAGGGAGATGTGAGCTCGTAAGTTTGTAGATTCCAATGTTGCTACAACAACTAGAGGAGAAAAACTAGTAGAGTGTTGACTTGGAGCTTCAAAAATGAAGAAAGTGTCATGAAATGCTTAAGAAAGTGTGTAGAATTGTGAAGTTAGATTGAAAAAGTGTGAAGAAGATGAAGTGGATGTGAAGGATATTCTTTTGAAGGTGAATAGAATCCCAAAAGAGTTGTTTGAGTTTGGTCAGGGGTGTAGGGGCATTACGCTTCGTTGCTAATGGAGAAGTGTAACACCTTTGCAAATTCCAAAGGTCAGAATCCTATCAAGATGATAACAAGCATGCAAATTTCCATGAGTTGTGCTCATGTCCCTGATAGAAATTCCCCCACCGATATTACAAACAACCGCTAAGTGGGTGGGAAGTGGATGGATGAAGTGGAATAGATTATTTGAGTTTGATTTTTCTAAGATAAGAGGGTGTAAATGGGGAATTTTCAAGGGATACAAATTCACTCCATTACATATTACCTTGACTTTAGCAAGCATATGTGTTACCAAATGCAAGGTAAAGTAGATTGAAAGAGTTTAGACAAAATATACTTGAACCATTGAGGAAGCAGACTACAATTTGACACACTTGAAAGAATAGGAAGAGGAGTTGGCCCCATAGGTACTCAGCCCCAAGGAGAGTTGAATAAATGCATGGTAGGTCTTTAAACTTATGGAAGTGTGAACAAAAGGGATGCGTAGGTTCTTGGTACTACAAAGTTGAACAAAGAGATCTCACAGGATGTAAGCATTTTATAGGTCCTTCAACTTACAAGGAGGCACCCCCAGGTGCTCGGTCCTAAAGAAAGCTAGATGTGAGAGGCTCCACAGAGTGTGATAGGGCCTTATAGGTACTCAATCTTGCAAGGTTTATTGAAAAGTAGCTTCATAGGTGCACCTGCAAAGCAACATGTTAATCCACAAACAAAACATGTTTGATAACAAAAATCCACACAAGAAAATAGTAATACAGTCACATAGACAATCAAAAATTGAAGGAGAAGCTTTCAAAGGGGTCCCTTTAGAACCCTTCAAAAGAAAAGGGGTCCACTTGAGGGACGCTTTTTTTGAAAGCAATAACATTTTGAAAAGAGATATAACTTTTTCTCTAATGATTCTAGCATCAAGGAATCCATCTAAAAGATTTCTTTCATCAAGGAATTTCAATAGAAAGAATGCTCCCTCACAAGGGAATGTATTCAAACTTCTTCATTAGAAAAAGTACTCCCTTCTTGAAGGAAATTTTTTTAGATTCTATCTTACGAATCCATGATGAAAGAAATTTTTTTCTTGGGATCCATGTTGAAGAATGTAATTTTTGAAAAAATAGGATTTTCAGCAAGGGATTCACTGGCCACCAAATACACCTTTTGAAAATTGAAATAGTATGATAGTCCCATCTGAGAATGGTGCATGTTGAACTCAAAAGCACATGACATCCTAAGGAGAGAAAATTGAGAATGAGAGTGATGTTGTGGCCCGAAGAACATGAAAAGATATAACCATGGTATTGTTTTCATGCATGTAAGGGACAACACATAAGCACCACAACATCACAAAGCAAGTGAAGAAAATATAACATAAACAAAAAAACATACATCAAGAGATAGGGGGATTTGATAATTTGAGGTCAGAGCTACTCATAAATATAAATAGATATTATATAATAATATATAAATGAACTATTATCAACCCCCTACTATATCAAACCATGTGAAGAAAGTTACGTGAAAACAAAATAAAAATAAAAAATTGGGTCAATATGGAAGGGGGGCCTAAATTCTCCTAACACTTTGCATCTTCCCCAATTGTCGAAAATTAAGGCACAACAAAGAAAAGAATGATGTGACAAATAGAAGAATTTTTACAACAAAAAAACACTCTCGTATCCAAGCACCTACAAGGGTGACAATTGTCCTCCAAGAACACATAAAACAAGTATGGGGAAACAAAACACACACAAATATAATCTATAGATAAAGAAGATGTGGACCCCTAGTCCTCATCAACCAAGAGGTTATTGTTCTCCAAATCTAGATCATTATAAGGGGAGAGTAGAAGAGCCTACAAGGACGAGATAGCAAGGAGGGTACCCTTAGACTCTCTTGCGATAAGAGCCAAGGAAGATGGCCCCTCGAGGTCTTCTTCAGTCATTTCCTATGAGGTAGACATCAACGATCTCATAAAGATTTCCCATAGATCTAGGATTTCATCTACCAAGTTGAACATGCACTTTATGGGAGTGCCATGCATCAATTGAGCAAGAAATGAAGGAGGTTCCTGAGATCCAATGCCAACCTCATCAAAGGACTCAGAAGGATTTAAAAACTCTGAGCCTCCATCACTAGGACAATGCAAGCCAACATAGAACCAACTTTCGAAGAAGGTGATCCCTTCTTCCAACCCCCATTGCAAGCAAGGTCATCTTCCAACTTGCACTTCATAGGAGGATGTGAGATACCCATAGATGAAGTAGAAGGTGAGGAGGAAGAGGATAAAACTATAGTGGACACCACCAAGGTATTTGGCATGTCCATGGGTTTGGGGAAAGGTGGGATGTCCTAAAGAGATGGCAAGAGGGGAGGCTCAGTTGAAGGAGAAATGAAAAATTGCACCTTTTTAGGTTGAGGATCATTCACACTCGTAGGGGGAGCCAAAAGCAAGATTGAGTTGGATGGAACTAAAGTAGAAGGGATGAAAGAGGAGGATACAATAGAAGATGCCAAAATAGAAGCTACTATCTCCCCTCCCTCCTATAAGGTGGCCTACTCAATGGATAGAACCTTCCTTCGATGCTTACACTCACACACAAGGTAGTTTCTTTGGCTTTGGGAGCTAGAGGATGCAACCTGAGGTACAATAGGAGGCTCCCATTTAGTCATCCTAGTATCTATCACATCTGTTTTTGGTGGAGGGAGTGACTCCTCGATAGGAACAAGAGTAGATGCAACAACACATAGTGAAGCAGACTCGAGTACCTTAGTACCAGGCCTCTCCCCATTTTCTACCCTAGTGGTAGGAATGGAAGGAAGTCATGGAGGCCAAGACATAAGTGGATCCATGGGGACCCTTCCCCTTACAATACATATGGGTTGAGGCACTGTGGGAAAGACAAGAAGGTCAAACACTTAACGCTTGGAATTTTTCCAAGAAGGCACCATTGGACTCCCCAAAATATGCATAGGGGTAGAAAGTTGAAGGTGTTGTAGTAGGGTGAGAGGAAGAGGTAGGTGACACTACAAAGGAATAAGAAGGTCCCTAAGCACGGGTAGGCTTCCTCTTCCTCTTTTGTGAGGAAGAGGCGACTTTCCATTGTGCTACAAGGTAAGTCACTTTTGGCTACACCTTTCCACTAGTCTTATAAACATAATTTTGATAAAGTAGGTTCATTCTTAGGGGACATAGACTGATCAAGGAGGGAAAAAAATGATCCAATGAATACCCCTGCGTGATACCAATGGATGATATCCAATGTCGTGCACAACATGCACTACACCTTCAAGGGAAAATTTCAAACACTTATCAATAGCAGAAGTGAATCCATTCATGGAAACTAGCCACGAGATGCCTAGTTTCACCTTGAATAAGTCAGATTCTAAAATGATGTGAAAGGTAGTATTTATAGTCCTAGGTCCTACTAGGATGAAAACAGATATAGAGCCATAAGGAGCAAGAGAGAGACCATCATGGGTATGTATAGTGGTCCTCTATAATAATGTTCACACAACTCATGAGGTCCACAAGGACTCTTGTCACAATGTTTCCATTGACATAAGCGAGAATGTACAAAGGAGAAGCTTTGTTATTCATGGGTAGTTCCTGTGATGTAAACATTATATTTGGTGAACTAGTCATAGGTTGAGAGGAATGATTGTGAGTGAACAAAACCACATTTATGTATGTTGAGGCCTTGGGAGAAGCACCAGCAGGATCAATAATTAATTTCATAGAGTGAGACAAAAATGGTTTTATATAAATCTACAATTCACTATTCGCCTTAGCCACAAACTTGTTCACATTCTGCTTTTTACCATCAAGGTGGATGGTAGGGTATGTGTAGGATCATGATGGGCCAAAAAGTGGCAATATGATGGGTATGTGTAGGGTATGTGGCTGATGGCTTTTGTTTTACCCAAAATTGATGAAACAAAAATAGTTTTTAAAGGAGATTCTTAGCTTTCCACCAATATAAATTATTCTGTACTTTGAATTTAATAGATAATTATTATTCCTTTTCTATTTGAATTATGACTAAAGTCCTTATTGATAGGTTGATTGAAAAATATCTATATCTTTTAAATGGTATCATATTTTTTGAATTTAAAACATGCATCACATTCTATGCTTCACATACTTTAGGATTAAAAAATAAAAAATTGAATTTCATGAAGTTTTGACCAAGTTAAGGTGGTCAAACATACGAGTTTTTATATTTTGTAAAAGTTGTAATAAAAAATTCATAATTAATTATTTACTTAGAAAAATATGACAAAAAATATGCATCACATCAAGACATGAGTCCTCTACTTATATCTAAAATATTTTTAAAAATATTATTATTTTATTGTGGTTTGGGTGGTCAGACAGACACCTACTTCTTATTTTTTCCCTCAAATTTTAGTACTACTGCATTGAAATTTCAAATTTTCACCAAATATATTTTTTATTTTTAAAAATAAACCTAGTAGTTTAGAAACTACATTCAATTTTCTACAGATTCTATTCTTACATATTTTTGAAATAATATAGATAACTTATTCAAATTTTTACATCAAGTTGTCTAACTCTGATTTTTCTAAATTTTTTGCCACTTAAGGTCCTCCTTTTTCCATGATGATCCTGCACATGCCCAGTACTGTTGTTAATTGGATCTTGTATCTCATGATGTAGGTGCATACAATGTTCAGTATCATGCCCATGGATACAATCGTATTGGCAAAACACATTTCCATCATACTAGTTAGGATAAGGCTCTTTAAGAGGTAGAGGATCTTCGAAGGTTATAACTTTATCCTTTAATAGTTTTTGCAAAATAGAAGAAGAAGATTTAGATAATTTTGTGAGTTTTGTCTCTTGCACTTGAGGCCTTTTTCATTGAATGAAGCAATAGAAACAATGGATCTTGAGTGTAAATGTTGAACATACCATTTCAAGCTTCGTAGAGGAGACTACTGTTTTCGTTGTAGTTATTTTGGTATTGGGGAGTTGAGTGAGATGGTGCAAAAAAATTTTAAGGTATGGTGCTAAGGGTAAAGCTGTATTGCATATGTATAGCTTGCAATTTGATACATTTTTTGCATATATAAAGTTGTTTCAGAACTTCTTCAGAGATATTTCCAAGGCAAAGCAACATTCATATTGGCATAAAATAGTTGATAGAAAAGGTACAATCTCTTTTATTATTTCCTGTAGTTTGTCTGCTTTGTTGCTGCTCGTCAATTAATTGTATCGAGTCCATTAACCAAAAGTAGTCTTCTTATGCAACACTAGTAGTGAATGGTTGTATTTGGTTTTGTGTATGGTTGCAATAGTGCTTAAATTGTATTAGTTAGAAGGCATCATGTTTTGCGGCTTTCAGGCATTTCAGAGTAGTGAAAAATTGACTCTCATTTTCAAATTTTATTGTAGTAGTGGATATTTCCAATTTTGCTTTTGAGATTGCATGTTTTTTGTTAAGCAGTAGATATTGCATAATTTTTTAGGCAAAAAAATCTAGTTTGGCATGTCTTCCTAAATAGAGAATGATGTGACCTAGTTATCGGAAGAATCTTCATGGATATTGCATTTTTTTTATAATAAGGAATTAATAGGATAATGGTTCTAGACACTCTATAGAACAAATGTTGTGCTTAACTGGGAGCAAGTAAAAACATGTCTTCATTGAAATTTTAACTTATTTTAATGGATGTGGGAACTTTATAGTATGAATGTAATAAGACACGAGGAAGAATCCCTTCATTCCTCCCCCCTATTTAATGAAGGGAGATTTTTGAAGTATGCCTTTATTCCTCTGCTCTCTATTATGATATTCAAAATTTTACAATTTACTAGAATCTCTTATTGGCTTTAAACATTTTTTTTATTGCAGCAAAAATTCGACACTCACCAATACTAATGGCCTTTAGTTCAAGGCATTTTAATTACATGGATGCTATATAGTTTTGTATATTAGCTTGGTTAAGATTTTTTATCATTTTAGAATTTTTTTGAGGTCACTTGGATATAATTAATACTTAGTGGATTATTTATAATCATGAGAAATAAATTCCTATGAACACTAGAACAATGAAATTTGAATCAAAACTAAACATTGAATCATAATGAATCATTACAACATGCTTCCCAAAAAATTTACAAAATTTAGGTTCAATTCCAGTTAAAATAGATAGCAAGATGTAGTGTTGGAAAATCAACCAATAAGGGTAAAATACAAGAAGGTTACATTGGAGAGAAAGGTATCTGCTTGTTCCTTTAAAATAATTCTTGGTCTTCCTTCTTGTGTTTCCTCATATTCTTGTTTCATGTTTTTCTTTGGAAACATTATGAACTTGATTATTTTTTTTGGAGAGTTGACATTGTTGTTAGTGATTGTATTAGAAACATAAATTAATAAAGAGTTTCCCCTACTTTGAGAGTGGATGGAGCCATCCTAACAAACCACTATAAATTTCTATGTTCTTCTTATTGATGTGTTGGTCTTTAGTTTTCCAATTAATTTATCATATTTTTATTCTATTTATATTGTTGTAATTTGATCAACAATTTGCATTAGAGCCTGGTGAAGAAGCTCGGTAGTGAAGTAGTTTATTGGAAATCGACAAATAATTTCTAAAAGTATGGAAGATGCAGATAAGTGGAAGATTGAGAAGTTTGCTGGATAGAACTTTAGATTGTGGAAGGTTTAGATGGAATCACTATTGATTAATCAGGATCTCTCACTTGCATTGCTTGGAAAAACTAAGGGAAAAGGTTCAATGTTGGACAAAGATTGGGAGAAAATGGATATGAAAGTAAGGGCAACTATTTTTCTTTCATTGTCCAACAACATGCTATTCAATGTTTCAACTAAGAAGACAACTAAAGAGCTTTGGGATAAATTCCCCAACATGTACGAGATAGCATCGACATCAAACAAGGTATTCATCATGAAAAAGATATACAATTTGAAAATGAGAGAAGGTGAGATCATGTCATATCACCTCAATGAATTCAATACCTTGGTCACCCAATTGATTTCAGTGGGTATCAATTTAGATGATGAAAATAAAGAAATTATTTTATTATGTTCTTTACTAAATAGTTGGGAAGGAGTGCTAATGGCAGTTAGCACTTTTGGTGGCTTCCAAAACTAAATTAAAATTTGATGATGTTGAAGGCACACTTCTCAATGAAAAGATGAGGAGAAAAAATCAAGAAGCCTCATCTAGTGACGGTTTGACTACTATAAATACTAGCAATAGGGGAAGGAGTCAAGATAGAGTTAGAAATAATAATAGAAGGAAGTTCAAATCTGCTCCAAAATTGAAGTCCAGGGGAAAAAATGGTGCTTGTTGGTTTTGTGGCAAATCGGATCACACCAAAAAAGAATTGTTGGAACTACAAAAAGGCACAAGACAAGGTGAGCAATAATGAAGTAAATGTTGTAGATGATGGTGTTTTGGTTTTTTCCACAAGTGACACTACTATAGATTTGTGGGTTCTCGATTCCAGTGCCTCCTTCCACGCTCTCCATGTTGGGGTGATTTCACAAATTACCAAGAAGGTAAGTTCAGTAGAGTGTTTCTAAGGGATAATAAAGAATGTGAAATCATAGGAAAGGGTTATGTGATGTTGCATTTTTAAAATGGAAATAAATGGATTTTGAAAGATGTGAGACATGTTCCTATGCTGAAACGTAATTTAATATCATTGAGCCAATTTTATGCTCAAGGTTGTAATGCCAAATTTTCTTTAGATACTTGGAAAGTAACCAAGGGTATTTTGGTGCTTGCAAAGGGAAATAAATTAGGTAATCTATATGTTTTAGAGTGCCATGGTGAAGTGGGAGCTATAATGGTGGTTGTAGACATCTGTTTAGATCTTTGGCATAAGAGGCTTGGGAATATGAGAAATAAGGGTCTTGAAGTCATGCTTCAAACGAATCAACTTCAAGGCCTTAAATTAGTTGATTTGGAGTTATGTGAGCATTTCCTTTGTGGCAAGTAGATTCAAACTGGCTTCTTAAAGATTGGTCATGAGAGGAAATCTACACCTTTGGAGCTTGTGCACCCTAATGTTTTTGGTTTGTCAGAGGTAACCTCTTTTGGAGATGCTAACTATTTTGTTACCTTTCTTGATGATTTCACTCACAAAGTTTGGATTTGTTGGAAAAAAAAGGATAGACAACTGAGAGGGGGGGTGAATCAGTTGTCATAGATTATTTAAACTTTTTCAAACTTTACTTAATATTAGATCTGATGAATGAACAATAAACCATAAAAAATGAACACATCTAAAGCATAGAGAACACCGAGATTTTTTACATGGAAACCCTATTAGGGGAAAAACCATGGTGGATGTTAGTCCATGAGATTATACCCTGTTAAAAGTATAATGAAAAATAATGGGAATGCATATGCATTCAGGTACACTGCCTAGAGCTCACTGCTCAAATACAAAAGGGCTCACTACCCAACAATACACAACAATATGGAATAGATCCACAGAGTATGAACTAAGAAAATAGCTTCTACACAAGCTTGATTACAGTTATAGTTAAGCACAAAAAACCTTCTTCACACTTTGCTCAAACTTCTTCTCACTCTGCTATGTAAGCGAATGATTTGGAAACTATTCACACATCTATACTTTCTCCTACATACATTCAATCTTATACAAAGACTAAATTTTCTCAAACAATCTCTCTTATATATCCACAACAAGGAATTACATCAACAACCTTGTCGGCCAAAAATATAAAACATATTTTCAATGTCAGCCCAAATTCATAAATAAATTTTCAATGTGGATCAAACACCATTTGCTAATATCATGATAATACCCAAAATAATATCCTCAAGCATGCCAAACATTAAAATTTTAATCTCCAAGGATCCACAACACGTTACAACCATCATGTCGGCCAAGAACATGAAAACTTGAACATACCAAGAAAAAATATTTGACCATAAGCACACTGATCAATGCGGACATGCAACAAAGATAGAGCATGATCTAGAAACATCCATGAACACAAAGAAATAATAGGGAAACATCTTCAGTAGCTAGAATTACTAGAATTATACCAACTTTAATCAAGAACACTAACAGAGACCACATAAACACTATCAGAACACAGATCTTCATAACTCAAACAAATCTTCATGCAGACCTTTGAAACTTCCAGTGGATGGAATAGATGCACTCATAAATGAACCCTTTAGTCCACAATAGTTGACCTTCAACATATAGAAAAAGACACCTCCATGACCTTCATAGTTCCACTGGGAACCTACAATACTTTCTTTTACAATTTTCTCAATATCCTCAACATATACAACCTTCAATACATCAAATGCTAATAGTGTTGACATCAATGGCAACCACAGATCAAAAACACAACCACAACATCCAAAAATACCCCCTTTGGTGTTGATGGCAACACATGCTGTGAAAAACACCATCAACACAACTTTTAATTAGCACTTACTCTTCCTTAGATTCTAAATCTTCTTCCTTGACTTCTTCTGAAAGATATTCTCCCCATAAAACTTTTTACTCCAGATAAGAAACATTTTTTCACATGACTCTTCTCCCCCTTTGACATCAATGACAAAGATAAGCATTATCTTCCCACATTCAAGCTTTGAACCACATATCTGCACATCTAAGTCCTACTCCACCTGAGTAGCAACCATGAAAACATCAATCCGGATCAGAATATACTTTGAAGCATACAAATTGATGCAAGTTAAAGCATCTTTAGTTCATATCAAGAGGGGTAATAACCCCTAGTATTCCTCTGAGATACTCAAAAGTATCCTTCAACAATAGCTTGGTGAAAATGTATGAAATCTAATCTTTGGTAGGCACATACTTCAGTCTAACTTCTTTCTCACTCACTTTTTCTCTTAAGAAGTGAAACTTGATTGATATATGCTTGGTTTTAGAGTGTAGCACCAAATTCATTGATATGTTTATTGCACTTGAGTTGTCACAGTATATAGCAATAGTTTCATCATATACTACTTTGATATCTTTCAACATCTATTTCATCCACATCACTTGAGTACAGTTGTTTGCAGCAACAATATACTCTACCTCATTAGGAGATAGAGAAATGGAATTCTTCTTTTTGCTCAACCAAGACACCAACTTCTTCCCTAGGAAGAAGGCACCACCACTTTTACTCTTCATGTCATCTACATCTCTTTCCCAATCTGCATTAGTATATGCATTCAAAGTAATATCATCATCCTTAGGATACCAAAGTCCAAAATCAACTATTCCTTTCAAATACTTGAAGATTCTCTTAACAAAAGTCACGTTAGGCTCTTTTGGATCAGCCTAAAATCTAGCAACCATACATACAACATTCATAATGTCCAGTCTAGTCTGAGTTAAATACAAAAATCCACCAATCATTGACATTTATAAACATAACACATCTTCAAATGCATATATCGATGTTGAGTTCTTTGATAATGGTCCTAAGCATTTCCAATATTTTCATTTGCAACGTCCCCCTATTTTTGTGCTACTTGGAAATGTTACCCAGGGGGTATGTGCAAGGTCATCATGGAAAAAAAAGGCCCTTAAGTGGCAAAAAATTCAAAAAAATCAGAGTTAGGAAACTTGACGTAAAAATTTGAATAAGTTATCTATATTATTTCAAAAATATATAAGAATAGAATTTGTAGCAAATTGAATGTAGTTTCTAAACTACTAGATTTATTTATTTTTTAAAAAAATCTATTTGGTGGAAATTTAAAATTTTATTGCATTAGTACTTAAATTTTAGGGAAAAAATAAGTAGGTGTCTGTCTAACCACCCTAACTACAATAAAATGATAATATTTTTTTATAATATTTTAGATACAAGTAGAGGGCTCATATCTTGATGTGATGCATATTTTTTTGTTATTTTTTTCCAAGTAAATAATTAATTACGAAAATTTTATTACAAATTTTAAAAAATAAAAAAACTCGTATATCTAACCACTTTAACTTGGTCAAAAATTTATGAAATTTAGTTCTTTTTTTTTTAATCCTATAGTATGCGAAGCATAGAATGTGACACATGTTTTGGATTCAAAAGTATGATACCATTTAAAAGCTATATATGTTTTTCTATCAGCCTATCAATTAGGACTTTACTTGTAATTCAAATAGAAAATAAATAATAATTATTTATTAAATTCATAGTAATGCATAATTTATATTGGTCGACAACTGAGAATCTCCTTTAAAAGCCCTTTTCATTTCATCAATTTTGGGTTAAAAAAAAGTCATCAGCCATATACTGTACAAAAACCCCTCATATCGCCACTTTTTCGCCCATCATGATCTTGCACATACCCCAAGAACTAAATGTTAGTTTTCAACCTTCTAATGTTTGTGTGTAGCATCATACTTATGCACAACCATCAAAAAATGCTTCGTAGCATCTGGTAAATGATAATGCATAGTCATCTTCTAGATCATTGCCTATTAATGTTTGTTTTCCACCTCCCATATCTTATTCACAAATTGATTCATAGCCTTTAGATTTGAATTTGCAACCTCTAAATGTTTCTTCATTGCCAGTAATAAATACTGTGCAACCTCCATTTGGTCAAATGCAGTTGTTTGACAGTTCATCGATGCCTCCTAGTATTAATCCTACTAGCCTAAATATTCATACGTAGCCTTTCCTTTTTGTTGTGTTACCTCCTCAAGGTCTTATGTAGCTAAGTTGCAAGGTAATTTGGGGTCAACAATTGGTAATACACAATTTGGAAGTAATACAATTGGTAGTCAATCACTACTTTTGTTTGTTTCAACACATCCTCATAATGTTGTGGAGTCATCTACTACACATCCCAATACATATCTACCAGAATCTCATATCCAAAGATAGGGTATGCTAAGTAATAAGGAATAGGGTAGTGTGCAGCCACAGGGGAGTGAGCATCAACATTAGTTACAAAGAATGAATTTGGTAGACAAAAATTTGCAAGAATAGGCTCCTCAATTAAGGAGGTCTACCTGGGAGAGAAGGTGTCCTGTTGGTGTTTTTTCTAGTAGAACCTTGAAATACTCTAAAGGGTAGCCAACCCTTATGCTCAAGAATCTTCAAAGTCAGTGGGCAATAAATGAGTAAGGATTATGAGGCCCTTACTCCTACTCTTTAGGCTTTGTGAAACCTACGAGGGTATTCCTTTTTGTGTTCATGTGATGTTTAGTTATTTGAGAACACTTTTACACACAAATTAATTCCTATTAAGTGTAAATAGATGTTATTCATTAAAGATTTGGCTGACCTTTGAACAAATTATTATCTACTACTAGGAATTAGGTGGAATTTCAGATTCATACATTGTAATTGAAAGTTTCTTTTTTATGATTTTCATTCTCATTTGAAATCTCTAGCCAAGTGCATTATTAGCTCATTTATCTTTAACATGTCCTAATGAAGAGACCAATGCTTCATCTATGGGATAATGGAGTCAAATTTATAACAACTAGTACAATATATTAGTCATTTAATTCAAAAATTGGTGGACTATTGTCATACTACTTTGTACTTTTCAACTCACTATTTCTAGAACATAACTTCATACCAAATCCTACACTCTTTCCTCACAAACCTATGACCTTATTCTAGCATTTAATCAATTTTTTTTTCATAGAAGTAGAAATAAACCCACACATTCAATTAAAAAAATTGAAAATAAACAAAAATACCATTGAACATTTCATTTATAATTTGCAAGAGAATTACATAGGAGAGTATACATTCTAGAACTAATATTTTCATCAATATCTATAGCTTCTATAAAACCATTTTAAGATCATTACATATGTGACTCAAACCCTAGACTTCCTACTATTTTTAATCATCAGTACTTTTTACAATATGTTTCTTCTTGAGCTTAACTTTTCACTCAAACCATCATGAGACTCAAAATTCAAACCTCCTATAATCAACCTTGAAATCTCTTTTCTAGAACAAGGGAGCAACAAGCATCAAGATGAATTACATTTACACTTCATTTTCATTTCAAAACTAATTTCCTTTAAATTTGAGATACCTCCTAGATGGTTACAATTTAATCATTTTATAACAAGGGAAGGAAAAAGAAAAAGAATCCACATAGTTAGTCGAGGTAGACCAAACAGCCTTCCAAAAGGCATTGTTGTCACAACATCAAAAATTGCACGTCCACACCAAACTGAGAAAATTCACCATCAAGACCAATGAAACAAACTAACAAACCAGTCAAAAGGAACCGAGTTAGCACAAAGGACAAAAACAAAAGCAATAGCTTAGAAAGAAAATGAGGTTCTACCCTGCTTTATCAGCAATAGAGTAAGCACACCCACTTGGTGTCCTTATTGAAATTGAAGTAGCTACCACCTCTTCCTCAACAGAATCATCGTAGGGTACCAATGAAAGAAGATAATGGCCATATTTAGGGCCAATTTCTCCTCCATCACCTGAAGATTTTTCAAAAACCTCAATGGGAGCATTGTGCCTCCCTAGACAAGCCTTAGGACACTCACTCCTCTTTTTGCTCTCTTCTCAGGCTCGACCAATTTCTTCCCTTTAAACTTGGCCAATTCTTTTGAAATGGTCATATTCCTCAAATTGTAGGTACTATGGACAATAGTCTTCTTATTCTTCTGACAAATACTTATTTTACCCTTTGGTGCTATAGGAATTCTCAATGTTCCAGGTTTAACTTCAAGAACATTGTCATAGGTTCTTGCATGTTGAGCCTTCTAGACCTTCTAACTAACATAATTAGCTTACTTGTTTCACTTGTCTTACATAAAACAAGATACAAACCAATAGGCCACCTTATAGAAAATACACTAGCCTATACCCACATAGCACTTTTGCAAGAGGGAAAACATGAACTAGCCCAATACAAATCAACATAGATCACAATTGCAAGCTATAAAACCAAATGTTACCACCCTAGTGAACTAGAACACAATAGCTAAGCCATGCATAATTCAGAATGAAGTACATATGCACACTTACATACCTAGGGAAACCATGGTACTGTTGCTATGATTATTTGCTCAACACTCAAACCTTACTCCAATACTACAACAATTATTTTGGCTCTTTGATAATTGTAAATAGTGAGATAAAATATAATAAATCCTCATTAAGTAGACTAATTAGAGTGTGTAACAATTAATGACCACCCTGGCTCACATGAGTGAACATATAATCAATCACTCGATACTTAATCTCGCTCATCAATCATTTTGGATTTAAAACTTAATCAATGGAGCTCTTTAAGGATCATCACTTGCCTTTTCATCTGTACTTGGAAATAGTGATGACATCCTGAAAAGCCACCACATAGTTATCCACATCTCAACCATATCATTTGAAATTCTTTGGTTGTTGCAGAAGTTCCCTTATATCACCTCCAAACTTTAGCGACAAGCAATAAAATTCCACTGAAGGGAATATTTCTGGATGTATGCCCTATCGCCTATCACAAAAGAGTGGTTGAGCTACTTAAGTTTTTTGGTGAAAAAAAACTTCCTGACGATGCCTTCAAATAACCTAAGCCATCACTTGTCACCGTAATGAATTTGAGTTGAAGATTTCTTCGACGATGGGAAAATCTAGTGATTGGATGAAATTTAGACATGTGGCTACCATACCATTTCCTTCCATTCACTTCCATCACTCATTGCAAAAACTAGAAAAGGTTTTGAAACATTTCAACAATGGAATGATACAAAAATTACACACACATTACTCATTTCCAAAACAAATAGAAGGCTTGGAGGACTTTGGTGATAGGTGATGCAAAGGGAAACCAGGGTCCATTGCTTTTTGCCAAAATGAAACCACCAACAAAGACAACTTCAGTGATGGAAAAAAAACTTAAATGAATAGAGATTTTCATGTGCAAATAAGATGTTCTTAAAAGGGGCCACATAAGGTTGATGAGATCTAGACCCTTAGGAATAAAACTTAAGACATCAGTCTTTTACTATGAAGTATTTTCCACCCAACTATAGGGAAATTAAAGCAATGGGAAAATAGTTAGTGACTGATGAACCTAAACCAAAGGGCCAATAAAAACATGATTCAGATGGCTCAAATTAGAACTTAGATGACCGAAAATTAGGTATAACAAGTCAATGGAGAAATACAACACCCCAGGGTTTGAGACATGTAAAATTTGAAACAAGGGCTTATAAATTAAAACCTTAAACCTTAGCCATGGGAATAGAGGCAATAATTCATGACAAAGCAAGGAACCAACTCAAAATATCAAAAAATTTAGAAGCTCTACCATGTCCAACAAAATATGATGATTATGATCTACAATTTTTTGATTAGTTAGAGCCTACAACATTTAAACAAGCTTGTAAAGATGAAAATTCAATGAAATGGATGGAGGAAATACAAGAAAAATTGGAATCTTTGAGAGAGAATGATACATGGGATTTGGTTACTCTTTTTCCATATCAAAAACCTCTGAAGAATAAATGGGTGTAGTAATTGAAAGAATAAGATGGAGGTCATAAATTCTACAGGGCTAGATAGGTTGTAAAGGAATTTGATTAGAAAAAGGGGATTGATTTTAATGAAACTTTCTTAGTAGTTATTAAAGTGAGAACAATTCATGCTGTGTTGGGCATGGTAGCTATTTGGGACCTTGAGCTTGAGCAACTTGACATCAAAACAATCTTTCTTCATGGGGATATTGAAGAGGAGTTGTATATGGATTAGCCTAAAGGTTTTTCTAAATAGGGTCAGGAGCATTTATATTGTAAATTGAAGCAGAATTTGTATGGGCTCAAGCAAGCCCCGAGGTAGTGGTATCTTAAATTTGATAGCTTCATGACTCAACAACATTTCAGTAATTGTGAATAAGACCTATGTGTTTATTATAGTAAGCTTCCTAATGGTGAGTTTGTTATTCTTTTACTTTATGTTGATCATATGTTAGTTGTTGGCACTAGTGTGAGGATTATTCATGAATTAAAGAAAATTTTAGCTCAACACTTTTCCATGAAAGATTTATGGGAAGCAAAGAGGATTCTTGGGAAGAATATAGTTAGGGATAGACAAAAGAGAGAAATCTAATTATCTAAAGAAATATATATTTCCAAAGTTTTGGATAGGTTGAATATGACAAATTCCAAGCCTGTTGGTACTCCATTGGCTGATCATTTTTGCTTATCTTCGGCTATGTGTCCAAAAAATCAAGAAGATGAAGAAAAAATGATGGTTGTTCCATATTCATTAGCAATTGGCAGTCTCATGTAAGCCATGGTTTGTACTCATTTGGATATTTCTCATGTAGTGGGAGTTGTGAGAAGATTTATGAGTAATTTGGGTAAATCTCATTGGTAGGTAGTTTAGTGGATTTTACGATACTTGAAAGGTACCTCTTATCATGTTTTATGTTTCGGAGGTAAGGAAATTTAGTTGTGAGGCTATGTTGATTTAGATATGGTTGGAGATTTGGATAAAATGAGGTTTACTACGGCTTATTTTTTTACCTTTTTCGGGGTAGTGATCAGTTGGGTTTCTTAGTTGCAATAGGTGGTTTCACTTTCTTCTACCAAGGATAAATACATTGCTCTAATTGAAGGAGTAAAGGAAATGATATGTTGTTGGGTGAATTGTGGTGTAAGAAATATGTTTTCACTTTGTTTTGTGATAGCAACAATACTATTCACTTGGCTAAGAATTCCACTTTTCATAATAGAACAAAGCAATAGAACTTAGATATCATTTCATTCACCATGTTCTTGATGAGGGTAAGCTACAAGTGGAGAAAATTGATATTAAAGTGAACCCATCAGATTCTTTGATGAATGTTGTAGCAAGGGAGAAGTTCAAATTTTGTAGAGCTTCTCTTGGTATTCTAAAGAAGTGACAATAAGATTGAAGTAGGGGAATCTCTAGTCTCTTGTAGCATTGATTGATCTTCGAGTGGAAAATTGATGGTACGGTGAATCCCAATCAATTCTTTGGGCATAACCATTAATTCTTTGTCTTCCTTCTTGTGTCTCCTCATATTCTTCTTTGGTGTTTTTCTTTGGAAACATTATGAACTTGAGGATTTAGAGAGTTGAATGCAGCTATTAGTGATTGTATTAAAAACAAAGATTAATAAAAAGAGTTTCCCTTGCTTTGCGAGTGGATGTAGCCATCCTAGAGAACCACTATAAATTTATGTGTTCTTCTTGCTAATGTGTTGGTCTTTAGTCTACCAATTAATTTTTGATATTTTTCTTTCATTTATACTACTCTAATTTGCTCAACACTATTGAGCTTGCTAGAAGAATTTTGTCAACTTCAATCACTAGAGCATCTAGACATATAAGGATGCCATAAGCTATCAAGTCTACCAAACTATTTTGGGGACTTGGTAAACTTGCGGCATATAAATTTGAGTAGCTAGAAGAGTTCAGAGATGTTTCCTTTATCTTTTAAGCAGATGATACACCTCAAATATCTCAATTTATCTTTTTGTTCCATGCTCACCTTAGAGTCAAATATTCTAGAAAACATAAAAAACCTCAAGATTTTTGATGTTCAGGCATGTGACAAGTTAGAGTTATTTCCTCCCAATATCAAAAATTAGGCTTTGCTCAAAATTCTTGAATTCAATTCTACCAGGAGTTTAAGGGAATTACCAACAAGTATTGGTCAACTAAACAAATTGAAAAATCTTCATTTTTTTTTGTCCATTCTTCACAAATTTTTCAGTTGCTTTGGGAAACTTGTCCAGCTTGACCACTCTTAAACTTGAGTATTGTAAGAAGTTAGACTCTCTACCAATAGAAGTATGTTCATTATTTTATAGATGTTATATTTATTTATTTATTGTAATAATAGTGAAAATGTAATATAACAACATTTACAAATGTAAATAGAGAATATTTTTTTCTAAATAAATTTATCTTAAATAAATAAATAATATTAATATTCAAAATCTATCTTAGATAATAAGAAAGGTCACAATTTTATTGAGTTCAATGAGAAGCCTTGTTTTTAGAAATAATTAAATTTTTAGAAACTAGGTAATAGTATGAGGGTACTTAGTTGAAAATCTGGGATATATGTCAAATGTTTATTTGTTAATAGTGGAAGAACATTATTAATGCATAAACACATCCCTTGGAATTAGTGAACAACCTATCTATTTCTCTAAGTCACTTTCATGCCTATGGATTTGATCACATATGCACATTTGATATGTTCTAAATGATTTGAACTCTACTCTTCATTTTTTGGTATTTTCTTACCTTAGTGATCATAAAAATATCGACATAGTTAAATCTAGAATTATCTTAAGCAATACTAGGGATTGTGGAACTATCAGGACTATTATTGATCTTAATTAGTTTTAACATAAATGCCAACATTTGGTGCTTATTGGTCATGAATAGTCTTTAGGAATGACTGTTGTAAACACTTAAATTTGGCACATCATTGATTAAATATTCACTTATTTTTTTCTCTATAATTGGTTGAATAAAGCCCAATTTATTTCACGTAATTATCAAATTTCTATCTCATTATTAATTAAATAATATTATATTTTTAATTAATAAAAATACCATTAATCTACTACTCATCACTACTCACTTAATCACTATTCTTTTAATTAACCATTAATCATTCTTTTTCTATAGTCTAACCTTTGATAAATAAATTCAAATATTTATATAAGTCCCCTACAGTCATCCCAAAAATTAAATAAATATATCTATATATTTAATTCCATTTTTCTATCCACTTCTTATTAAGTTGGCTAGAAACCATTTAGTCCACTAATCTTGAAGCCCTCCATCCACACCAACCATGTGGAGAAATGTGTACTCTACTCGTCCTTCTAAGGCTCTTGACCAATATTGGCCCTTGATATTTCCTTTCAATCCTATCAATCCAAACCTTCATCAAAAGATTTATAAACTAGCCTTGCACCAAGCCTTTTCAATATTGAAGCCTCATCAAATGTTATGATACTGGTAAGGGGAACTCACATATTATCTTGGAGCACAATCATCATGACTTGGTATAACAATGGTTGGTATTGGTGAGGTATTTATATATTTTCATAAATATTTTTCTAATCTTTATATTTAATTAGAGTGGTTCATATGTTGTCAATAGAATAGGTTAATATTATTTTAAATTATTCTTATATGCTCCATCATATAAGAATAATTCATCATATTTTTTTGGCATTTGATATTTTTTGACACCCTATTCCATTAGTTAGTATGCCTTGTTATCTAACATCATATTTTGTACCTAAATTTATTTTTCCAATACATAATATTAAACTACTAATTATTTTTTATACCAATCGCTTTTCAAAGACATAAATTTTATAAATAATATAGGAAAAAAATTAGTTTACTTAGATAAATTAACTTATATTCCATTCTTGTGAGGCATACTTAGGCGTATGATCTCTCCCCCTACCCTTTGGTGATCTTGTTGATGAAAATATTTAGTTGATCCCTCATATTTTATCATTGTTATTTCATCACATGAACTTCAATCATGTATTCTCTCTCATTGTGCTCTTTGTGATCAAAGTGATTGGATAATCCTCCTAGAGGACCTACATAGTGACTTGATCACCCTAAGGGATGATCCCAAATCTAGCATTTTGAAAAAGTATAAAAATAAATGAGTAAATCAAAAGACCCACCTCTTGTAAGTAGAATATTTTTAATCAAACAAAGTCCCTAAGAATTTTATACCTTAGGTAAGCGAAGGATAATGTTGAGTTACCCTCTTCTCTTAGCTATTTGACATATTTCCATTTCATCTAAAAAATTTAGTCTCACATATTATTATTATTATTATTTTTTCTTTTTCTTTTTGGATTGGTCAACGCTACAAGGGGAAGTAGCCTATATTAAATTTCCAAAAAATATTACATGTGTTTTATCAAAAATTGCTGGTAGGTAATTTCTATAGGATTGACCCACCAGCCCACCAAGCTACCCATTCATGATACACACAACAAAGTTTGGTTGCCATTTTTGTATTAAGGGAAAACTAGGAATATGGCCTATATAAAACACCATGATCTATGCTATCCAAACTACACATCTGGGATTGAAAGAAAAGGAAACTCACCATGTGCTACTGAAGGGAACAGTTACATTAAAACACTTAAAGGAACACCCACCCTGAAAAGCTTCAGTATTTTGTAGACATCCGAGGCTCAATAATCCTTTCATTCATATTCAGAATCACACCTCTTCATGTATGCCTTGTAGCTGGAGATTATGGGACAATCTAGACCGCAATTCCTATGTGTTGGGCCTTTGGCTTTTTCCTCTGGGTCCCATTGGTTATTTTCCTACAATTCTTCCCCTTCACCCAACCCCCATTCTTTGTCATCATCTACATCTAGCTCATCCTCTATCTCCTTGTATACCATATACCTTTTGACCCAACCCTTGGGAAGGTTTGTAGTTAATTTTGCAACTTTGAGGAGGAAGAAAATATTTCTATCCCTTTCTACCCATAGTTTTTCAAAGCCTTCCAAATCAATAGTGTGTATCAGATAGAATTTCATAACCTCACGACCTCTCATGCATGTCATATAGTAATTATGTGGCATAGGAATTTTCCTTTTGTCATCCACATTGTCCAATGTTGCATCAATTTCACCCAACTAGGCATGCTCAAAAACCATTTGGGTAAGTTTTTTTCCCAATGTCTTGGAAACTCCCATGTGCAGGAGAACTGCAAGAAACATTTTCGGTATCTCTATATTGCCTCTTGCTTTGTGATAGGCACTGAGGAATTCTAGACCCAATGCCCGCTTAGTTTCCTTTAAGATGAGCAGATGGGAGGATTGTAGTAGACCCTATAGTCATTTTTTTGAGATTTTCCCTCAAAAAGGCTACATTTTCTTATTAGTCTCTAATGCCAATGGTGTCTCCATTGATCTCCTTTCCCACGCCTTCCGGAAGTTTCTATACTATATTCTTAGAAGTAGTTATGAAGGAATATGTTGGGATTTCCTTTGTAAGCCATAGGCTTAACTGCTAATGAAAACTAAAGTACTGATCACTGCCTTCATACATGAAAAACTACTACTTTGATTGTGGAGTGTACTCATTCCCAAGAATGAGCATTAAAGTAGAAATTGACATTCTTGTGGGGGAGTAATTTTTCCTTATTTAATTTTTTATTTATGATTGCAACGACAACTTGTGTCTTATCAAAAATGATGAAAAAATGCAACCTTTCCTCCCATGGGCTTTTGGTGTCACTAATACAAAAATTGATGCCATAAATTTTTGGGAAAACTTTTCTTATCCTTTAATCCTTTGAAGTCCTAGCTGGTCAATTTTGATGCTACTTTTGCCAGCTCATCTACTTTGGTGTTACCCTCCTTGTATATATGACTAACTTTGAAGGCTGCAAACCCATCTAACAATTCCTTGACCTTCTGTAGTAAATGATTTAATTTCTAGTTAGGTGTATATCCTTTGTGAATTGCATTGATAGTAATTAGTGAATCTCCCTCCAAGTGGATCTAACTGAATTTCAGCTCTCTACCTAGCTACAAACTAATTGTTGTCACTCTAAATTCCACCTCATTATTTTTGCACCTACCCAATGGTATTTATCTTGTGCTGCTAAAACCTTGCTTTCAGAGTCACGTGCAATGCAACCAGCCCCACTTGGGCCTAGGTTGCCTTGTGCGACACCATCAGAATTTATTTTTATCCACCCTAACTTGTCTTCTCTCTTAATGCTTTTTTGGATTGAAGGGAGCTATTCCCATTTGGGATGGGTGGCTTAAGACTTGAGAAGCATTTGATCAAAGTGTCATCCCAGCTAGTGAAAAATTTGTGCTTATCTTCCTTACACCTAGCAACATCATTGACCAGTTCCATAATTTCTCTCTCAATTTTATCCCATAGTTTGTCGTTATTCAATTCCTTTCCTTAGGAGATTCTCTGGTTCCTTTCCTTCCATAGTTACCAAATTACTATGGACGGGGAGATTTTCCAAATGCTGCTAAACACTACTTTGCTACTTTTTTGAGGCCACATTTTGAACCAAGTTGCAAGATCGTCAGGCATCAAACATTGAAGATTAAGCTTGTTTCTTATTGGATTCCAACATTCCAATGCATAAGGACAGGACAAGAACAAGTGATTTACAATTTCCATGTGAGCTTTACAAAGACAACACCTTCCCAGGCCTTGTATTATGAATTTGGCCAATCTATCCTCTGTGAGGATTATTTTTTGGATTTCCAACCATGCAAAAACTCCTTCCTTTGGTAGGAATTTGTTTCCCTAGAATAGTTTTCTTGGCCAATCCTGGCAAGATAATGCTATTTCCTTAGCCCTATATCCTAGCTTCATCTTATAGGACCTTGTAGAAGACCCACGCCACCTCATTTGATCCTTACCATTAGATGGGACAAAGAATCTTTCCTTGAGAATTTTGGATAGATCTTCCTTTAGGGACTGTGGTGCATTGAGGGGTTGTAAGTCATTCCAAACCCAACAAGTACTTCATTGATTTAGGATCTTCATACCATAATTGACCACTTTGTTGCCCCAAAGTCTAGTGGTTTCCTCTTTTATCTCCTCCAAGCCCTGAATTTCACCAATTGGTGCTTTCCCACCCCATGAGTCATGCCAAAAGGATGCACTATTTCCATCTCAAACTTCCCATGTGACATGATCTGATATGATGTCTCTACACTCTAGCAGGAAGTTCTAGACTGCAGAACCTCTCGGGGGGTCTAGTACTACAAGGATCCTTGTTGGATCATTTGAGTCAAGATACTTTTGTTTCAATATTCTAAACCATCTTTGATTTCCTTTAGTATGGATATCCCAAACTAATTTGGCTCCCATGGCCTGATTCATAAGGGGAAGTTGACGCAACCCTACATCTCCAACTTTCTTGGGCAGGAAAATCTTGTCCCATGCCAAAAGAGGAAATTTGTTTTGCTCCCCCATACCACTCCAAAATAACCTTCTGAAGATTTGAGTGAGAGTATCTTCAGTAGCTTTGGGAAGCTTGAAACAAGACATTGAGTATACTAGAATTGCATATAATACAGATTTAACCATCAAGAGTCTACCAGCTAATGAGAGCCATTTACCTTTCCAAGTTCTCAACTTGTTCTTGTAGCTATTGATTAAATTCTTCCAGTAACAATTTTTGTTAATGCCTACAAACAATGGGATTCCCAGATAGCGACCTGGCAGAGAGGCAACTTTCATGTTTAAGATCCTTGCAATATCTCTTTGTAAGCTTGGCTGTGTATTTAAGAAGAAGATCTCCAAATTTCCCCAATTGATGTTTTGACCTGATCCTTTGCAGTAGGTATCCAGGAAGCTTTTAATCATTCTTGCTTCCCTTTGACTTGCTTCACCCATTAGTACTGTGTCATCAAAAAATTGTAAGTGGGTTGAAGGGCCCATACCATTTGCAACATGAATTCCTTTCAATTTACCTTCCTCTTTGAGCCTTTTGATCCCCCTCCCTAGTACTTCTGCCATAATTATGAACAAGAATGGGGACAATGGATCTCCCTACCTTAGCCCCTTGGAGGATGAGAAGAATCCATTTGCTGTGCCATTTACAAGGACTGAGAATTTTGGAGTTGAGATGCAATTGCTAACCCAATTAATCTAGTTTGTTCCAAAACAAAATTTTCCTAATACTTCCAAAAGGAAGCCCCTATCTCACATATTATTGTGATATATTGAGGACTCAATAGAAATCCTTATTTAATCCTAGTTTAAGACCAATTGAAAATCCTTTATTGCAGTGTACCAAATGTAAATAATCCTTAGAAGTTACTCACATTGTATCATAGTTGGTTGTGATGATAATAGGCCATAATTAGGCATTCAATAAATCCTCCCATTAGCTAGGTTACGAGTGAGTCCTTTTTCCTTAAAGCTTGAGGTCTTCAATAGGGGCCAAGGATACCATTCCTCAAAGGTGGTGTATCTATGGACCTACTAGGAATGATACATACACATAAATAATCATATTATTTATTATTCTTATGTTTTCTTAATTTTTGAGATCCTTAATATCTAAAATTATTTTCAGTTCCTTTGAATGCTTGCTGAGTTGACTGTTTAAAATATTTCCAAAATTCAAGCTTCCCAATCCAATTCAAATTCCCTAATCAAACTTATCCTTAATCTTCCAATCCAAATCATCAAAATCAATTAAAGGTCTTCTACCACATCTATCTAATCATTAATCTAATTCATTTTAACCATCTTTCTTATAATCTCCTAACTCTAATTATAGAGCTTTCTAAAAACCTCAACCCCATCCAAATCATGAAATTTAATCCTTCTTCTAATATAAATCTTATATTACCCAAATATCTCTTCAAATCACAATCTCATCCCCCATATAATTTGTAGTGTAAGAAAATGCATACCATTGCATTTTCACACTTGTTTGGGCCCACCTTGCTTTGTTTATCCCTATATTTGTCTTAATTGATCCTATTTTTCATCCACAAGCCTAATAAACTATATCTTTCTATGGCTAATCTCGACAAAAATCAAAGGGGAAATGATAATTTAATGATTTTGGATGTGTGTCCCTAATTTTTGGGTTGGCACTAAGACACCACATAGGGCTTCTTTTTCCCCCAAAGGTCTATTAAACAGGTGCAAGAAATTGAGAGGGGGGGTGAATTAGTTGTCACACAAATTCAATCTTAAAACTTTCACTTATCAAATCTTCAACCAAAATATTATGTTATTAAATATAAGCATGAAACATGAATAATAGAAAGTAAATCAACAAAATGAACACCAAATTTTTATGTGGAAAACCCAATAAGGGAAAAACCATGGTGAGGGTTAACTCACAATATAAAGATTATAAATTGAATATAGAGGCTCACTTCCCAAAAGAGGACTCACTATCAAAATACAAACGCTCATTGCTTATAAAAAGGACTTGCTATCCAACAGAGAGGCTCACTGTCTATAGGTACAAAAGAGAATAAAAGATCCATCACTACAATTAAAGCACAAATGCTTGATTATATAAACCTTCAGTTCATTGCCTTCAACAAACTAAAAAATTGCTATCACAACTCACTCAGTCACACTTCTACTCTTATGATTTGTGGCACACTTTCTTCACTTTGCATCACACTATCATACATCTCTTCACAAATTGACTCACTTTTATACTATTCTCAACCTTAGAAACTTTCACCAAGGTTAGCCACAATACATAATTTCATAAATTCAAATTAGGTTGGCAACTCTAAATTCTCATGGTGGAAAGGAATAAGAGTGGACCAATAAAACATATAACCAAGACCACAAATAATATTCTTGAATATTCTAGATGCTTAATTAAATTTTATTCTTTGAATGAAGTGTAAACACTAGGTTGACCAAACCTAATGAAAACACAGATAAGCAAGCATACGGAAAACTCATCACCAACAATTCACTGATGGAAAATTCACCACCAACAATTCACCGTGCAAAAATTTACCGCCATGAAAAATTCATCATGGGTAAATTCACCGCTATGACAAATTCACCGCTAGCAATTCATTGAAATGGAAAATTAACTACATTAATGTTTTTTAATATATATTTTGTAAACTTTGAATTTATTTTTTTTAAATAATTTTCACATACATTATTTTTTGGTTAGATTTGGTTAATAGTAAATTTTATTTTCATTTCAATTATTTTAAATGGAATTAATGTTTTTTAATATATATTTTGTGAACTTTGAATTTTTTTTTAATAATTTTCACCTATGTTATTTTTGTGTTAGATTTGGGTATGTGCAGCATCATGATAGGCCAAAAAGTGGCAATATGATGGGTATGTGGCTGACGACTATTTTTTTACCCAAAATTAATGAAATGAAAAGGGTTTTTAAAGGAGATTTTTAGCTTTCCATTGATATAAATTATGCTTTACTTTGAATTTAATAAGTAATTATTATTCATTTTCTATTCAAATTATGACTAAAGTCCTGATTGATAGGCTGATTGAAAAAAATCTATAGCTTTTAGACGGTATCACATTTTTTGAATCTAAAACATGCACCACATTCTATGATTTGCATACTATAGGATTAAAAATAGGAAAAATTGAATTTCATGAAGTTTTGACCAAGTTAAGGTGGTCAGACATAAGAGTTTTTTATATTTTTTAAAAAGTTGTAATAAAAAAATCATAATTAATTATTTACTTAGAAAAATATTACAAAAAAAATGCATCACATCATGAGTCCTCTACTTATATCTAAAATCTTATAAAAAAATATTATCATTTTATTGTGGTTAGGGTGGTCAGACAGACACCTACCTCTTTTTTTTTCCCTAAAATTTAAGTACCACTACATTGAAATTTCAAATTTTCACCAAATAGATTTTTTTTTAAAAAAAAACCTAGTAGTTTAGAAAATACATTCAATTTTCTATAGATTCTTTTCTTACATATTTTTGAAATAATATAGATAACTTATTCAAATTTTTATGTCAAGTTTCCTCTCTTATTTTTCTAATTTTTTTGCCACTTAAGGGCCTGTTTTTTCCATGATGATCTTGCGCATACCCATTTGGTTCATGGTAACTTTTATTTTCATTTGCATTATTGAAAAATATTTTTATTTTTATTATCATTAATCAAATTCTCTAAAGTTAATGTGATTATTTTTTTATTATCATAAATTAAATTATTCTTTTGCAAAAAAAATGAAAGTTTTTGAAATATATATTAAAAAACATTAATGGCAGTTAATTTTCTGCCTCAATGAATTGTTGGCGGTGAATTTAACTTGGTGGTGAATTTTTCATGACAGTGAATTTTCCCATGACAAATTTTTCATGGTGGTGAATTTTCCCATGGTGAATTGTTGGCAATGAATTTTCCATCGGTGAATTGTTGGCGATGAATTTTCCATCGGTGAATTGCTAGCGATGAATTTTCCTAGAGCTAGATAATCATTGATGTAAATGCTTCCCAACAAGAAGATGACAAAAAAACACCACAACACACTTCATTATGCATGAGAATACATCTCAGAACCTTCTAGATACATCCACAACAAGAACAATAGACTTTGATCACTGAATTCCTTTCACTAGATAATTCAAACAATTCAAACTCACACAAAAATACTAGAACATGATTTCTGGATCACCAAACTCCAAAACTCTTTTCCAAAGCATAGGAAAGACCTTTAGAAGAAATATCCTAGATCTGCAAGATCTAAAACAAAACAAAGGAGAACTGTGGAGCAAACATATTTCTCCTCATCCATAGAACATTGACTCTGTTGGTAGAACACACATACCGACGGACACAACTTTTACATAACAATTCACTAGAAGCTAAAACTAAGAATATGTCACCATCAAAGTACCAACAATATGCCTTCAGATCTACACAAGCGTAGGATCAACATAGGAGAAATGTGGAGCACATACCAGAGCACATTTTGAACACATTCATCCCTCTAACTTCTCTTCTTTGTTAATTTTATCAAAAGCACTTGGAAACTCATCAAACCAACACATCTACAACACCATAAAGACAGCTCCATGTACTCATAACATCTCACTAGCATCTCAACCATACATGTACAATATGCAACATACATAATTGTGTTGACATCAATGACAACATCAATGACAACACCACCAAACTAGCTCATACTTGCAACAATCTCCCCCTTTTTCATTGATGGAAACATATAACCTTTTCTACCCCTTTGAAATCAATAGAAAAGAACAATTCTAATTACTCCACCTTCAGAGTACACTCAGCCTAAAATAATGAAAACCTTTTCTACTCCCCCTATGCAATAGGCCCATCTATCAATCTAGATAAATGAAGAATTTGTGAATTCACGAGACTGATGCACCTTCATGTGCACCTAGTTAGGAGGGTCAATGACCCCCAACCTCTCCCTAAGATGCTCAAAAGTATCCTTTGGAAAATCCTTAGTAAATATTTCTACAATTTGTTACTTTGTTGTCACATACTCCAATCTGTCCTCATTCTCCAACACTTTCTCTCTCAGAAAATGATACTTGATAGATATGCGCTTCATTCTTGAATGCATAACAAAATTCTTCAAAATGTTTATTAGAATTGTATTATCACAGAAAATAGAAATACGCTCATCACATACAACACCAATGTCTTTCAAATTTTGCTTCATCCACAAAACTTGTGTGCAGTAGGATGTTGTAGCAATATATTCTACCTCTGCAGTGGATAAAGAAACTGAGTCTTTCTTTTTACTCAACCATGAAACTAATCTTCTTCCAAGAAAGAAAGCACCACTACTGGTACTCTTCTGGTCATCTACACATCTAGCCCAATCAACATCTATATAGGCACTCAAAGTGAAATCATTACTCTTAGGGAACCATAGTCCATAATCCAGTTTTCCTTTAAGATATCTAATATCCTGTTTACAACTATAAGATGCACTTCTCTAGGATCTTCTTGAAATCTAGCAACTAAACACACAACATGCATAATATCTAGTTTGGTAGTAGTAAGATACAACAATCCGCCAATCATTGATCTGTATTTGCTCTTATTAGTCTTAGCAGATTCATCATCCTTGCTTAGCTTACATCTAGTTACCATAGGAGTACAAACCAGTTTAGAATCCTCCATCCCAAACTTCTTCAACAACTCTTTTATATACTTAGATTGTGAAATGAATATCCCTTTATTATTTTGATTGACTTGTAGACCAAGGAAGAAATTTAATTCACCAATCATAGACATCTCAAATTCTTTCTACATTTCTTCAGCAAAATTTTTACACATGCCTTCATTTCCACCAAAGATGATATCATCCAAATAGACAACTACAATCAAAATCTTATTACCTTGCACTTTGAAGTAGAGTTTGATGTCCGTAGAACATTTTTTGAATCCTTTCTTTGTCATATATATGTCTAGTCTTGTATACCAAGCTTTGGGAGCTTGCTTGAATCCATACAATTCTTTCTTAAATTTACAAACCATGTCTAGCTTGTCAAATAGCTGAAACCCTACAGGTTTCTCCATGTACACTTCTTCCTCCAACTCACCATTCAAAAAGGCTTACTTAACATCCATTTGATATACCTTGAAGTCCTTGTGTGCAGAGAATGCCAAAAACATTCTTATAGCTTCCATTCTGGCTATAGGGGAAAATGTTTCTTCAAAATCTATACCTTCAATTTATGAATATCCTTTGCATACTAATCTTTCCTTATTCCTTACTACTTCTCCACTTTCATTTAGTTTGTTCTAGAAAACCTATTTTGAGCCAATCACATTTTTATTCATAGGTTTAGGAACTATTTCCAATGTTTGATTCTTTTCTATCTGCTACAGTTCCTCTTTCATAACTCTCATCCAACTTTCATCTTCACATTCTTCTTTTACATATTTAGGTTCTATTTTAGAGATTAACACAAATTTACCTCAACTACAACTCTACTTCTTGTCTTCACACCTTCACTCTTGTATCATATTATCTAATCTTTTGAATGATTCTTCTGTACATATTTAGGAGTCCTAGCAATAGGTTTTGATTCACTATCTTCTTCTTCTTTCTCTTCTTCTTCTTCTTTCTTATTTTCTTCAGGTATATGTCTACAGATAGGATCCTCAAGTTCAACTTCACTTATCTCAATGGGTCTATGTGTGTCTTCATCAACTTTCACATTATCACTCTCAATGATCTTTCTCAATCTTTTGTTAAAGCATTTGCATGCCTTGATCCAAGAAATATTCCTTCATCACATTTAGAATAAAAATTTCCAATATTTTCATCATCTCTTTTAATGTAGCATCTTCTTCCAAATACCTGAAAATATTTCATAGTAGGAGTCTTATCGGTCCATAACTCAAGAGGTGTCTTTGTCATGGTGTGCCTGATCTAAACTCTATTAAGAACATAAACAACAGTATGTATCACTTCTCTCCAATATACATCCACTACATTAGACTCTTTCATCATAGTTCTAGTAGCTTCTTGAACTATCCTATTTTTCCTTTCAACTAATCCATTCTTTTGAGGGGTTCTTGGAGCAAAAACTGTCCTTTTATGTTGTGCTCCTCACAAAATGCATTAAATTCACCACCTTTATCAGATCTTAAACACTTGATTTTCATATTTACCTCATTTTCCACTCTTGCTTTGAATACTTTAAACCTATCCAAGGCCTAATTATTTTCTCTAATAAAATCAACCCATTTCATTTGAGTGTAATCATTAATAAGCAACATGAAATATATGTCACCATTCAAGCTTCCAATCTTAGTCAGACCACAAAGATCAATACATACTAATTCCAACATTTTGGTAGTAGAATGTTCCTTTCCTTTAAAGCTACATCTTGTTTGCTTCCCCATTTGATAACTTCTATAGATGGCATTAGCAGGTCTTGTGATTCTAGGTAGTCCTCAAACAATCTCCTTTGCACTAATCTTGACCAAGTTATCAAAGTTCGCATGTCCCATTCTCCGGTGCCATAACCAACTTTCATTGATCTGAGATACAAGACAATGAACATCGACTCCTTTCAGGTGATAGATGTTTCCATGAGTTCTTCCAACAAAAATATATCTCCTTTTCTAAATCCTTTTTTGATTTCATAGGTATTGTTCTAAAAAACAAGTTTAAAGCCATTGTTGCACATCTAACCAACACTTAGAAGGTTATTCCTCAAACCCTTCACATAATACACATCATCAGTACTATGCACTATGTAAAAACTAATTGAACCTTTACCACAGATCTTAGCTCCTAAATCATCACCAAACATAACTAAACCACTGTCACACCTGTCAAGTTTAGTGAACTTACTCTTATCTCTGGTCATGTGATTTGAACATTCACTATCAATTACCCAATTGTCTTTGTCCTGTCTTGCATGAAAAGTGGCAACCAAAGTACCTTCCATCCTATTCTTCTTAACCTCTGAAACCTTCTTACTTACACATTTTCTAGGGTTAGTGGATATAGATTTAGTTTCCAAAGCTAAGAATAAGTGTTCACTATGATCAACTTCATTGTTAGATTCATTAGTAGAAATACCTACCTCTTCCTTAACATAGTACAAATTCTTATACTTCTTAGCCTTTCTATCCTTATCTTTATAACCCTTTTTCTTCTTATGTGTAGCCCTATTCAGACATCTTGAAACATAATGACCAATATTACCACAACTAAAGCTTTTAAAAGGTAACATACCTTTATACTTTTTGGTACCTTTCTTCAACTTCCTTGTGAAGTTAGCTTCCAACTCATCAACACCATCACTATCTGGTTCCTTGTCAATCTTCATTGCTTAAAATGTCATTTCTATCTTTTCTTCTATTTATCATCTTTTGGGAACTTTCTCAATTCAAATGCTTGCAAGGTTCTGAACAAGTGTTCCAAGGAGTACTTCTTAGGACCATACATTTCTTCAATCACAAATATTTTATCATTGTAGTAGTCTAGTAGGGTGATCAAGATCTTCTCAATTATGTCTTCATATGATACCTTTCCTCCTTTATTTCTAACTTCATTTGGAGTCTATTCAACTCTGTGAAAGAAACTTGTAAATTCTTCACCATCTTCCATCTTCTAGTTCACAAATCTATGCTTTGTCACTAGTCTCTTTGTCAATTTCACCTTTTCATTTCCATCATACATGTCTTCCAACTTCTTCTAGACTTCATGTGTAGTATCTAGAGAATTAACCTTGATTCTCTCATTTTTAGATAAACCACTACAAATTGTGTACTTCTCATTTTCATTTTCTTCATAAGAAGAGATCTCATCTATAGAATTAACACCACCAATCGAAAGTGTATACTTATTCTCAACAACTGTCCATGTCTTGAAACCAAGAGAGATAATATATCCTCTCATCCATCCCTTCTAATCTTTGTAGTTAGCTCCATCAAACATAGGGATCACCAATTTGTGCACCATAGGATCTTCCTTAAGTGATTAATATCTACACAAGGAACCACAAGCTTTGATACCAATTGTTAAACAAACACAAGACAACTGAGAAAGGGGGTGAATTAGTTGTCACACAAATTCAATCTTAAAACTTTATCACATCAAATATTCAACCAAACTATTATGTTATTAAATATAAGCATGAAACATGAATAACAAAAAGTAAATCAACACAATGAACACCATATTTTTATGTGGAAAACTCAATAAGGGAAAAACCACAGTGAGAGTTAACTCACCACAGTGAGAGTTAACTCACAATATAAAGATTAGAAACTAAATACAGAGGCTCACTACCAAGGGCTCACTACCAAAAAGAGGAATCAGTGTCCAAATACAAAGGCTCACTACCTACAAAAAGGACTCTCTATCCAACAAAGAGGCTCATTGCCTATAGATACAAAAGAGAACAAAAGATCCACCACTGCAATTAAAGCACATTCACAAGATTACATAAACCTTCAATTCACTACCTTCAAAAAACTAAAAAACTACTATCACAACTCACTCACTCACACTTCTGATCTTATGATTTGTGGCACACTTTCATCACTTTGCATCACATTTTCATACATCTCTTCACAACTCAACTTGCTTTTATACTATTCTCAACCTTAGAAACTTTCTCCAAGGTCGACCATAATCCATCATTTCATAAATTCAAATTAGATCAAAAACTCTAAATTCTCGTGGTGGAAAGAAATAAGAGTGGAACAATAAAACATATAACCAAGACCACAAATAACATTCTTGAATCTTCTACACACTTAATTAAATTTTATTCTTTGAATGAAATGTAAACAACAGGTCAGCCAAACCTAATGAAAACATGGATAAGCATTGATGTGCATGCTTCCCAACAAGAAGACACAAAAATGCCACAACACACTTCATTATGCATGAGAATACATCTTAGAACCCTCCAGATACATCCACAATAAGAACAAAAAACTTTGAACACTGAATTCCTTTCACTAGACAATTCAGAAAATGCAAACTAACACAAAAATACTGGAACATGATTTCCAGATCACCAAAATCTAAACCTCTTTGCCAAAGCATAGGAAATACCTTCACAAGACATATCCCATATCCCCAAGGTCTGAAACAAAAAAAGAGGAGAACTGCAGAGCAAACATATTTCTCCTAGTCCACAGAACACTGACTCTGCCGGTAGAACACGCATACTGGTGGACACAAATTTTATGTACCAACTCACCTAAAGCCAAAAATCAACATAGGTCACCATGAAAATACCAAAAAAATTCCTTTAGATCTGCACAAACATAGGATCAACATAGGAGAAATGTGGAGCACATACCAGAGCACATTCTGAACACATTCATCCCTCTGACTTCTCTTCTTTATTAATTTTTGCAAATGCACTTGGAAAATCATCAAACAAACACATCTGCAACACCATAAAGATAGCTCTATGTACTCACAACATCTCACCAACATCTCAACCATACATGTACAATATGCAACATACAAAATTGTGTTGACATTAATGACAATATCAATGACAACACCACCAAACTAGCTCATACTTGCAACAAGGTCTTGGGACCTTGATTCCAAAGGCACCTTAAATGGGCCTATTTTTGGATTTTACACATCAAGTTTCATGCCTCAAGACTAAGATGCCACCTAGGGCATATCAATCTCCATTAGATTATTTTTGTTAATTAATTTCAAATCTTGACATGATTTAGCCTCCCTTAATTAATGAATTCATATGTTAGCTTGTTGTGGTGTAATTTCAGGGTATTAAGCATGGATAAGTATAAATTCAAGGTTATTTCTCTATTTTTCATATCCAAGCATTCTAGCAATTTCAAGAGAGCATTATAGAGAATTCAAGAGAAATTCATAAAGAATTTGGAGCCATCATAAAGATTCAATCATCATATCAAATATATTCTTACATCATATGTGTTTTTGAGCTAACATTTGTGATATAGGGTTTTGATTCAAGTAAGCAATTCAAGTCCATATCTATCAAGCACTCCTTTGATTCAAGATCAATATCTAATCTAGCCATTTCACACAAGTTTGTAGACTTCATAACAATAGTTTGATGAGTTGTAACATTGCATGATGTTCATTCATCATTTCCTTCCATTTCATTTCATTTCAAGGTTTAATTACCAACAAGGGGTTTGACCAATCAAACCTCCATTCACTAACAATCAAAAAAATTTCCTCTCTTGTGTGCTTGTGTTTGCAAATTTAGGTTGAAGATTTAAAGATCATTTGAAGTGCAAAATTTTAAAGTTGCAAAGTTGCATTGCAAAGTTGTCATCTTCATGAAAACTCACCTATAGGCCAAATCTGGAAGTTTTAGGACCTAAGATCTAGGAAGAAGGAAGTATAAAAATTGAGCCTCAAGACCAAATTCTGAGATTTCAAAAATTCCAAATGGGACTAAGTTACCACCTAGGGCATCTTAGTCCTCCCGAAGGTATTTTGTAGAGATTCTTCTAGATCTGGTTTCAACATTCAAAGATTTCACATTTTCCCTGAAAAGAAGCAATGGGACTAAGAAAAAAGTAACGTCTTAGTCCTCCATAGCATATTTTGATAGAATTTTTGCATTTTTGGAATGCTCGTCACATTTCCAGACTTCCCAAGTACACACATCATAACTTTTTGTTGCTTAATTTCATCATTTGCATTCGTCATTGACTTGCATTACTATGTTTTAAAAGTTGGATTTAAGTTATCTTTTCCAAGCTTTTGCTTGGTGGTGAACCTATCAAAGTTTAAAGAACCCCCTCCTAGGTCTTCCTTGTTGTGAATTGACTCACCTTTGGATTGATAGTGAATTCAATTCAGGTTCCTAAGACATTATTGAATGATTGAGGGAGAATAGTGGGAATTTTGCCACACTCATTTTCTTTCAAGTTCATTTTGGTGAATCTGACATTTTAGAACATTCATTTTATAATTTGGAGGTCATTAAAGTCTTAGATATCCATTGCATTCATTCTTGCATTAGTTTCTAGTGATAGTGCATCTAGGGTTTCTCATATTTGGATTAGTAAAAGTGCATATAGGTTGCATTTTTTCTTTCTTGCATCACTTTATCTTATTAAAAAACTGAAAAGTGCATTTTCAATCATCCTAATTGCATTTTGAAATATTGATATTGCATTAAAATTTGCATTTAATTGCTTGCCATTAGTCACTTTTTCTTGCATTCATTTGCACACTTTTATGTTTCTAAACATCAGCTCCCTAAGTAGGCAACTTGGGAACACTATAAACAACTCAGAATTTGTTGTTTTTCTAAAAAAAAAACCTCTACTGGGACAAAAATTCACTTCCTGGCATCTTAGCCCCTCTATGGGTTTTTATCTTAGAAACCTGTCTCTATTTTCTTTCTATTCTAGTTTATGGAACCTCAAAATTTCACGAGTAGGACTGAGATGCCCTTAGTGGTGTCTTAGTCCCTATTGACTTTTACCTTGCAATTTTTCAAGGTTTGAAATTGCTTTTCTATACCTCCTAATCCTTCTAGTAACAAATACTATAAGTATGGAAAGTTTTGGGAACTTCTATTTTATGCATCTAGGTAAAAAAATCAATTTAGGGCTCTCATTTTTGAAATCATTTCAACTACAAGCATCATTAGATATGAAAATGCTCACATTTCTAAAAATTTTCTTAATATGGATAAAAATACTTTTCACTTTTGCATATACAATGCTTACATTGATAAGACTTTGCATGAGTTTCATAAAAAGTGATTTTTCATTTTTAAATATACATTGTTTGCATTCTTAAAGTTTTACATTATTAAATCATTACATGAGATGGTTAAAAGTGCTTTTCATTTTTGGTCAAAGAATGTTAGTCCCTTGCCTTTCTAGGCACACTAAGAAAAAGTTCATATCCCTTCCCTATGAGATTGTTTTAGTGAAAGAGAATACAACCTTGGACAATCCTAACAATCATATTCGTTCTTCTCCTTATATCTCTCCTATTTGTGAAGAATATATTTTGGTATTTGAAGAACTAATCAATGAGAGTTTTGAGAGTCCTAGTTGTTTGTCTCCTCTTACCTCTCTTAGTGAACATGACATTGATGAACAAGAAGAAAAAACCATAGGTAATCATGACAACCACATAACCATTAAAAATTCAACTAGTCTACATTCATATCCCAACATATTCACCTCTTGTGATAATGTTCTAGAGGATGATATGTTGGTGTTGGATGATCAAAACTTTAAGATCTATGACAATCCTATTTATGATCCTTACCCTACCTATCCTATTTTGGAAGACATTATATGAAAAATGAATGAAATTATGGATAATCATGACAATTACATTTTCTTCTCTCCTAGTATCTCTCCTAGTTGTGAGGAAGATTCCTCGGTGTTAGAAAATACAACCAATGAAGTTCATGAAGAAAGCATTCTTGAATAGGATAATGACATCATTGATAGGAAAGACAATTCAACAATTTATAATTCTCCTACTTGTGATGAAATAATTTTGGAAGAACCAATCCTTGAATTTCAAGAACATTTGGTTTTTAGTTCTCTTAAAAAATCTCCTACTAGGGAAGATATAATGGTGGAAGTAAATGAGAACATTGACAATAGTAATTCCTTAGATGAAGTAATATTAGACTCCTCTTCATTAAGAGACCATGAAAATAAGTATAAGTCTTCTATGAAAATTAGATACCCCTTGGAGTACTCTCCTGAGCCTAAACTTATCATTTATCCACCCTCTCAAAAACCACAAGTTCAAAACAAACCCATCCTTATCCTCAAACCACCTAAGAAAAATGTTTTGCAACAACTGAGTTACAATACCATTTCTCATACATACAACACTAGGAACAATCCACAACCAAGACAAAAACATCAACATCCCTCCCATTTCCTAATCCTATCTTGCCTAGTGCCCCTCATTTTCCTTCACAAAGTGGAAAGGAGTATGATCTTGTTGAACAACTTAAGAATACTCCTACTAAAATATCATTATGGGACCTTATTCAAGCCTCTCCTCACTATCATAACATGATTTAAAATTCCTTACAACAAGTTCCTATCCCTTCTAATGTACAACAAAATGACAAAACAACTCTAATTCAAGGAAAAAATCTTAATTTTTTTCCACCATAGTGAACTCCCCCAATAGAAGTGCAAAAAACAACATGAAGCTTTCATAATAATATCTCAATATAAAAGGATAGTGATAAAGCAAACCCTTGTTGACAATGGCTCAACCCTTAATGTGTGTAGTGTGATGCTTTTGGATAGGCTTGGCATTGATAAATCAAAGATTCTACCTGACTCTTTATCTATTAAGGGATTTGACAATGTCAAAAAACAACCGCTTGGCATGATCACATTGCCTATTACAACTAGGAAGGCCACATTAGAAACATCGATCCATATAATGCCTCATGATTTTTCATACAATATACTTTTAGGTAGACTGTGGATTCATGCAATGAATAGGGTGCCTTCCAATCTTCATTGTAAAATGAAGTATGCATAAAACAACAAAGTGTACACACTTGAAGCTGAACCTGACCCAAATAGTTTTGTGAACATTGAGAAAAACAAGGAGAATCCTTTGGCAACATTAACACCGGCTACACAAGTGGAACCCATGCAATAGAAAGAAAAAGAAAAACATATTGAGGAAGTCAAGAAGCCATTAAAAAATGGTTGGGGTTTCTTAGAATTCAAACCTACATTCATGGGAGAATACATGATCATAAACAAAGACTCTAAAAAAGGAAAATAAAAATTGGTAATGTCAACGCAAAATTTGGATGACCCTTCGAAAGCATCCACCTCAGCCACTTTAGAAGAAGAAGCAAATTATACGACAAATTTTAATGAGATAGACTATCAACAACCACTGAATCCTAAATAAATGAGAAATATTTATGGAAAATTTTATGAACTTATGAAACAACTTGGATACAATGGAAAGGATGTGGTGCTAGAGAACAAGGTATCCATGTCCCTATAGAGCCTAACATGATAGAAAAAACTCATGGTCTTGGTTATTGTCCTCTAATATAAATAATCCCATCAAACAAGCCTTCACTTAATATACACACTCTAACAAAAGATTCTTCTAAGTTGACTTTAACTATATTGCATCTTGAACTAATAGACACTAGTGGTCTTGATTGTTATCCTTTGCAAAAAATGAAACAAACAAATAAATCCTTGCTTAACATCAATGTTATCACACAAAACACTTACGATTCAAATTTCATAGATTTTACATCTTCCTTTAAAGAAGAGAACAAAATCTTGCAACCTAAAGATTCTTGTGTAGGTATGAAACCTTGTGCTAAGAAAGAGATATCTTTGTCACCAAATAAATAACCATCTTGTACTTTTGATCAAGAAAAAATATTGTTGAGACTCCTCCAAGATTGTTTGATATCTCTCCCTCTAAGAACATGAAATAAATTTTACTACAAACATTCATTTTGTGCATATCATAGAGTTCATGATCATTCTACTATTAATGCAAGGCTTTAAGCGACAAAATTCAACATCTCAAGGAGTGTGGTACTCTTCCTTGTGCTGAAGCACCTAGTTCCTCTATCTGATACTAATTTTCATCCTATTTGGCTCATCCTTGTCCTACAATAAGTGGGGGAAAGGGGTTAGGTAGGTTTTTCCTCATATGTCACTTGCCATTGTCTCTTTTGGCTAGTTGAACACCTTTCATGTACATATAAGAGAAGGCTTGGGACATGGATGACATGTCTTAAGTTGGCTTGTATGTGACATAATTATTCATGACATAGCTTATCAGAAACATATGAATTGGCATAGGGATTTCTAAGTAAGATCCCATATCTTGTTCTACTTTAAATCAATTGATCACAACAATGGTGTTAGAAACCACTTTAAAGTGGGGGCATACATCAACACTCATGTTTCATTGTGTGATTTTATTTCTTCCTATGATATGTTCCTTTCTTGGTGGTGTCATTGAGTTTTATTTCATTTGAGAGCATGATATTTCTTTGACCTCTCCTCTCTTGGAAAAATTAAGTATAATGTTCCCTAACATGAGACCTTGTATTTTTCCTCTCTTGGAGACATTAAGCACAACATTCCCTTAGATTATACCTTGCATGAACTAAGTAAAATCACTTTGAACATCCCTCTTTCTTTTTGTGTTGCATTTTTGTAGCTTATTAAAGTCATGAAGGTATGGCTTTGATATGGTTTCCTGGGGCTCACCTAGTGAATAACTAGCTTCACTAGCCCTTCTGAGCATGCATTTTCTTTTTTTCCTTATCATAGTCATAGGGGTATGACTTTAATATAGACTTCTTGGGGCTCACATAGTGATCAACTAGCTTCACTAGCCCTCATGAGCATGCATTTTGTTTTCATAGTGGACAATGCATTCCACTTGTAAACCTTTTTGGAGAAAAATCCTAGACCTAGTACACAATGCGTTGGATGGCCAATCAAAGCTTGATCCATTGTATTTTCCTTTTTTCTTTTTCCTTTTCATGTCTTTGATGGTATATGTTTTTGATCTAGTTATGGCTTCATATATCATCTACAAGTGTGTTCCTTTGTGATTTTGTTCGTTTTCCATATGATCTTGATTCTGGGGGCTTGGCCACCCTCTTGGTTATTGTCATCCTATCTTACTAGAATTTGTGCTTTTGAACCCCTCTTGATTGTGTGGTTGACTACTTTAGTGTGAGTTTGAAGAAAGTTCATCCTCTCACTAAAGGCGGGGCTAAATGTAGTGTAGGAAAATGCATACCCATGCATTTTAACACTTGTTTGGGCCCTCATTGCTTTGTTTATCCCTATTTATGTCTTAATTGGTCCTATTTTGCATCCACAAGCCTAATAAACTAATTTTTTTTGGCTAATCCAGAAAAACATTAAAGGGGAAATGATAATTGAATTATTCTGGTTGTGTGTGTCTCTAATTTTTGGGTCAGGACTAGACACCACCTAGGGTGTCTTTTTCCCCCAAAGGTCTTGGGATCTTGATTCCGAAGACACCTTAAATGGGTCCCCTTTTGAAGTCTGTGCCCCAAGTTTCATGCCTCAGGACTAAGATGCCACCTAGGGAATCTTAGTCCCCCTTAGGTTGTTTTTAAGATTTAATTTCAAATCTTGGCAAGATTTAGTGTCCTTTAATTAATGAATTCATATGCCAGCTTTTTTTGGTGTAATTTTGAGATATTAAGCATGAATAACTATAAATACAATGTTCTTTCTCTCATTTTTCATATCCAATCATTCTAGCAATTTCAAGAGAGCATTATAGAGCATTCAAGAGCAATTCATCAAGAATTTGGATCCATCATCAAGATTCAAGCATCATATCAAAGATCTTCTTACATCATGTGTATTTTTGAGCTAACATTTGTGATGTCGGGTTTTGATTCAAGTAAACAATTCAAGTCCATATCTATCAAGCACTCCTTTGATTCAAGATCTATATCCAAGTTAGCCATTTCACACAAGTTTGTAGACTTCATAACAAGGGTTTGGTGAGTTGTAACTATAGACATCCAAATTTGGATACTCCCATTGGCCCAAATTTATCCCTTGTCTAAACTTCTTTTTATTTACATTAATTAAGTAATATTGCTATTATTTAATTAATATCCTTAAATTCTTCTAAATCCCTAAGGTGTTTAGTTAATAATTAAATACCTTACCCCGTATCCCCCTTTTCGTCAAAATAATTAAATAAATAATAATTTTATTTAATTCCTCACATGTCACATCCTCCATCACTTTTTCTTAATCCTAATCCATCTCTTCATATCATCATTAGGGATGTGCACATGTCTAATCCTTGATTAGGTTGTGTCACATCCTCCAACTTTTGCAAGTTGGCTTCTAATCTTGATTAACCATTGTGAACCAAGATTCCAAGCCTAAATAAACACAAGAGAAAAACACTGTATTAGATCAAATGCAAGTTAGCATCATGATTCCCCATAAAATACATTTAACTATGCTCAAAATAGGAAATGAAAAAAAATAATACAACACAAAAGTAAGGAAATAGATCAAATCCTATAGAGAATATGAAAGCTCTTGATCTTATGGGGGAGTTGTTGCTAGTTTGATGTGGAAATTGGCCATTTCCCAACTCATATGCAAGCTTTGATGATTTGATGAAGATTGTAATCCTCTTTGTTGAAGATTGAAGTGTGCTCCAAGATAAAATCTGCATAACCTAGCTATAAAACTCAATGAGATGGATGAAGACTGCTACGAATTTGAGTAAATAAGTTTACTCAAGTTGTGGATGCTAGAGTGAGGGATGACGCTTCTTATTTATAGATTGAAAAATTGGAGAAAGGCCCAAAATGAAGCAATGTGGGACTAACATTGAACCAATGGCAAGGTGCCACTTTGTAAGGATGAGAATGGATGAAGGATATGCACATTTTGATGAGTGTTCCCATAAATACAATTAGGTGATATTTGAAATTAGTGAAATGACATGTAAGAGGGAAAAGAAATTCCTTAAATGCCACTTGGCTCAAGGAAAAAGGACTTAGTAGGTGAAGTAAATGCCTTGTTGGAAGGACAAAGTCCACTTGGATTTTGAATTCAAATTTGAGGGAATATTCCTCCATTATGCCATGTTGAGGGAAAATAGAGATTTAATACATGAATTAAATCTATTTTCATGTGCAAGTGGCAAAAGCTAGAGGATGAGACGTGAAAGGAGATTAAATTAATCAAGATTAATTAACTTAATGAAAGATTAGATGATGTGACAAATTTGACCTAGATTTATGGGTTGATTTAAATCAAATATGAGAAGAATATGATTTTAGACTTAGTTAAGTAAATATTTGATTTATTTAACTAAAGGGGGTTGTTGGCTAGGTTAAATTAAATAAAATTTAATTTATTCAATCAAATAGATAGACTTTAGAGATTTAATCAAATAAAGGGAATTGTTTAATTAAATATGGACATAGGGTTAACTAGATCAGGTAAATTGATTTAATCAATAAGAGAGAAAGACTTAATTAGATAAAATGATTTATTTAATTAAGAGAGGAAAAATTATGAATTTAATCAAATAAAGGTATTCAATTAAATGGTTAGACTGAGGGATGATTTAGGATGAAACAATGTTAGTAGTCAGGATCAAGTATGTCAGTATATTTTCCATGTCTACATTTTGCCCCTCTTTGAAGCAAAGTACTTGTGTTGATTCAAAGAATAAACTCTCTATCAAAAGCCAATTTTTTATTTTTTTAAAATTTTCCCCTAGTTTTATACCAGCGAAGGAAATATGCCTATATACTGCCCCCTCGAGAGATCTGATGAAAACTCTAATTTTTTTGGTGATCTCACAAAAAAAGAGGACAACATGCTTGACAGCTCCAGAAAGGCTCCGGGAGGTCAAAAAATGAGATAAAATGTAAAAAAAAGGTGCAAAATAGCCTTCAGATGAACAAAATCTAAATGAGACCACAACCCTACCAAAATAGCCAAACAGGCCAAAAAACCCTAATTTTTAGGCTTAAATAGGCCTCGGGGGGGAACTTCCAATTCATCTTCATACCTATCCTTTAGAGATTCTGTGACTTGAGCTTTGACACCTTAGCGAGATGGCGCAACGATAGCTCTTGATGCACATTTCCAACTGAGTCCAAACGTACCAAGTGCTTCCTAGCACTAGACCACCGGTGAGTCAACTTTGCCTGAGCTTTTCTTTTCATTTTTTGTGCTCATTAAATGCATTTAAAGCTAGGTCTCTGGGCACGGTGCTATATTGCACTGCTCAAAATTTTAAACTTCGCCACTCAATGTCCAAAATACACTGCCATTGCAAGATGGACTGCCACAATGCTGTTTGGTGTTTGGGGTCAAACTTCAAACTCTGATGCCTTTGTGAAGTGCACCGCCATAGTACAAATTAAAATTAGGGTTCCTAGTTAAAGTGTCATGCTTTTCCAAAGTGCATCATCGCGGTGTGGTTTGAGATTTTGAAGATTCTAGTGTCCCAATTTGCAAATTTCAAACTGCAACACCTTCAAAGGTTGCGACGCTAGGGTAACTTTCAGAATGCTAAGATAAGTTCAGATAGAGATTTTTTCGATGAATTTAAACACAGTGACTTTTCCTAATGCAGGAACAGGCGAGAGAGATCTATTCACGTGAACACAGGTCTTAAGAGATTTTTGGATATTTTTGCAATTTGACCGAGAGGGAGCAAGAGCACCGAGGAGAGATGGGGCTCTGGTACATCACCAATGCACTACCCATGCAGACACTCCTGGGCACAATGACAATGCTTGCAGAGAGGTGGTATAGTGAGACCTCCTCTTTCCACTTTTGGATTGGTGAGGCCAGAGTCACATTAGAGGATGTGTGGTAGATTTTTAGATTGCCCATCCATGGCGAGTGGGTGATTTATGACATGGATGCTAGGAAGGAGGCCTACTATGCCATCCTGGACACTAATGAGATTGTACTTTGTGAGGGATAGATTGAGCTCGAGAGCCACATGCCCTTGGTCTCACCCTACCACCTGGTGAATGTTGCCATTATATTAGGTCTTGTTGCCCTAGATCGGCGAGGCCAATATTTCATTCCTGAATGGGGGCTTGCTTGGGAGTGGATTGTCTAACAGTGATCGACACTTTTTGCATGGGGGCAGTCCTACTAGCCTCTCTTTACAAGGATCTACATGAGTTTTCCTATTTAGATGACAAAGAACTTGGGGCAGGAGTCACACTTTTGCATATCTAGGTGTGGGAACACATACCTGTGCTTCTTCCATGAGTTGTTCCAGTGCAGATGGAGCCAAATGATCTAGTTGTTTGGTGCTACAAGGGACGCCTTTCATTTACACGCACAAGACAACATGAGATTCCCCATTGGAGGAGGGTCCTTGATGACTTATGAGTATTCAAATGGTACCATACCTTGGACAACCCACATGGTTTGATGATGTGCAGTTATTCTTTGCTTGCTAGGACTACTTGATACAGGGGCGAGAGCATACCGTGCTAGAGATGTAACTACCAGATCAGGTCTAGCATCAGTTCGAGGAGCCACAAGACAAAGCAGATGATGGTTATGTGGCCACTTTTGTGAGGATAGTGACACAGGGTGCATGGGGCTGATACATACTTTCCCATGAGGTAGTGAAGAGCTTCAAGTAGCTGGTGGCCTAGCCATGGCCATATGACTAGGGAGAGGCAGATCCAGGATGACACAAACATATAGAAATTGGTTTCGGCCACCTCTACAACTCACAGTGGCAGGGACACCATCCGCTCAATGCAGAGAAAGAGGAAGAGGGTTAGGTTGAGGCTGAGGATGATAGGTTTAGGATCAGGGAAGTAGAAGGCCAGCACCAAATCATCTAGTTCATGACCAAACACTCCCAGATCAGCAGGATGGAAAGGATAGGTAGGAGGTCCCCCGACAAGATCAGGATCTGGGTCACTAGGATGGACATCACAATAGGATTCTAACACCACCCAGGGATGGGGACCAGGATCATCCTCATGTACAACTGCCCCTATAGCTAGATTTGAGAGATGGGTAGATTTTGCAGTTGAAGGCCCAGGTACAGACACTGATAGCAGAGCGAGATCAAGCTAGGGCCGAGCAAGATCAAGAAATTTTGTAGAGGTAGGCTATAGAGTTATAGACAGGAGCCGAGATGGGTCACCAACAATAGCTAGAGGGTATGGCATCCTCCTCCTCCTGGAACATAGTATCACTTCGAGCTTATAGAGAGGCCGTCCAAGAGGCCGATTACTACAAGATGCATTATCTCCAGGTCATGCTAAGAGTAGGATGTGTTTCTGATTTTTCATAGAGGACTAGCCACAAGCTAGCAGAGCAGCATAGGGAGAGAGCAGGTGGTGAGGGTAGCAGCCAGGAGGGCTAGGTCTTCATTGTTGATCAAATATAGGATACCTTTGTGCCCCATGGGCTCATTTTTGATAGCCTGATGGGCCATTTTGTACTTATTAACACATGTACATTGATTCAATTTTTTTGTACCATGACAGTATACTTGATGATATATGAGATGATGATTGTGATATGCTATGTCCTATCTTTACTTTGATGTATTATGGATTATTTTAATTTCTATATGCTATGCAATTATTTATAATGCGATGTGATGTGATGTATGATGATATACTATTATTATTTGATATAGTGATGATGCAGATGTTGATGGATGAATGTATTTCCTTTTCAATATCTTTCTATGCATTTTTGTGATGATGTATGCACTATGCAATGATTATGTATGGATGCAGTAAATGTTATGCTTTATGTAGATGCTTAGACTAACAAATCTATATTATGGAATGATGGATGGTATAATGACATGGTGCTATGATGATGTTTTTTTATGAAATGATATGATGCTTTTTATGGATTCTTATATGTGTTAATGGGATAGTTATGCAATGTTATGGTATGATAGATGCAAATGATGCTATGATAAATGATTTTTTTATGCTTATGATGAATAGGGATATGTAATATGATGATGAAGATGTTTATGGGATGAATGATTTATGTAATGCTTAGAATAGCCAATCTATATGTATGGAAATGCAATATATGTTTCTATATGATATATTATGCTATATGCAATATGTTGATGGTTTATGGATGTAGGATGAATGCCATAATAATGATGATCCAATTAACTGTCATGGTACCACTATTAGCACAAAAAGCAAAAAAAAAAAAAGGAGATTCCAAGAAGACATGAGGTGATGATGATGATGATGATGATTTGCTTGCTGAGGAGTTAGGATTTTCAAAGGGCTAATTACCTTATGTTTGATTACACACATAAGTATGATGCATCAAGGTATGATGAACCAAGATGGTGATGTAGTTAGTGTGATGGAATTTGACTCGACAATCATATAGGAGTATCTTTTCTCACACCAAGCATACGACACTTTATTCAGAGATGTAGTTTAGATATTCAAAACATCTCAGACCAAAACATAGCAAGGAAAGCCTTCCCATGTGGTCAACAAGATACCTAAATCATCCTCCCTACATCTAAACAAAGCACATATGGCCAAGGTTATATTACAAAAATATCAAACAAGCACAACAAATAAAACATAATGATCGTTGCCCCATTCCTATCTCTCTAAATCATTTTGTTCGAACATGATCAAGAGGTCCTTGGAATGATTGCAATAAGATAAATCAAAAGAGAAAGATGAAGTAAACAAACAAGCTAATGTTCTTCAATACCACTAGCCAAGACTAAACTATGGTGATGCCTGATGTTGATGTCCATTGTAGGAAGGATGCATCCTAGGACATGACAATATCAGATGATTTTGATATGGGATTGATTAGATGATAAGCTATTGACACAAAGAGTTGACTAACTTGTTTACTTGCTGACCTAGACTTTAGATTTTAACATTTTGAGTTTTCACTTTCGATCTGCTAGATTTGTTTTTGACTGTTTCACCAAAGGCTGGGAATGATGATTGTTTACTATGAGTGATGTTTATTACAGGTGAAAGAAAGATGAAATGAATGAATTTTTGCAAATATTTAGATGTTTTTGATGTTTTGAAATATTTTGAGGCTATTTTTTGGTATTTTTGAGATTTTTCAAATGTTTTGATTTTCAAAATTTCAAATGTTTTGGGATTTTCTGATATTTTTGACCAAGTGACTAACCTAAGGACCTATCCTAGGGGCCTCGAGTGTTGATCAATAGATTATCCTTGCCTACGTTATACATGCAATGACCACATAGTTCGACTGACACAAACTCAATTATTAATGAGATATGAACAAATGGATTACCAGTTTATTCTGACGAACTCCTAAAGGAATGACCTAAGTGTCTCAGGGGATGATCAAAGATCAACCTTGCCTACGTTCAAGGCTCAAAGACCCATAGTTTGATAAGACGACTCTTTTTTTGAATTTTTGACTCACTTTTTGACCTATTTTTGGATTTTGATATAATTTGGATATTTTTGGATTTTGGTGTTTTATGAATGTTTTTGAATTTTTGGATTTTTTGAAGGTTTTTGTGTTTTCTATTTTTTTATGTTTTCAATTTTTTTATTTTGGGACCTCAAGAATATAAATGAATTTGATTAAACGAGAACATGTCCCCAGTGTGGTGCAATAGACTACTCTGATAAAGGTAGAAAAAACTGACCTTGGGAATGGGTCGAGTAGTACTAGGAGGGAACATGACACAAACATAAGATCAAGCTATGATGCGGATGTCAAACAGATGGGTGATGGATGGAGATATGGAATGTGATGGATGATGGAAGCGTAATGGATGGATGATGCAGAACAAGCCATGAAGATCCTGGTGGATGGAAAGTGCTTATTTACTCAAGGTACCTATTTCCTAGGTTTTCACCAAGGTACTTGCCAAAAGTGCCACCGAAGTGGTTTTCACTAGAGGACGAGTTTTTTCTTTACTATTTTTTATTCTTTTTTTTTTTTTGGATTTTTCTATTCTTGTATTTTTTTGTTGTCACCAAGACTCTTCTTGCTAGGTTTTCATTAGGGTAACCATTTTTTTGGGACATTTTCTAATTTTTGGGTGTTTTTGGTTCTATACCTTGACACAAAACTTCTTTGAGATGGGAGCATTTCATGGGCTCCTATAGAGGTTCCCCTTCGGGTGTTGATAACTGATATGCCCCTGACTTGTAGCTTGCAAATGGTCCCAACCAGTTGGGTTCAAATTTTCCTTTATTGTTTGGATTTGGAATATTTTTCTAATTTTCCTTTAGGACAAGTTCTCCAACTTGGAAAGTCCTGCTTTTGATCTTCTTGTTATAGCTCTTCTTTAGTCTATTTTGATAGGCTTGCAAATGATTCAATGCTTCTATATGTTACTCGGTATTCCTCATCTGTGATGAAGTTTTGCAATGATATTCTCAGTGATGAGAGCTCAATCTCAATGGATAATACTGCCTCTAATCCGTAGACTAGGGAGAAGGGAGTGGCGTTGTAGGGTGTGCAAATGTTGGTTTGATATGCCCAAAGGATAGGATTTAGCTACATATGCTAGTCACTACTTGCGTCATTGACTGTCTTTTTGAGGATTTTCAGAATGGTTTTATTAGTAGCTTTTGCTTGGCCATTGCCTTGGGGATAGTATGGAGTGGAAAAGCATGTTGGATTTTGAATTTATCACATAGATCACAAACATCCTGATTCTTGAATGGTGTCCCATTATCTGAGATAATAGTTTGGGGAACACTGTATTGGCATATTAAGTAGTTGAAGATGAACTTTGATATCTTCTTTCCAGTGATGTATGTCATGGGGATGGCTTCCACCCACTTGGTAAAGTACTTAGTGGCGGTTATGATGAACTTGTGGCCATTAGATGAGGTGGGGGTTATCTTTTCAATGAGATTGAGCCCCCATTGTGAAAAGGGCCATGGTGTGATGATGGGATGAAGCTCTTGAGCTGGAGCATGGATAAGGTCCCCATACTACTGACATTGTAGGCACCTTTTGACGTATTCATGTGCTTCTCTTTCCATTATAGGCCAATAATACCCCATCCTCAGCAATTTATTGGCCAAGGTCATCCAATCGAGTGTGAACCACAAATACCATTATGCACCTCAGTTCAGGTAGTCAATGCCTCCTCAACATTTAGGCAGCGTAATAAGGCTCTGTCTATGCTCCTATAGTAAAGGGTATTTCCTAGGATGACAAGCCAAGATGCTTTCTTGACAAAGGTTCTTCTTAGGCTTGAGGGTAAGTCAATAGGTAGGACACCTATTCACAGGTAGGTATAAATGTCATGGTACCAGGGATCACCAGGACCAATGATTTCACACACAAATTCTGATTTGGGTACCTCAATTGCAGGCACGAGAAGCTTCTCTACCAAGAATTCATGTCTCGAGATGTTGCAATGGATGTCTAGTAGGGATCCAATCATTGCCATGGCATTTGCTACTCTATTTTTTTCTTTGGGAATCTGCTCAAATGTGATATCTATGAATGACTCTTTGAGGCTCTCTACCAACTTTTTGTATGGATTCAATTTATCATCCTTTGTTTGGTACTCATCATTCACTCGATTTATTATCAGTTGGGAGTCTCCATATACTTTGAGGGTCATGATGTGCCACTACACTACTATCTTGAGACCTATGGCTAAAGCCTCGTACTCTGCAATGTTGTTAGTGTAGAGGAATTCTAGTTTTTAGGATCTAGGTATACAATCCCCCTGTGGGGTGATGAAAATAACACTAGCTCTTGATCCATGCTATGTATAGGAGCCATCAAAGTAGAGTTTCCAATGGTTGGCTATGCTAAGATTGAAGATGGATTTATCTGGAAACTCTTATATGAGTGGGTTCTCTAAATAGATTAGTGCTTCTGTAAGTTAATTTGTGATGACTTGGCCTTTGATTCCCTTTCGCTCCACATATTCAATGTCATACTCTAATAGTATCATGACCCATTTAGCCATCCTTCCTGTGAGCATTGATTTTGATAGTAGGTACTTGAGGGGGTCGATTTTGGTGATGAGTTTGATTTTGTGTGCCAACATGTAATGTCTGAATTTTTGTGAAGCAAACACTACTACTAGACATGCTTTTTCAATGAATGAGTAGTTTAACTCATGCCCAACCATTGTTCTACTTATATAGTAGATGACCCTTTCTATCCCATTTTGATCATGCTGAGCTAAAAGAGCACCGAGGGTTGTTGTTGTTGCTAACACATAGAGGATTAATGGCTTTCTTGGGATTAGTGGCATGAGGACTGGGGTGTGAGCAGATATTCTTTGATTTTTTTGAAGGATTCCTCACACTGTCATCCCATTTGTATGCTACCACCTTGTGGAGTAGGTGAGAATATGGGTTTTGTTTATCTGCTAGTTTTGCTATGTATCTGCGGATGGACTGAAGTCTACCTTGGAGGCCTCTCAATTGTTTCAATGTTTTAGGAGCCTCCATTTCAAGGATTTATTTTACCTTTGTAGGATCTATTTCAATACCCCTCATTGACACTATGTAGCCCAGTAGATTTCCTGATTGTACGTCAAAGATGTACTTTTTGGATTTAAACGGACCTTGTATTCCTCTAGCCTGTCAAAAATAGTGCTCAAGGCTGCTATGTGATTTCTCCTCTTTCTGGATTTTACTAATATGTCATCAGCATAACCTTTGATAGTTTTGTGGATCATGTCATGGAAGATTAATTTCATGGTTCTTTGGTAGGTGGCCCCAACATTCTTTAGGCCGAATGGCATCATATTCCAACAGTAAGTCCCCCATGGACAAGTGGAGGCCGTTTTATGTTAGTATTCTTTGGAAATCATTATTTGGCTGTATCTAGAGAAACCATCCATCAGAGAGAGTATTTCATGTCCTACCATCATGTCTACAATCATGTCAATGTTAGGCAATGGGAAATCATTTTTCGGACATGCTTTAATTAGGTCTTTGAAATATGTGCAGATTCGGATGCTCCCATATGATTTTGAAATAGGAACTAGATTGGATACCCACTCGGGGTTGTCAATTGGTCATATGAATCCTGCATCAAGTAGCATCTTTAATTCCATTTTGACTAGCAGGCAATTTGAGGATGCATTTTTCTCAATTTTTGTCAGATAGGCATTACTTTAGGATACACTACTAGATGATGAACTACAATTTATGGATTGAGCCCAAGCATGTACACATAGCTCCAAGAAAAAATGGCTTGTCTTTCTCTCAAGAAGGATACTAGGAGCTCTTGTTCCATTGATAGTAATTAATCTGCATAGAATGCGATGTGCGGTGTCTGCTATGTTCCTAGGTTGACTGGATTGTAGTTTTTGGCTAAGACCACTAATTTTTCTTGATGAAGAGCCTTGAGAGGAAGATTGAATCCCCCATCCTCAAGCACCTCAAAGAGGTTTTCACCATTTCATGCATCCTTTCTTTTTATTATTTTTTTTTAGAGAGTGCTACAGTGTGGTTTTCACTCAAGGACCTAGAGATTATTCTTAGTTTTTCACTTTTGCGACTGAGGGATTCAATCGTTTCCTGATAGTATGCATGTGTATCCAGCTCGATGATGAATTATAATTTGTAATCCCCACATGGAATGTTATCTCATAGTCCCATGAATTCTAAGAGCACCTCATCATTTTAAAATGTATCAAGAATTAGCAGTCCTCCTTGGTCATAATCGATGAGTTGTGGGTAGACTAGACAGATTTCATGGTTTTGGTTTTTAGACTCTAGGATAAGGTGTTGATCATAAGGAGTGAGGAATTCACAAAAAGAATTTGTAGGCCAATTATGGTATCTTCCTCATCATCACTATTGCTACAGACATTAGTTATGTCAAAAGTGAAATTATCTATGATGTAGCCAATGGACACAACTAAATGAGGTTTAGTTGGTGTTGGTTCATAGGGAGTCTTGACTACTTTAACTGGGGGATCTTTTTCATGTATGGTTATACTCGGCGGGGTATATCTGAGGACAATATTTCTCATTCATGTCTTAGGAGTGATAGGTATTAGAAGCCCATTATCATTTTTCCCTAGTTTTTGGTTCCTATCATTTCCCATTCCGAGCATCATTTGCAAACCTTTGCTTCTGTCATCCATTGGTAGATCGGATGCTAGTCTATTGTATTGGTATAGGAGATGGGATATCTCCTCCTCTATTACCTCTTGGTCAAGATCTCCCCAACTTCTAAACTTGGAATTTCCTTCATTGGATGTTTGGGATGTGTAGGCTTCATTTGACTGCAGATTTCCTCATGATCTGGGAGATTGTGGTAACTCTCCTACCACAAAATAATTTTTGGTAATCTTTTAGTTTCTGCAACCATTATCCTGGATGCTGACTTTGATATCAGAGATGGTGGGGATGGCAGGAGTGGCAAGTGTCTATATCACAGAAGTGGAAGTGAGAGTGGTTGGATTAATGTATGGTGTTGATGGGCCTTCATCATTTTTAGGCACTTGAGGTATTTTGTAGTATTTTTCCTCCAAGTTCTTGTAGTAGGAGACTGGTTCAAGATCTCCATGGATGGTGACCTCTTGTCCTTCATATGTGAATTTGACACATTGATGGAAGGTTGATGCTATTGCTTACATTGCACGGATCCACAGACATCCTAGGAGTAAGGCAAGTCAAGGTCCAAGACCTGACAAGTAGTTTCCATGATAGTTGGCCCTACTTGAATAGGGATTTGTATTGTGCCTTGGTACACTCTTTCTTGATCATCATATGCTCTGATTATAATACCTTTTCCTTTGTCAATGGAATCCTTTGAGATTTTTAGGTTCTTAATGAGCTTAAGGGAACAAATATTCAAACCTGCACCTCAATCCACTAATACTCTCTTGACTTTATTTTTCTGCACTAGGACCTCTAAATGGAGTGAATGGTTGTGGATGGTTGAGTGCAAAAATCTTGATTGGAGAATGTAAGGAGATTCAAAGTGATGATGTTTCTGACCATAGCTTGGAATCGTTCCACATCAAGTTCTAGAAGGATGGTTGATGAAGCCAATGCATCCTCAAGGATTTTCTTGTGGGCGGATGAAATTTTTAGCAACTCCATGATGGAGATTTGTTTTGGGGTTCTTTTTAGTTGATCAAGGACATTGCAACTACTAGGAATAGATCTAGGGTTGGGTGTAGGTGCTCTATTTGGCTAAGATGACTCTGTAATGGTAATTTTTCCACCTCTTGTGGTGACTCCACAATCAACATGCGCTCCTTTAGTAGTGATGGTAGCAAAGTAGTCATCTAAGGATGTGACAACATGGTTGTACACATGATTTATGTTCTTGAAGGTACCTTTCCCCTTATTAGTGTTATTGTTCCCTTTATTGTTATGGTTAGGCATTGGATTCATGTTTATTTTGAGGTTATGATTTCCTATTGGCTATTCCACATTTATGATTCTTTGATCAATGAGATCTTGGAATAGGTTCTTTAACCTCATGCAACTATTAGTGGTGCGCCCTTTGATTTTGTGGAAGTCGCTGAGCTAATTCTCATTGTACTAAGGAGGTTTAACATCTAGTTCCTGGTAATTATCATAAGTGGGAGCCTTGATGAGATTTTTCATTTATTAATTTCTTCATGATAACCTCGAGTGGTTCCCCAAGGGTTGTGTAACTCCACTTGATGGAGTTCTTGTTTCATTGGGGTGGTCCCCTTTGATTGTTGATGTTGTTGATCGCTTGATTGTTTGGTTGTTGTGTTGTTGTATTAGCTTGATGATTTTTTTGATGATGGTGTTGTGGTGCGGGTGTGTTTTGCAAAGGGGCATTGATGACAACTTTGGCATCGATCACACCATCGTTGGTAAAAAAAAAATCTTTCCCATGTGCAAGGTTTGTCAATGTAACTAGTGGATGGGTGATTGCTCTATTGTTTGGGATATGCAGTTGATCCTTCAGGTTGTGTCATAAGAGCTCATTCAATGCTAAGTGCCTTAGAAATCAACTGGTCATACATGGTGATACCTTGGACTTTGAGATGGAATTCCAAGGCTCCGTCGAGGTTGGATATGATAGTGCACACTTGTTGTTCCTTGGGCATGATCCATTTTCTTTGAATGGCCTTGGATCACCATTGTTGTAGGAATGAAGCAAATGATTCATTCTTACCTTGTTTTAGAGTTGATAGTTCCTCTATATTGACATCCATATTGATATTGCATGTGTAGTTTTTGATGAATGTGTCTATGATTTCTTGAAATATTTTAATGCCTTGAGGTAGGTGAGAGAACCATTCCATGGCATAACTATCCAAACTTCTAGGAAACAACCGCATCAGATAGGTATCGTCATACACGAATTCCATGCAATGAACCTGGAATTCCCTAATGTGATCTTCAGGGTTTCCTATCCCACGATATTTATTGAATTTGGGGATATCAAATCCCTTTGGGAATGGTTTTATTACAAGGATACTATCAAACGGATAAGGGCACAAGTTGTTGGGGGTTTTCATGGTTCGCTCTAATTGAAGGTCGAGCACTTGTTGCGAGAGCAACTTGGTTTGTGTTCTCACATCATTTTGCAGATCAGGGGGTAAGATGAAAGTGTTCTGAGGTGGTTCGATTGTTGGTGAGATTGGTGGATTGGTTGGTATGTTGATGGATGGTGTTTTCATATTCTTCTAAGCCAAGTATGCTTGCAACTGTTATTGTACGAATAATGTTTGTTGTTGGTCCTATTGTTGTTGTGCTTATTGTTGCACCAACAACACTTGTTGTTGGGTTGCTAATCGGGTTGCTTCTTGCTACTCTTGGTATTGTTTTGGTGCTTTCAGATATGATTGTTGTTATGCTGCTTGTTGATGTGTGAGATAGTGTGCTTCTGCCTATGATTGCACTTGCACTTGTGCTTGAGCTTGTTGGGCTTGGTATTGGGAAGCTTGTGCAATTTTTGTGGCTTGTGCAGCTTGTACAACTTGCGTTGCTTAAGTGGCTTCTTGTTGTTGTTGCAATAGGGCTTGGGCTTGTGCAGCCTATTGTGCTTGTTGTTCTTGTAGCACTTGTTGTGTAGCTTGAGTAGCTTGGGAAGCTTGGGTGACTTGCTAACAAATTAGCTGTGTAGCTTGTCGGTTTTGGATTTGTTGTAATGCCTTTTGATAAGTAGTCCACTAAGCAGTTTGCAACACAATACTATATTAGCTTGATGTGTTCGAGTTTGGCAGTGGTGGTGGAGGTGGATTTGGAATGGTTCTTGTTGTGGTGATGAGAGGCACCATCGTGTTGATGAATGGGATTTGAGTGGTGGATGGTGAAATCAATGTGTTTGGTCCTTGTGAGACCATGTTTTGAGGGATAGTTGATGATGTAGTGATGGTTTGAATTATGGGGATGGTCGCCATCTATTGTTGTGATATTGATGGAGAGATTTATGGATTTGATATGGTGCTTTGATTGATGCTTGGTGGGTTGATTTGATTTTGTTGATTGATGTTTGGAAAAGGGGGAAGTCCTAAACCAAGGGGTGATGTGGATATTGATGGCAGTGGGGGAAGTGGTGGAAATGTGGGGGGTGTAATCTCTTGAGGAAATTGTGTAATGCCAAAAATACCCCTTGGTCCAAATATATCACTCTCTCCTTGTGAGGTTATGGGGAGACAAGTTTGGGGTGTTGCATGGAATGATGATGACAAGTTCATGAGAGGTGAGGGGGACATATGGATGTGATGGGTTTTTAGGTAAAAATTGTCCCAAGATGGTATTTGTAAAAAAAGCAGAGGTGCAGAAGCAACTTTCCTAATGTCAAAACCATAGGGGAGTAAGTAGGAAGTAATTTTAATTTTCTAACTACAGTCCAATTAAGACACACATGCAAGATCTACAGAAAAAAAGAAGATACTCAAAGACAATGAACAATAGATTTATGTGGGAAAACCCTTTTGGCAAAAAACCCACCACACCAAGCTGAATCTCTTTGTATTATAGTAACACACTATTACATACAATTCAGAGATGCAACTCTTTGGTTATCAGTTCTCAGTAGCTACATTCAAATGTTCATTCAGTTACATAATAGATCTCAACAATTCGATTTACTCATCGTCCTAGTCTCAACAGAATTGATCTGCTTTAAACTACTCAGATTCTGATTTTTCCATCTGTGCATCCTTATCCGCCAGATCTCCATTCAAGAAAGTTTCCATGCTGAATATATATTTTTCCCTGCAAGTTGTTTTTCTCCAGTGTCGTAGTAGTTACAAAATTCCAACCATCATTCAGTTTGAAAAATTGTTTCCTCTGATTGGTTCAGCGGGATGCCACAAAGGATGGTCACATAGTCAATGGCATTCAAACTTTGTTGGCATATCAGTGAGACACTCATAGTGTCTCCCTGATGCCACAAAGTTTCTCTATCGATATTGGCTTTAAGTCTCCAGCAGTCAGCAAGACAACAAAGAAGTTATACCGAAATCATCAATGTCCATTTTGTTCCTATCGACAAAGGTTTCCCTTATCGGTGAGACCCATATCAAATGCATAAGTCACAGTGATCAGAAATTCCATCAACAAGACACTTCGTTCTCACCAAGACCTCATGTTGAGTTCACAAGTCACACCGATGAGGTTTCCATTTGGCGAGACATTCACTTTTCGGAGAGACTCATATTGAATTCTTTAGTCACAACAATGAGCTATTCCTTTCGGTAAGACATACCAATCTTGCCAAGACTTTCTGCTAACAACCTTATGTTACTCCAAAGCCTTTCACCTATCGGCAAGACCCCCACAGGTTTTGGTGAGATGTCATACTAAAACAAAGCTTCCACCGAAAGTCACACTATCACCAAGACTCGTGTCTATCGCCGTGACCTTTCTCCAAGCTCCCTAAGTCTTACCGAAGAATTATTATCGGCAAGACTCATGACTTTCACCAAGACTTCTTAGCGAAGTCTTTTCTCACCACAAAGACCATGAGACATCTCCCATTGGTGTGACCTAACCAAGTCACCAGGACTTCCCAGCGAAGTCTTTTGTCACCGCAAAGAACTCCCATCGGCGTGACCAAGCTGCATCAGAGACATCTCCTAGCAACCTCTGTGTTACCCCGATAGCTTTAAGCTATCGGTGAGACATCCACCAATCACTGGGACCTCTCCCCAACACCCGAGTTAGCCCAATAAGATCACACTGTCGCCTGAAGAAATCCATTTGCCAAAAGGTCATGCCGAATGTCGAAAGTCACAGCGATAGTCTTGTCGACAAGACATCAACCCTGTCACATCGATATGAACATTTAGAACTTTAGAACAGTTAGTTGGCCAGACATCCGTGATGTCACACTGAATTTTCCTTCAAGGATTTTCTTGTCATTAAGAATTGAGGCACAAATTCCAACAAGCTCCCACTTGACGAAGATCTTACTAACACCTCCACAACATCATAAAACTACTGAGATTCATGGGCAAAGAGGCCCATCGAAATGGCACACCAACTGAACTTTTTTGTGCTCACAGGATTTGCCAATGCATCTGCATCATTCTCCAGAGTATCCACTTTCTCCAAAGAGACCTTCCCATCCTCCACCATATCTCATTCAAAATGATACTGTACATCTATATTTTTTGTCTTGGCATGGAAAGTAGGATTCTTTGCCAAACATATAACACTCTGGTTGTCATAGTAGATAGTAATCTTTTCTGCATCAAAGCTAATGTTAGAAAAAAAATGTTTTAACCAGATTTCTTCTTTACAGGCATGTGTGGCTGCTATGTATTCTGCCTCTATAGTAGACAAAGCGACTACAGCCTACCACTTGCTCATCCAACTCACTGCACCACCATTCATCATAAAAATATATCCACTAGTTGATCTTCTACTATCAATGTCCCCTGCCCAATTAGAATCCACATAACCTTGAATTCTAAGAGTCTTCTGTGATTCAACCAAGTTACCATGGTAACATAAAGCATAGTCTGAAGTGCTCTTCAAATATCTAAACACTCTTCATAGCATCCCAATGTGTTCTAGGATTTTCCATAAAACGACTAAGAACTCCAACTACTTGGGAAATGTCTAGCCTTGTATAGACCATAACATACATGAGACTACCAACTGCACTTGCATAAGGAACATTGGTCATGTCCTCCATCTCAGAAGAAGATTTTGGACAATCCTCAATAGATAGCTTCATTCCCTGTGTAATTGGAACAACTAGCTACTTGCATTCAGTCATACAAAATCTCTCTAGAATAGTCATGACATACTCTAACTGAGCCAAAGCTTTCTGTTCTTTCTATCCCTAGTTATTTCCATTCCCAGAATGCACCCTGTTGTACCAAGATCTTTCTTCTTGAACTTTGCATACAACTGAGACTTAAGATAAAAAATCATTAGCTTACTATTGCCTATGAACAACATATCATCAACATAGAGAGCAATAATAAGTATTTGATCACTTTCAGCTTTGTAATACACACAGTGATCACATTTTGATCTTACAAATCCCAATGAAAAAACAAACGTGTCAAAATTTTGGTACCACATTCTAGGAGACTGTTTTAAACCATACAGAGATTTCTTCAATTTTCAAACTAGTCTTTCCTTACATTTTACCACAAGGTGCTCCGGCTGGGACATATAAATTTCTTCTTCAAGATCACCATGAAGAAACATTGTTTTCACATCCATCTGTTCAATCTCTAAATTATATGCTAATGCAAGTGACAGAAGAAATCTAATAGATTTCAGCTTAGCTATAGGAGAAAAGATTTCTCCATAGTCAATTCCCTCTACCTGGGAATAACCTTTTGCAACCAACCTTGCTTTATATTTTTCTAAACTACCATCTAGACCAATTTTCTTTTTGAATATCCATTTGTAGCCTATATATTTTCTGCCTTTAGGAAATGGAACCAAAATCTAGGTGTCATTCTTTTCTAATGATGCCAATTCTTCATTCATGGCTTCTAACCAAGAGTTTGAATCAAACATTTTAAATGCCTCTTTCACAGTCCTAGGTTCATTAGTGCTAGAAATTAAAGCATAGGCACAAGTAGACTCTATTAAAGAAAACCCATACCTTTCAAGTTGCTTTCTTTCACGAGTTGTCCTCCTCACAGGCTGAGGCTGAGGTGGTTCTTCATCATCTTCAGAACTTTTAGAACTGCTTGAGCTCTCCTCAATATTAGGTACATTCTGATTTTTCAATTCCTCTTTATCTGGTGTTTGAGGAATTGCTGCTACATCCTTTTCATTTTCTGATTTCTTTTCTGACTGCAGATCTAATGTAGAAGGTTTCAGCTCACGAAAGATAACACTCCTACTGTACAAAACCTTCTCAATCTCAAGATTCCAAAGCTTGTATCCTTTTATTCTAGCACTATAGCCAATAAAAATACACTTCACAACTTTGTTTTCCAACTTAGATCTTTTTTCAAATGGCACATATGCATATGCCTCATAGCCAAAGACATGAATATGTCTAAGAGAGGGCTTCTTTCCAAACCATGCTTCCAAAGGCGTCTTCTCAACAAGAGCAGAGTTAGGAGAATGATTTACCAAGTAACATGCTTTAGAGACTGCTTCAGCCCAGAACTTCTCATCCAAGCCAGCACTGCTCAGCATACTTTGTGCTCTTTCCATTACTGTCATGTTCAACCTTTCAGCAACTCCATTTTGCTGTGAAGTATAAGTTGTAGTCTTATGTCTTTTGATCCCATGATCTTTACAATACCTTTTGAATTCATCTGAATAGAACTCACCACCATTGTCAGTCCTTAAGCACTTTATTTTTCTACCAGTCTGATTTTCTACAAGGTTTTTAAATTCCTTAAACTGACTGAACACTTCTGATTTACCTTTTAGAAAATATACAAATGTCCTTCTAGAATAATATTCAATAAATGACACACAATATCTTGATTTAGACAGAGAAGGAACATTTACTGGACCAAACACATCAAAATGTATATAATCAAGCAAACTAGAAGATTTGTAAGGATTGGAATAAAATGAAACACGGTGTTGCTTGCCATATATGCAATATTCACAAAATTCAAACTCAAGGTTACAATCTTCAAGCCCTTCTACTAGGTTTTTATTTTTCAAGGTTTTTAAACCTTTCTCACCAATGTGACCTAGCCTATGATGCCAGAGCATAGTCTTCTCTACTAGAAGTTTAATCTCCATGGAGTTTACACCATCAGGAACATTTTCCTTCTTTTCTCTGTGAGTAGCCTCAAGTGACTTTGTAGAGACACTGTTGCATTGGATAGCCAGTGCATCCAGCTTGTACAAAGTACCAATTCAAGCACCCCTAGCTAGCACCGTAGAGCCTCTCGTCATCTTCCATCCATTTCCATAGAACATGACCTACACTCCGATTTCATTTAGCTTACTTACAGAAAGTAGATTTCGAGCCAAACCTAGTATATGCATCACATCATTGATTCCCTTCACTCTTCCATCAGGGAATTAAATTTTGACTCTTCCACGACCAACAATTTCCAAAGATGAATCACTTGCCAAGTACACCTTTCCACCATTGTATTCTTCATACTTCATGAACCATTCTCTATGAGATGTCATGTGGAAAGATGCTCCAAAATCAATCAACCAGACATCATCTGATGCCTGTGTAGCCAAAGCTGCAATGAAGGCGTCTGCATCACTATGAGAAGAATCATTTCCAGAAGAGTTCTTCTTTTTCTCCTCCTTGCAATCCTTTCAAACATGACCAGGTTGCTCACAGTTCCAACACTTCACCTTTGACTTCTTTCCATGAGACTTTGATCTTCCCTTCTGATTTTGATCTAGACTTCTTGTCCTTCTTCTTGCCTTTCTCCTTTGGTCTACCTCTGACAGCGAGAGCCTCCTTTGCCATCTCAGAATATTTTCTTCTCATTTTTTCTGATAACAAAGAAGTAACAATATCTTCCATCTTGAAAGTGGATGTTGTACTCCCAATAGCCATCACCAATGATCCTAAGAATCTAGAAAAGAACATAGCAGAAACATGCAGCGATCTTCATCTTCTATCTTCACACCAATAGATGTTAACTGAGCAATCAACAAGTTGAAGAAATTTAAGTGATCAATAATAGACCCTCCTTCTTGCATTCTCAATGAGTACAACTTCTTCCTCAAGAACAGATTGTTCACCAAGGACTTGCCCTGATAAATCAATGCCAATCTTTTCCACAAGGAAGAGGCAGTCTTTTCTTCATGCACATTTAGAAGAATAGAGTCTACCAAGCAGAGCCTTATCAACCCTTTAGAATTTCTATCTTCCAGGTCCCAATCCTCTTGCTTCATGCCTTGAGGCATTGTTCCAGTCATGACAGTCCAAAGATCTCGGTCAACTAACATATCTTCCATTTTGAGTTTCCACAACTCAAAATTGCTACCATTGAATTTCTCTTTTTCCATTCTACTGGATGTGCTCGCCATCTTAATCTGTAATTAAATTAAAAGAACTCTACAAAACTCCCATTGGAAAAGGATTGACTCAAAAAACCCAACCCACTCACAAGGACAACACAACTAGCCAGGCTCTGATACCACTTGTAAGGAAAGCAAAGGTGTGGAAGCAACTTTCCTAATGTCAAAACCATAGGGGAGTAAGCAAGCAGTAATTTTAATTTTCTAACTATAGTCCAATTAAGACACACATGCAAGATCTACAGAAATAGAGAAGATACTCAAAGACAATGAACAATAGATTTATGTGGGAAAACCCTTTCAAGAAAAAACCCACCACACCAAGTTGAATCTCTTTGTATTACAGTAACAAACTATTACATACAATTTAGAGATGCAACTCTTTGGTTATCAGTTCTTAGTAGCTACATTCAAATGTTCATTCAGTTACAAAATGAATCTCAAAATTTGATTTACTCATCGTCCCAGTCTCAACATAATTGATCTGCTTTAAACTACTCACATTCTGATTTTTCCATCTATGCAACCTTATCCTCCAGATCTCCATTCAAGAAAGTTTCCATGCCAATACAAATTTTTCCCTGCAAGCTATTTTTCTCTAGCTTCATAGCAGCTACAAAAATCCAACCATCATTCAGTTTGAAAAATTGTTTCCTTTGATTGGTTCAGCGGGATGCCACAAAAGATGGTCACACAGTTAATGGAATTCAAACTTTGTTGGAATATCGGTGAGACACTCATAGTGTCTCCCCGATGCCACAAAGTTTCTCTATCGATATCAGCTTTAAGTCTCCAGCAGTTGGCAAGACAACAAAGAAGTTATACTGAAACCATCGATGTCCATTTTGTTCCTATTGACAAAGGTTTCCCTTATCAGTGACACCCATATTGAATGCATAAGTCACAACGATCAGAAATTCCATTGGCAAAACACTTCGTTCTCACCAAGACCTCATGTCTTGTTCACAAGTCACACCGATGAGGTTTCCATTCGGCGAGACATTCGCTTTTCAGAGAGACTCATATTGATGTCTTCAGTCACATCAATGAGCTATTCCTTTCGACAAGACATACCAATCTCGCTAAGACTTTCTACCGACGACCTTATGTTACTCCAAAGCCTTTCACCTATTGAAAAGACCCCCATGGTTTTGGTGAGATGTCATACTAAAAAAAGCTTCCATTGAAAGTCACACTATCGCCAAGACTTGTGTCTATCACTGTGACCTTTCTCTGAGCTCCCCAAGTCTTACCGAAGACTTACTATCGGCAAGACTCATGAATTTCGCTAAGACTTCTCAACAAATTATTTTGTCACCACAAAGACCATGAGACATCTCCCATTAGTGTGACTAACCAAGTCACTAGGACTTCCCAGCGAAGTCTTTTGTCACCGCGAAGAACTCTCGTCGGCATGACCAATCTGCATTTTTGAGACATCTCCCTACGACCTCTGTGTTACCCCAATAGCTTTAAGCTATCGGTGAGACATCCGCCAATTGCTGGGACTTATCCCTGACACTCGAGTTAGCCTGATAAGATCACACTATCACCCAAATAAATCCATTCACCAAAAGGTTATGTCGAATGCCGAAAGTCACAGCGATAGTCTTGTCGGCAAGACATCCATGATGTCACACTGACTTTTCCTTCAAGGAGTTTCTTGTCAGTAAGAATTGAGGCACAAATTCCAACAGTATTTGCATCCAATTCTTGATTGTTTATGAGGGGATGTATTTGTAATGCATTGAGAAATGCACTTCCCTTGTTAACAATGGGTTGTGTTGGAGCAATAGATGATGTGATTTAGGGTATGTTTTGAGTGATGCTTTGGAATGGGGGTGTGGATGAGATGGGGATGGCGGATGAGATTGGGGGCATGTCCCCAAAGGATGGTTAGAGGGCTGCTTGATCCAACAAGATTTATTTCAGAATTTGTTTGGCTTAGCTCACTTGAAGTGGATGTTTCTTTGTTGGCTTCCATGTTCCTCTTGTATTGAGATCTTGTTTGCACCATAAAATAGGGATCACTTTTCAAGAATATGGGAGATGAATCTCTAATTATTTAGAATGATATATCTTTAGGTATAAAAAGAGAATTTTTTAGGATGATTTAAATATTAAAGGATGATAATGATATGGATGCAAGATGGATGTTTGATGGATGATTGGAACTCTTGAGAAAATCTTGAAGGGTATGTTAAACTTTAGGACTTGATTTTGATGTTTGATTTTTGATTTTGGATTAGAGTGATTTGATTTGGATTTGGATTGTGAACTCATAAACTCTAAGATGTTGGATGTTTCCCTAAAGTGAATTTGTTCTCAAAATGCTAGTTTGACTAAGTGTGAGAAGAAGGATTCATTTAAAAACACATAACCAAACAAGATGATTTTTGATTGGGCTTTGATAATGAACTCTGAAACCCTAAGATGTTGGATGTTATCAAAGGATAAATGTGTCCACAAGGTTTGATAATTTAACTAAATGTGTGGAGAAGGATGCATCTTCACACATTTAATCAAACAAGATGTTTTTGGATTTGTTTCAAATGATTTTCCCAAATTTTGACATGAAGGATTTTTCCAAGACTTTCAAAGAGTTGATGATGAGATGATTTTGGTTTGATGTTCAAAGATGGATGAAGGTTTGATTTTGATCCTATGTTTACCTAAAAAGACACTTGCTTACTAGACCTTGGTTTTGAAGAACATTCTTTTCTCTAAACAAGGTGTGCAAATTCCCGAAAAAGATTTGGATTTTGTTGACAAAAGAACTCATACAAATTTGGGTTGTTTCTTGAAGCTCTTTTATAAAAGTTAAAAAGCAGTCTTTTTCTGAACTCATATAGCATTGAAAGATGCTTTTGGTGATTTTTTGGACTAAGAGCTTTCACCTTTGATTTCTTGATTTTGACCTTGTGAGAAATCATTGGAGATACATGTGTGGGGTCCAATTAATTTTAGTCTTTGCTTAATGACTTTCATTTACCACAAACACTTCTTGATTAAGTTTTCCAAACTAGGTGTCCAATGTCTCAACTTCTTCTTATTCCACATAATATATCATGTGAATTAAAAACCTACTGTTAACTTTAGTAAGAAAATTGAGATATAATTTGAGTGTTTAGAAACCTCTAAGGATAAAATCCCAAGGGAAAGCAATAACACACGAGTTTGGTCAATTGTATTTGTTTCCTAAAGGGTTTGAATTTTTTATGTCAATGATTAAATGTTTGTTTCCAAATGTTTTCAAACAAGCCAAGTGTTTTTTAACCAAGAAAAAGAACAATCCTATGGATATCAAAGACTGTATTTGTTAAGTCCCCACTTGGACAAGTCCAACTATGCTTATTTTTAGCGAATGGTTAGATGTTTGACCCCACTGGCTCCCCTCCATGACTCAACACTTATTTTGGGGCAGCCAAGCATCAGTACCCATGAAACTCCCATGGAATACTTTTCATTCCTAATAAAAACCCTAAAAGTGTGGGGTGGCTTTAGAACAACCATTCTTGCACCAACAAATAGCTAGAGATTTTAGCCTTTCTACAACAAAGGTTTTAATTTGGACTTTCTGTTCATAGGAGTTGACCCATCGAGGCAAGATACCATTGCTTCCCTTCTCATTGGATCCAACCACATGATACTAAACTTTGTTCCAGTACCCACTTTTATATCCCAGCTAGAAATACTCTTGGCTTTAGAGTGTTACCGATTGAGTCATTCCCTTGGGTGAGTACTTTTTCCCCAAGGCAGACCCTCTAAGATAAACAATGGCAAGAAAACATATCTGTAACTCAATCAATCTTTGTTGAGAACCAAAGAGAGAATACACACGATAGGTTTACTTACACTCGCAAGATGTTTTGTTCAATTTTAGTTCCCAGAATGAAGTGTGGAGGCAATCACTTTATCCCAACCTAAGACCACCAAAAATCCTTTTGATTCTCAAGATCATTGTGAGGCATGAGTGAAGTGCATACATCTTTTCAATGGTGTTATTTTAAGTAAAAAATCACGAAACAAAGTAGCACATGTTCTTTTTAAACCCACAAAGCAATAATGACTTCCTTTTATTGCACCAAAGGAAATGTGAAAATTTTCCTCGTTCAATTGTTAAATCCAAAAACCAACTTTAGTAAGTTTAAGCCTTTTGTAACAAGAAATTGAAGTGCTCTTTTTAGAGCCCAAAATGAATTTAGTATGTCCTAAGCATGAAAGATAACAATTTTTCTTTTGAGAAGATGTGAATCCTCTAAGAGTGTTAAACAAACACTAACATGTTTAAAAACACTTGGTATAATGAAACAATGATTCCATCATGCTCTTTGCTCCTTCACCTTTGCTCAATTCAACCTACAAGAAAACCATTCAAACCTACAAAAAAAAGATCAAGAAAGAAAGTAATAACACTAATGATTAGAAATAAGAAAGCCACATGTCATAAAAATTTGAACTTCACTTTTTACTTCCTTCTAGTGGTTGAACCTGTGAAGGCATCATAGTTTGAAGACCTCCAGTGGTGCTATATGGTACCACTTACCAGTCAACATATTTCTATAGTAGGGACATAGAGCATGAAGGTGTCACTATTTGAGCTAGCAGTGGAGTTTGAAATTTCAAAAGATTCTAGCGTGTGAAAAAAACGTAGCAGCGCCATTTGAGATTTTGAATTCTTAGCGAGAAATAGAGGAAATCAAAGTTTGGAGTTTGGAGCAGTGTGATATAGCAATGCTGGAGTCCTAGTGGTCCTAAAATATGATCCTAATCTGCTAGTGGTGGAGTTCCTTGTAGAGACACAAAAATATGAAAAAGCATGGAATTTGGGGAGAAAAACTTGATTAGAACTTCTAGTAAGCCCTCCTTCTAGCACCAAAATGTGAACCAAGATTCCAAACCTACATAAACACAAGACACAAACACTATATTAGATAAAATTCAAGTTTGTATTATGAGTCTCGATAAAATCCATTTAACTATGCTCAAAATAGGAAATGAAAAACAATAATACAACACAAAAGTAAGGAAATAGATTAAATTGTATTGAGAATATGAAAAATCTTAATCTTATGGGGGAGTTGGTACCAATTTGATGTGGAAATTAGCTCTTTCCAAACTCCTATGCAAGTTTTGATGATTTGATGAAGATTGTGATCCACTTTGTTGAAGGTTGAAGTGTGCTTCAAGATAAAATCTAGATAACCTAGCTATAAAGCTCAATGAGATGGATGGAGATTGCTATGAATATGAGTATAATAATTTTACTCAAGTTGTGGATGCTAGAATGAGGGATAAAGCTTCTTATTTATAGATTGAAAAATTGGAGAAAGGCCCAAAATGAAGCAATGTGGGACTAACATTCAACCAATGGCAAGGTGCCAGTTGTCAAGATGAGAATGGATGAAGGATGTGCACATTTTGATGAATGTTCCCATAAATGCAATTAGGTGATATTTGAAATTAGTGAAATGACATCTAAGAGGGAAAAGAAATTCCTTAAATGCCACTTGGTTCAAGGCAAGAGGACTTATTAGGTGAAGTAAATGCCTTATTGGAAGAACAAAGTCCACTTGGATTTTGAATTCAAATTTGAGGGAATATTCCTCCATTATGCCATGTTGAGGGAAAATAGAGATTTAATAAATGAATTAAATCTATTTTCATGTGCAAGTGGAAAAAGCTATAGGATGGGACATGAAAGGAGATTAAATTAATCAAAGTTAATTAATTTAATGAGAGATTAGATGATGTGACAAATTTGACTTAGATTTATGGGCTGATTTAAATCAAATATGAGAAGAATATGACTTTAGACTTAGTTAAGTAAATATTTGATTTACTTAACTAAAAGTTTCATCTGGTTAGCTTAAATTAAATAAAGTTTAATTTTTTTAATCAAATAGATAGACTTTAGAGATTTAATCAAATAAAGGGAATTATTTAATTAAATATGGACATAGGGTTAATTAGATCAGGTAAATTGATTTGATCAACAAGAGAGAAAGACTTAATTACATAAAATGATTTATTTAACTAAGAGAGGAAAATTGATGAATTTAATCAAATAAAGGTATTCGATTAAATGGTTAGACCGAGGGATGATTTAAGATGAAATAGTGTTAGTAGTCAAGATCAAGTATGTCAGTATAGTTTACATGTCTACAACCACTAACTATCTTCTAATCACTTATTAGCCAATCCAATCAGCATCTTGATCAACTCTCCCATCCCCCAAGGTATTTGTAATTCCTTTTTGTGATGCAGGAGCATCCAGTGGTGTAAGGGCAATTTTGCATCACCCAAAAAAAGAGTTTCATTTCATAATGGTAGTTTCTTAGATGTTTTTGCATTTATAGATACCCTTTTCATCATAATATAATCCCCAAATTATAGTTTTTATTTTCTATTCCTGGGTTGAAAGATATTATAGTTTTAGTCTCCTAGAATTACACCTAAAAACCTTCCAGGTTAGATTTGAGGAAATAAACAGTCCCGAAATGTCCCAAAACCTTCCAAAATTAGTGTGGTAGATTTTAAGCATGTTATTGACTTTGAGACCTTTCCAACAGTTCAAACAGTTCAAAAAATGATGTCTCAGATCAAAAGTTATGGCTCCTGAAAGTTGGCGCACTTTCTAGAAGATACTAATTTTTGAATGTACTTTTGAAATTTGAATTTCAAGTTCTAATTTTTAGCGCCAGACTACCAAAAACTCAAGTTTGAATGTTGTTTTGGCTCTAAACTAAAAAGGGAGCTCTATTTATGGGTGGGTTTCTACTTTTTGTGTAGCTTTTGGGGAACAAGTTCGCATACTGTGAAAAGGGGTTTCTTTATAATTCTATACTCTGCATATTTCCAAAACTTGATGATATCAGATCCTCTACACGTAAGATTATTTTAGAATAATAAAATAACACTCTTTTTGGTGTGTTAATTTTCTGTGTCTTGGATTGCACCCTCATCATTTTGTCTTCCCCATGTGAATTTGAAATTTAGTTCTATTGCTCCAAGGAATCTCCTATTCCCCATGTGATCATTGAAAGGTTACATCAGTCACATGGGTTAGGAATCTTCTACTATAATCACCTTGTCTTATCCAAGGTACTTCTCAACTTCCTTTTCTTATCCTTGAGATATTCCCAATCATGTGAATTTGAAATCCACTTTTATTTGAGATATTATTATTTTTTTATTAATTTTTTTAAAAAAATATAAAAAACTCATGTCTGACCACCTTGACTTGGTCAAAACTTCATGAAATTCAATTTTTCTCTTTTAAATCCTATAGTATGCAAAGCATAGAATGTGACACATGTTTTGGACTCAAAAAATGTGATATTGTTTGAAAGCTATAGATGTTTTTCAATCAACCTATCAATCAGAACTTTAGTCATAATTTGAATAGAAAATGAATAATAATTACTTATTAAATTGAAAGTAAAGCATAATTTATATTGGTGGAAAGATAATAATCTCCTTTAAAAGCCCTTTTTGTTTCATCATTTTTGGGTAAAAAAATAGTCGTTAGCCACATAACCATCATATTGCCACTTTTTGGCCCATCATGATCCTGCACATACCCATATTTGATATAGTGATTTGGATATTTCCATTTAGTTTTTTTCCTCATTTCAAGTCTACTCATCTTCTTAAGGTGTTATCATTATTCAAATATTTTTAGGATTGGAATTTGATTTATTTTATGTGCTCCAATATTGAATATTGCTTCTTTTGACCTTTTTCTATTTTGAACTATTTTGAAATAAGTCCTTGTTCTCATTAGAAAAATTATTTTTATACTTGTGCATATTATAATAGTCCTAAGTGCTAATATTTAATTATGGGATTGAAGGAAAAATTGTATGGAATTAGGTATAGGGATACAACCAAATTGGGGAAACAATACAAGTTTGAGAGTGGATATAGATAAAGATATGGGAATAATCATTTCTAAATTGAATAGGTCATTGGTTTAGTTGGAATTTCTTCATTCTACTATTCCTCAAGTTCTATATTAGAATCTATCTCCCTTGGTGATTCATTATGAATTGAAAAATATCACTTTCCTAGTATATAATGAGAAGGCTCATGTTGTGGTCTGCTTCCCAATAGAATTGTCTCCCTATTCTTGATGGATGTGGATTGTTAAATTTACTTAGGTCCTAGGGAATATTTATAGAATTTTGTTAGTTGTAATAAGATCTAATCTTAAATCTTTCAAATTTTAATATTATTTGTCTCATGTCATAGGATTAAGACACATGTCATGATCTTGTCTAATCTTATGTTTCACCTTGGTTATACAATCACATGGTCTCATGTGTAAATAACAAACATAAAATAATAATCTATCATTTGAATCATTTTATAGAATAATATTATTCTATCATATTTGATCTCTCTTGTTCTTTCATGAAGTTCCTAGATCTTGAGTAGATATAATCTTCAACCAAATCTTTCATGGTGTAGAGTATTCTATACCAACTCTTACATGGTACCAAATCTTGAGGGATTTATTCCTACTAGTTTTTATTGAGAGATATAGGTTGAAAAATTTGGTGGATCTTGAAAATTTGAGAATTCTTTTCTCTTGCATCAAAGGATGATTTATAGAATCAGAAAAACTTGAAAAGAAATACCAAGTTTGAGGATTTCCTTTTTGTGTATTTATATTACAAATTAAAATCATACCTTATTTTGGTGTAAATTTGAGCTCACCATTAAGTTCAAAGGGTTTGAGAATGTCATTTTTTCCTTTTGTTTCATCCAAATTGGACATATGAATTTAGATCTATGAGGGTTTGAAGCTAAAAAAATGGTTGTTAGATCTAGGAGCTAGTTGCAATTATGGATCACTATGGGTCAAAACAAACCTTGCCATCACATCTAGGAGGGTCAAAAACTCCAAGATCAACTTTCAAAACATCAAAATCAGATCACTTGCTTCGACGCCTTAGAGAAAAAAATCAATAATTTGACTATATGATCGACCATACAACCATATGACTATACAACTGAGTAGACGATACATAGGTCACCAAAAAAACATAGAGGTGAAAATTTTCTATAAATTTTTAAAAAGTTTTCTAGAGTTTCTTTTGGAAATTTTAAAATTTTAAAAATAAAAACAACAATCCTATTTGCAAAGTCTACAATACCCTACATAGTGCAGGGTACTCAACTATCAAGGTACATAGAGATCCACATGGACCAATTAGGTCAAATAACTACAACCTACCTACCATTGTGCACCTATCAATATTATAGTATTTCAAAATCTGAAGACCAAATATTATAAATAACTTGGGATTTATTTTCTATATTTAGGTCATGTTGTCTCATAGCATAAGATGAGGAAACCTGTCATCATGTAATTTAATCCTCACCCTAGTTTTCATCTAGTTATTTTTGTTTTCCATAAATACTTGTATTTCATTATATTCATTCATTATGAAAGATTATTGCATCAATACAATTATAAGGTTTCATAAAAAATGTATTGGATTTTTCTCTCTTTGTGATATGTATTTTATTTTAGGTGATTTTTGGGAGTTGTGGGGTTCAACCATCAACTCCAACATAGTATTAGTCCACCAAATTTATGAATTCCCATATTTTTAAAGAGATTCATCCTTGAGAAAAAAATGATGCACCCTAGAGTGACAAAGGAATCATCATTGCATTCAAAATTCCCCAAAATCCTAAGATCAACTATAAAATCTCAAAATTCCAAACAAGCAAAATTTAATTCATATTTTTAAGGGTTGCATAATTTTAAAGGAAAAAACTCATATAAATACATGGATTTATAAAAATCAACATAGTAATACCATTTTTGTATATTTGTACACTATTTTGTACCTTTTTATATAATTCCAAACCTTTTCCATAATTTTTTGGCCTTCTACATTATTTTTTTTCTATTTTATGGTGTGTTGATGATGTCAGTTTTTTTTAATGATTTAGTTATTTTTCTAGTGAGATTGGATTTTTTAGTGATCTACATAACTTTTTTTCTACCAGATAACTACCCATTAGCTACTAGCCTAGTTTTTTGGATTTTTTTATTTATTTATAAAAATTGGCCATAACTTGAAAATATAGTGTCAAAAAAATTTAAAATGATATTTTGTCACAAAGATAGTTACAAGAAATTTTGAGTGATGTGGCTATCATCATCTGATTTTACTCTAGGAAAACTTATCACCTAGATCAAAGTTAGATAATTATTTTCTACTTATGACCTCATAATTGTCTTACTACCGCTAATCTTTACGATTCTTGTAGTTTTGGAAAGGCATTGTAGAGAACTTTAGACGTATCCATGCACTTTCTCTACAATCTTCCCCATGTATTTCTTATTTAGTTTTTTTTCATATTTTGGTAAATTAATTAGACATCATGACACCTAGAAATATTTTATTTTCATGAGATGGATTTTATTTTGTTGGTGTAAATAAGTAGTTTACTTATTACACTTTACTTAAGCTTACTTAGGGAATGTATATCATTATAGGTTGCACTTGTGACACCTAGTTATTTGCATCTTGCATCTAGGTTTTTGCATACATTGAGAGATATGAGTTGGACACCTAGGGAAATGTGTGTAGGAGAAATTCCACTCTTTTTGGTGTGATCTAGTTATCGCCTTTTTATCTCCACTTTTCGTGGCATGATAATTCCACCTTTGGTGGGTGATCCACCTTTCATGGAATTATCTAATATTTCTCTCTACCTACCACACACATGATTGAGACACTTGTCTCATTCATGGCCCTTCATTGTGTCCTAGCTTTCCTTTATAAGCAAGCCTTTTACATGCTTGTAATTGTCTATCTTCATGTCTATCTTTATGCATATTGAGAATACAATCATCATATTCTCTCATTCTCTCTCTCTTTTGTGCTATGTTTAGTCTCTTGATCCTATTGTTGCTTTTCACAAGTTCTTACATGGTATTAGAGCAGTTGGAGGTCTTTTGCATAGCCATTGTTCAAAGATCTTAGCTCATGTGAAGGTGGTTGAGAGGAAAATCTGAGGAGCAACAACATTTTGGTGCATCCTAAACTAGATCTAACCTCAAATTTGGATTCAGAAGGCCATTTCGAGTTGGGATTTCCTTTCGTTTCATCAAAATCAGACTCCAAGAGCTCTAGATCAAAAAAATTCATGGATTTGGGTATTTTTTCAATTTTCTGAATTCATTCTATAGTTTTGGAAAAAAATTATTTTCTGGAAAATTTAGAACTTTCCCAGTTCCTTCGTTAGAATATTTTCTAAAAAAATAAAATTGTAAATTTTAATTTTTTTTTTACAAATTGTATGTTAATTTTTTGATTTTTATAAAATCAAAAAATCAAAACCAAAAAAATTGTATTTTGGTTTTTTATTTTATAAATAAAAAATCTGCAGAATGTTTTGACCATGGTAAATAAAGTACTGCAAACTTGTAGGAGTAATGTAGGGTGGTATGGTACATGGCCCAATCATCACATGCCACATGGGCCCCTGTTTCCACTAGACCGAATTGGTCACACAGAACTCCGACGGCCATTTTTGCAGAAATTTGGCAGTTTATCATCTAGTTTCATCAAACCTCCAGCAACAAAGTCTAACTGGCAGAGTCATACATCGTACCGGTGGCTAATAATAAAAAATACAGCATACACATATAGTCTAGTCATCAAATATTCAGTGGTCAACATAGCAGCCAGGAAAGATCTCCACCGGTGGTTGGTTCCCAAATCTATCGGCAACAAGCATACTTTGGCAACATTCAAAGAAATTTTTGGCAACATATATCAATCGGCGGGAATTCTATGAAATCTGGCGAACATTTGAAGTGGCTAAAGATTTTTTAGAAAACAGGCAGCGTTCAGGCAGTGTTTGAAAATAAAAACATGGCAAAAATCTTGCACACAAAATTTTGGCAATGTACAAAGCATATACCGTTGAACCGATCCAGAAGATTCTAGCCACATTTTGGAATATTCTGGCAAAACATTTCGCAAGGAACGATGGCAAGCGTGACAGGTGCCAGACCATCAATTTTAATTGAGTGGAATGATGACATCATCACATCATCAATGATGACATCAGCAGACTAAAATTTTTTTCCCCCTCACCAATGAGCTTTTCAATTTTGCATTCCGACTTTGGAAGGCCATATCTTGCTCATTTTAACTCCTTTTTTGAAGCAAATTTTTTTTATTTGGGCTAATTTTTTGTGTACTTCATAGTTGTGTACTCGGTTTTTGATTTGGGTGGACAAATTTTCTAGAATTTTTAGTTTCTCAACTCTATACCTGTCCAATCACCATTTTTGCAACTTACGAACTCCTTTTCAGGTGCCATTTCTTTTGAAAGTGCATGATTTTTTGTCTACTTCTTGAATCTGCAATCAGTTTGAAGTGATCTTGAGTGGATTTTGTACTTTTAGCATATCGTCATTTTTGGCCTATTTGGCACTTGTATTGCATAGATCTGAATTTAGGTCTTTGCTTTATTGTTCTAGTATGTTCTCAGCCTAATTGTGGCAAGTTGTAAATCAGAAATCATAATCCAACTTATCCAAGTTGCAAGTGGCCAATTGTACATGCACTGCATTATAAAGTGCCAAAATTATCTATTTGGGGGGGGGGTACTTTGATTGAGTGAATTTGGTGGGTGTCTCTTGTGTGATTGTTCCTATTTTCTCTCTTGTGCTCTTGCATTCCATCATGGGTTCATCTAAAGTTCCACTCTTAACTACACATAATTATGCTACATGGAAAGTTCATGCATGGAGCAAACTAATGGAAAAAGGTTTAAATTTACTACATTGATGGAACCATAACTACACCCTCAGATCCTAAGGCAGATCCAACAACATATATGGATTGGCTCATTAAAACTTATATGGCATTGGGTACACTTAGAAAGTTCATTTTAGATGATCTCATTTTTCATGTTGATAAGTGCACTACAACCAAGGAAGCTTGGGATAAGCTTGCTAATTTGTATGGAAAGGTTGATAAGGTTAAGGGTATAAGCTTGAACATGATCTCTTAAGTCTTGATCCCAAGGATTTTGATACAATTCAGTATTACGTCACTAAGGAAAATGAGCTAAGAGCACAACTAAAATATTGTGGTATTGAGAAAGAGGATGATCAATTGGTCTTCAACTTGTTGGACAAGCTTCCAGTTGAGTATGCAGCCTTTGTTTCAAATTTTCAGACTCAAATATTAACAATAAGCAAATTCACATCACCATCTTTTGAGGCTCTCATAGATCTTTTGATTCTTGAGCAAAATAAGTTGATGAAAATGGGAATTCTCAAGTCTTCGACTTCAAAAGCATTGGTGGCCAATCATGGAAACAACAAGCAAGGCAAAGGGAAAGACCAAAAGCAATCTTCACCAAAGCCAGAAGGAGAGAACAAACAATCCACTCCTCCACAACAAAGCTCAACTTCATTTTCTTCAAAGAAGTACAACTATTCAAGCAAGAGGGAGCAACCAACATGTGCATACTGCAAAAAGATTGGTCATGAAGAGCATCATTGTCATGTTAAGCAAATTGATGAGTTGAAAAATCTCCTTAAGAAGAAAAGCATCAACTTGCCAGCTACATATCAGGAAAAGGACTCATCCCCTTCCACTTCTTCTAAGGGACAAAGTACAACTCTCATGGAAAAAACATCAAGCTCATCTCCTTCTTCTTCATCTCAAAATCAGAAACATAAGGGGAAAGCATTTCTTGCATTTGCATATTCCAATTTAGATAGGTGGATCCTTGATTCAGGAGCTTCACATCATATGACTTCTTCCAAGGATATGTACTCTTCATTTGATTCTTGTTCATCACCACCCATTTTGATGGCCAACAACACTTCTTTGGTAGTTTGTGGGAAGGGGTCTATTGACATTGAAGGTGGAGCATTTAATGATGTTCTATATGTGTCTAATTTGTCAAGGAACATCCTTTCCATCTATTAGATTACACATAGTGGTACAGGAAAGAGTGTAGAGTTCACACCAGATTCTGTCATTGTTCGGGATTTGCATAGTAGGCTCTTATTGCAGTTGGGGAGGTTGATAATCGTTCTTGGTTCTATACCTTCTCATATTTTTCTCCTATTGGTGATTTAGTTCACCCTAGTATGGACACACTTGGGGAGACTGAGTATGGTTACTTGAATCTTGGAGTGCTCACTACTCCTAAGCTTCTTGAGCCTATTGTTGATACTCCATCTCCTACATTAACTAATGTACCTAATGATACTTGTGTTCTGCTCGTTTCAGTGCCTTGTGATTCAGTGCAACATTGTATACCTTGTCTTCTAGCAGTAGCTTCATGGGATGACTACTTGTTGGACATTGGCAGCTTGTTTGTGGAGTCCTACATTGTAGATTTGGGAGACACATTTGATTACTTATATATTCTCTTTGATGAAGGTGATTCTTCTTTAGTTTTTACAAGGGAACACTCTAACCCTCCTCTACATGATCAGTCTTTCAAGGTTGATGTGATTGTGGATGCATATGTACAATAGTTGGAGGAGGCCACTTTCTCTTCTGATGAGACACTTGCATATTTGGAGTATGTTCTACCTTCATCCTTGCTTGATCTTGAGTTGTCTTTTTCAGCAGATCAAAGTGTTGTTGCAAAGGGGTTCTCATAAGTTCCAGGAAGTGACTACATTGCAGCTTCACATGGTTTGGGAAAGGCACCTTTCAACATCACCATTGGGAAATTTGAGCAACATTCAGAGACTTCTTACATTTTGAGGGTTCTTCCTTCTTCACTTGTGGATTGGGGAGACTTCATTCATACACCTTTGGTATTGTTTCTTCCTAAGGGGAGGAATGTTGTTTGACATGTTTGGAGCAGCTTCTTCATTCCTTTTCGAGCATCTTCCATGGGTGATGATTGTACATTGAGGGGGGGCTACATTTTCTCTCTTCTTCTTCTCTTGTATGGGGGGGAATTTTTCCTCACATGGGGTTTTTTCCTTCTCATGTTGTGTTCATAGGCTTTTGTATCTCATCTCTCTTTTGGGGGGTAGTTTTTTCCCAATGGGTTTTTCTATCTTCACTCCACTTGTGAGAGATTTCATTACATTTGTACATGGGTACCTAACATGGATCAGTTTCTGGGACCCATCTTGCATCTTATCTTGCATGGTTAGCTTGAGTCTTCATTCCCCAAGTTGTACTTAAGGGGGGGGTGTTGGTGTAAATAAGTATTTTACTTATTAAACTTTACTTAAATTTACATAGGGAATGCATATCATTATAGTTTGCACTTGTGACACCTAGTTATTTGCATCTTGCATCTAGGTTTGTGCATACATTGAGAGATATGAGTTGAACACCTAGGGAAGCGTGTGTAGGATAAATTCCACTCTTTGTGGTGTGATCTAGTTATCACCTTTTTTTCTCCACTTTTCGTGGCATGATAATTCCACCTTTCATGGAATTATCTAATATTTCTCTCTACCTACCACACACATGATTGGGACACTTGTCTCATTCATGGCCCTTCATTGTGTTCTAGATTTCCTTTATAAGCAATCCTTTTACATGCTTGTAATTGTCTATCTTCATGTCTATCTTCATGCATATTGAGAATACAGTCATCATATACTCTCATTTTCTCTCTCTCTCTCTTTTGTGCTATGTTTAGTCTCTTGACCCTATTGTTTCTTTTCACAAGTTCTTACATATTTAATCATTTGAGAAGCTATCATAAAAATTTTGTTCATCCTTTTATGGCAATCCTAGAAAAAGATAATTGTGATTCCTAGAAAAATGACATCCTATCACTTCTTAGGTGTCTTAATATTTTTCCTTATCTTTATGGATTCATACTTGAACTAGACACATGAGGGATAAGATAAACTTGGGTTATAATCTTTGACTAAGTTATAGAATTAATTTATTCTAGTTCTTATCATGGAACTTTGTAGGGTGTATTGTATATTGATTATCCCCATTCACTTTAGACTAGACATTAGGAGATCCTTGGAGACCATCATATCTCTACATTACCAAAGGATTATATTGTTGGTTATCTCATTCTCCTTAATGATGTAGACTATATACTCTTTGGTGATGATACTTTAGAGGAGATAGAGCATATCACATATATTGAATGTTTTGATGGTTTAGAGACTCTCTTTGTTCTTACTTTATATATTGAGATAAAATGTCTTTCTTCTATTGGTCCTAATTTTATTAGTATCACTACATCCATGGCTAATGATTATAAAGTGCACAAAGACTATTATCTTCTTCTAGAAACTACTTGAGATTTATATCTATCAAAAATATTATCCTTGTTTGTTGAGTATCATATTCCAAATTTGGAGGATTATTTTGAGGACATTCATCTCCCCTTTCATGATAGATACATCAACTTCATTAGTCCATCATCATTATCATAGGATATTTTTCTGCTCATTTTTCACATGATTCTAGATTGACATCATCTCATTCCCCTATGGGGAATTTTTAGTCTTTTAGAGACATGCATAATTTGGTTTTGAATACCCTATTCACCCAGCTTGTGTGAAAGGATTATCTAATCACCATTGGATATGTTTCATCCTAATGGGATAATTTTTTCTCTAGTTAGTGATTGTATTATTTTCTCATGATTTTTATTAGCATGAGAGCTACTTTTTTATGGTTGGATTTATATCCTTATATTATCTCTTCTATTGGATGGAATTAATCATACTCGTGCAGTAAAATCAGTTCTTTTAGGTTCATATAAGTACCTCTTTCTTTCACTAGTGCATTTATTTCTTTTTCTCTTTCAAAGAGGAGTTTTTTTCCATGTGGTTTTCTCCCTTTTTCTCGTTATGGGAGATTTATATATTTATACATGGGTACCTTATCAATCATTGTAGTTTGGACCAATACACTCATCCATCCATCAACTCATCATTAGGTATTTAGCTTTTACTTAAGTTGAACTAAAGGAGGGGTGTTGTGGTAAATAGGATAATCACCTACTTAATTAATTAGTCAAAAATTAATAAATTAGGTCCCATTTTCACTTTATTACACTTAGCTAAACTTACAAATTATTTTCTATATTTATGTTATATTATCTCATAGCATAGGATTAGGACACTTTTCATTTTATAATCTAATCCTCACATAAATTTTGATCTTAGGTTTTTTTTTCATTTTCAGAAAGATTCATCTTTCATTGTAATCAATCATTCAAGAAGATTATTGTAGTAAAACAATTTTAAGTTGCATAGAAATCCATCTAGCCTTTTTTTTAAAAAAAAATTCAAATATATTATGGCTTTTACCTTTACTTACTTTTAGTAGTATCCTTTTTTTTTCAAAAAACACATGTAACTATTTTTTTGTAAATTTTTTATGTGCTCATCCAAATTCATTTTTTTCATATTCTATATTTTATGATTTTCTTTCCTTTCTAAAAAAACATTAGGGGGAGCTACAGTCAATTTTTTATTTTTCATATTTTTTCTACCTAGAAAATTAGAAAAAAATATTAAATTAAAAATTAATAGAGAAATATCAAAACTTTTAAATTGCATTACATAACTATCAAATAAATTGATTATAAAATTATTGATGAAATTAAAAATAGGAAGGGAGAAATTCTTCATTCTATGCTATATATTATGTTACAAAACAATCACATTATATGCTCTTGAAATTCAACCCTTTTAATTTTTCTTAAAACAAATAGTCATATAGAAACTAGACTTTGAGCACAAGTTTTATTCCTATCATTGCATCTTCAAAATTTGAGAGTAGTAATTATCAATTACTAATTCATGTTTATTTTTTATATGTTTCTTTTCTCTATCACTTCATGATTATAGTTTTTTCCCTATCGAGGGAATCATTTGAGGAATGTTATTTTATATTAATTATATTTTGGGTCAAAAGTAAATATGGCATATTATCATTGAAAATAATAAAATTAATAATGAATTTATAATAAATAAGAATGATAGTATAAACTATTAAGGAGCTTTTAATTAGTCATATTTGGTCATAAATAATCTCGTAATCATAAAAAAGGGATAGGTTTTAGCAAATAATGTGATCCATTTATTAAATATTATCATATGAGACATATGAAGGATATTGTGAATGTATCATAATTGGAGTATAATGTGGCTAATGATATAAGTATTTCTACCAAATGAGGTAGACATTGTTAAATGGTATATTATATATTTGATAAATTGTATATTATATATTATAGGATAGGGCTAAAATTAGGTGCAAAGGAAAAGATCAATAGTAGCAACCACAAGTAGTTAAAATCTAAACCCACAAAACCCAAATCAAAACAAGAAAGCACAAATAGCAATGGAAATCAAATAAAAGAAAAGCTATACCAAACATCCCATGCTAAAGTTGATTCATATTCCTTGCATCTCCTCCATTTTTTCATGTATGCAAGCTTGCCCTAAGATTTTGTTGTATGAAAGTGTATACAAGCGAGAGTCATGTGATAGTGACTAGCAAGAATTTTGGAGATTATGGTTGTAAGTTCAAAATGATGGAGACAAATCTCTTTTATGGAAAAGCTAGTCAAATGGATGGTCAAGATCAAAAGCCAAAATGATGCAAAGATCAACAACCAAGGTTGCTTGCACCATGAAGTAGGGTTAAGGTTTGCTAAGGATAAATGGTCAAGATTAAAAGAAGACAAAAAGTGATCAATGGTGGAGATTCAAAAGAGGAAGTGGAGGGAAAGTGGAGAAAATTAAATAATATGATTATTAATTTAGAAGAGAAATATGTATAATTAAATAATCCAATTGATTATTTAATTGTGGAAGAATGGGGAAATGGGTTTTAATTAAAATGATTATTATGCAACCATTTAACTAGACATGTGGTAAATGGAATGACATATTAAATCATTAAATTAGATTAATTATTTAATAACAACAAAAAAGAGTGAGAAGAGGATGATCTAATGTTAGGATCTAGGACTGTTGCACATGTTACAACAATTAAACTAAAGTTCTTTAAAACATAGTTTCGTAATTTACATGCTTAAACAAAAATTCAATGATTAAAAAACTGAATTAAAGTGATTAAAATAATAGAAGAGAGAGGAGATAGAAGAAAAAAACAAGTTGATAACGGATTTTACCAATATGGCTACGTCTCTGGGTCCCTCTCCAAAGAGTGATTGATCCTTGATTATGCTCCAAACAGATTACAAGGCATCAACAGAATATAGTGTTGTGTCTCTTGGTTCACAAGAGTTACAATGTTTTTCTCCTTCAAGTGTGGAAGAATAAAATTCCTCCAAAGCATAGAGTTGAATAAAACTCTACAAGAAAAACTCTCACAAAAATCAACACTTCTAAATCACCACTTGGTTATCCCAAGTCCTAAATTCCCCCCTTTTAATACATAAAAAAATGCTCAATATGGTTACTAACCATATGATTTGAAAAAACTACCCTACCTCCAAAAATACCCTATTTAAATATTTATATATACGAAGGGGTTTTCCTTTTATCATGGAGAAAGGTAAGGCAAGAGGATTTTAAGGCATGGGTTAAGGGATCAAATCCCACTAAATCCTCTTTATTTTAATTTTTAAAACCATACATTTTTTTCCTTTAATAATTATGGTTTAATCCATATTTATGCCACATCATCTACTCTTGCCATGTGTCAGTCTCTAACAGGTCAGTTGTGCCATATCACCCACCTATCATGCCAACATTTTGACCAAGTTTGACTACAACTTTGACTAGTCATAACTTTCACATACAGACTTCATTTGACACCAAACTAACTCGTCAAAATAGTGGCGACAATCTCTTCGACATGATGTTGCTTTTGACCATTTTTGAGATGATTTTTTTGTCTTTTTGACTGACCTTTATACCTAGTTTGACCCCAACTTTGACCAGTCATAACTTGAGCATACGAGCTCCTTTTTCAGCCATTCAAGTTGTGTTGGGTTCCATTTTCTGAGCTCTTCAAGATGATGCTAAAATATGGAGCATGTGGAAAACTTTAGTTTCTAATGAAAAGTATCCACCTAGATCAATCCTCCCCACTAGAGAGGTTTTGGACCTCCAAAAGTTACATTTATTCATAATTTAAGTGAGGGCATGGCCTCCCCACTTGTATTGTATCACCTATCCATCTGTACACTTGGCTTAACACCACAATTAGGACTGCAATAACATTTTTGAACATATGCATCATTCTATCACTTCCATAAGCATCTACATCAATTGTTACAACCATTAACCAATAAACACTGACTAATATCAAGTTGAATAACAATGCAGATACAAAAGCGAATGAATCAACAACATTTCTATCTTTCACAATAGGAACATTTTTACCCAAGGGAATCTCCATATTCCTATCCACAAGTTGTGGACTTGGAGCATCAATGCTTTCATTTACTATTTCCTCATGTTGTACTATTGGTGTATCCCACAACATCTAATTAGCCTTGATTACCTTAATTTCATGTCTAGAACGACCTGAATTAATAAATGTAAGAGACAAATCTTTACTTACATTACTCACCCTTTTCAATTCCCTATTTTTCAAAATATCTATCAGTCTTCATTTTGTGAGAATGTATAATATACCTAATACCATGTTTAAACAAGTGATAATGATTAAATTCCCTCTAGAGAATAGCCTTTTGATCATATAAATAATGGCTACCCAACACTATCCCATAGATATCTAGTGGAGCCACATCAAACTATACCTCATCAACAAACTTGTGATTGTGAATCTCAAAATGCACTTCCTTGTTACTTGCAATTCATTATTTTCACAAACCCAATCTAGTGGATAAGGTTTCTTATGTTGTGTAGTTTTCAATCCCAAATTCCTTACAACATCTTCAAAAATTAAGTTAACTTGAGATACACTATCTATGAGTGCATCAATTTTAGTATGCTTAGCAACAACCCTTAAGTGAAAAAGCTCATTTCTTTTTTTATCTTCAGGTACATCATTAACTTGAGAAGTAGAACCACAACTATGAAAAGAAACACTGGTAATAGGAGACTTACCTTTCAAACCCATTTTTATTATCTTAGTTTCATCTTTCGACTCTAAACCAAGATCCATAACAACATTTGCAAACTCCTTCTTACCTTTCTGTTTACGAGCCTATTTCGGCCTCAATTCAGGGTGCAACTGCCAGCAGTGATCTTCATGATGGCCTTTTCTATCACAATGAGAGCATGAGAGTTTATCATCCTTCTTCTTAATGGTAGTTGTCTTCTTAGCCCTTTCTTTATCTTTAGATTTACCTTTAGACTTAGATGGCTTCTTGTCAGAATTATCAATGAAAGTACCCTTACCTCTTGACTCTAAGTGAGTGTCTTAGACACTTACTTCATCCAAATTACTAGGATTAAAAACTAAAACAAAAAGTCTTAAATAAGAGTGAAGTACACCTATGTACTTAAGCAAGGTATCCTGGGTGTACAATGGAACATTTAATACAATATCCCTTTTCCTAAACTCATGGGTTTACTCTTGGACAGTTTGACCTTTCCCCTGCCTAAATTTTTTCCAATCCATCATTAACTATTGCATATGGCCCAGGGGATAAAATTTCTTCTTAAGAGCATTAACAAATTTTGTCCAAGTTAAATTGACTCTACCATGTTGTGTACTTTTTTCCCAAGTTCTACTCTCCCACTAGGTGAGAGTTGTTTCTCCCAACTGAAGAGTAGCTAACTAGATACTAGAAGCACCATCTAAGAGACCTTGAACTCTATAGTACACTTCTACTTGTTGAACCCAATAATATAATTTCTCAACATTTAATTCCCCACAATACTTAGGTAGCTTAAAATTTTACATCCAATTTAATTTTAGGCTTATGTGCACCCTTGAAAGGATTAGCAGAAGAAATAGAATTAGTAGAAGAAGGAGAAGATAGAGAAGAAGGAGAAGATGGAGAAGGAGTTTTTGGAGGCTCATCACCACCTCATGGTCTTTTCCCTTTTTCCTTCTGATCCTCATGCTTTTCTTGCTTTGAAGTATCTCCTTTTTCATGCTTCTTCTATTCCCGCTTTCCCTACCTTTCTTGAAAAAGAAACTTCTACCATTGCCTTCATTTTGAGAAAATATTTTTGAAAACTCTTCTCATCAAGATCTAAACTTTTTCCAGCTTCTAATCCTTCCATCCTTGGAAAATTTCTTTGTTTACTGATCTCAAGATTGTATTCTACAAGTCTGTCTTCACCTTGTTGGCTCCTGGATCAAATTATCACTCACCTCTACAAACACTAGTCACAACAAAGCTCTGATACCACTTTATCTAATGTTAGGATCTAGAACTATTACATGTGAATAATAAATTTTACAATGATTAAACTAAAGGTCTTTAAAACATATTTTTGTAATTTATATGCTTAAACATACATTTGATGATTTAAAAATTGAATTAATGTGATGAAAATAATTGAAGAGAGAGAGGAGATAGAAGAAAAAACACAAGTTGATAACAGAGTTCACTAATATGGCTACATCTCTGTGTCCCTCTCCAAAGAGTGACCGATCCTTGATTATGCTCCAAACAGATTACAAGGCATCAAAAAAATACAATGTCGAGTCTCTTGGTTCACAAGAGTTACAATGGTTCACTCCTTCAAGTGCGGAAGAATAACATTCCTCCAAAGCATAGAGTTGAACAAAACTCTACAAGAAACTATCTCACAAAAATCAACACTTCTAAGTCACCACTTGGTTATCCCAAGTCCTAAATTCCCCCTTTTTTGTACATAAAAAATTGCTCAATATGGTTACTATTGATTGTTGTTTTTGCACTTTTCAACATAGGTAATGCATAGGTGCATTACCTCTCTTGAAAAAGAATTTTCCACAATCAAATTGCAAAACACTATCTCAAGGTCTCTAATGTCAATTATTGGCAGTGCTTGGAATATCTCAGTTGTTTCATGTGATTTGTTGGTATCACAAGGAAGACTTACAGATGAGTTACAAAGTGTGGGAAGTTGGATTTACAAATGGAGTTCTTAAGGTGTAGAAATTAATGTGAAATTGCTACAAGTTCAAAAGAATAGTCTAGGACTCTTATTTCATCATTAGATTTGGCTTTACAATCTGCAATGAACCTTGTTCAAACTCACTATTAAAAAAGAGGAAAAAATGGTAGGGGAAGGAAGAAGTTCCTAGACCTGAAACTATGAATGAATAGTAATCATGGAGGCTGCTACAATAGAAAAAATTCCTAAATTGAGTTTTGCTTGGGCAAGAGGAACCTATAGTTACACAAAACCATTGCAATCTTCTAAGGAATGAAAATTTTTAGATTGCACACACACATCATGAACACACAATTGAACTAAGTTACAACAATGAAGTTAGGAAGCTTAGACTAGCTTTACAAAGTGATTCATCATCAACAAACCTCAAAAAGCATGAGCTAGAAATTCATCAAATATTGTAACAAAAAACACCATTATCACTTCCACTCAAGAAACTAACAATTAAACTACTAGGTAAGTAAAACCATGCATTCATAATGAAGAAACACAAGAGAAAGAACCTTAAATCATGAAATGTAGCCCTCTATTGTTGCAAAATTCCTTTACACTAGCTCTCCAACCATTTACAAATGAGGGGAAGACCCCTATTTATAGTTTTCCAAAGCCCAAATGAATGGCTAGGATTGATTTACAACAAGTGGCTCAGATTTGATTTACATTAGGGTTTCACCTACCCCACATTATAAAGGAATATGAAATACAGCTCTTATCTTATTCCTATTTTGTCTTGTAGTGCCCAAGTGTTGTAGCATTGTTGTCCTCTAGCTGATCACCCTTTTACTATAGTTGCAATTGATAAAAGGTTGCTTTCTTGTGCTCAATGGATTTGCATCCTTCTTCGATCGATCAGATGTATCTCATTTACAAATTTTCATCATTGTCAAATGGATTGGATGTCCCTAATCTAGTGAGACAACTCATTTGACTGTTGGCATCGACTTCCTTCTACATGTTGTCATTGGTTTCCAACTTTCTGATTTCCTGGCATTGATTCCTTCATCGTGCAACTATTTATTTGCCAGTTTTCTCTCCTTCAGAAAATTGGATATCTCTTGTGTAAACATTGCTTCAATGACCTTCCATATGCATCATCTATGGAGTGAAACATTCCCCTTTGCTTCTTTTTCCACGATATTTTGTCTCTTAAACTTCTTTCCTTATAGTGACCTGCACAAAGAGCAAGCTTCTCATTAGAAGATTATTAATAAGATCAAATAATAACTAAAGGATGAAATACCACTTGAAGGACCCCAATATGAGGATATTTTATAGCCTACATAGCTATCACTCATATTTTTTTATCATCTTCTATTAGCCTTTAGAATCTAAGCACCACTCCCCTTGACAAATACTGGCATGCGTGCATTTTACTTTTGAACTATAGGATGTGTATTTAGATCATTTGATTCCTTTGTATAGACCTAGGTTACCATCCTGGAGTGTAATGTTTAATGCTTTAGGTCCTCTTAACAAGCCTGAAATGAACATTTAGCCTCACCGATTGCACCTCTTGACCACTCATTGCTCTCTATTAATCATTCATTGGAGGCCCTCTTCAAATTACAGCCTTAACTTGTTATAGGTGTCCAAAACCTCCAATTGATAGGATCAGTCCTTCACCCACCCTATGCCATGCACCCCCTGCAACATTTTGTTGCGTTAGGATGGAAAAATTTTATGAACATCATCAACACCACTTCCTTAGAAACTTCTGATTACCTTGTGATGCAACATGCAGTTTTTAAATTGAACAACTCCATATGAATTTGTCTATTCTGCATACCTTTGAAAACCATGATGAATGTACCCCTACATCACAAACTTCTAAATTATCCCAACATCTCCACATTTAGTACATTGTCTGGAGAAACTAAGGGTGGTATGAAATTTGCAATAGTTCCTCAAATTAAATCCACAATCTTTCTCCTCTTGATAGTTCCAACCCCCACTTAGTCTTGGTGGCCCAATGAATTCACGTACTTGTGATGGGATCCTTAGATTGAATTGGTAATGTGGGTTAGTTGTGGAAAATATTTTGTGAGAGGATATTTGTAGAATGACATGGCTAATGGTCGAGGAGATGATGATGTTAGAAGATGCGGCACCCATATAGGGGGCCATCTATGGAGGAGTTGTGGGATAAAGGAGCGCAGAGCACTCTCGTGAATATGAATGAAAAAAGATGAAAAGACATCCACTTAACAGGCTCTTCATAATGGCCCTTCTAGGAACTGATAAAATCATACCCGTTGCTTCCCTTGACTGTGTGTTTTTAGTGCAATTTAAAGGTTTAATAATCCTGACCCCATTCAAGCTCTCTTGTTCGCACATAAAGACCATCATATCAATGTTAATCTCTTGATCTATTTAACCTAGAGCGTGTTATTTGTTATGAATTTTTTGAATGTAATATGTAGAAAGGTCCAAGGAGGAGTCAAATGACCCCTTTCCAGTCCATCATTTTATATTTTATTACATCACATGATAATGGCTTTGTAAATGCAACACCACCAATCCTTATCACAAGGCTAAGGTGCTAGGTCATCAAGTGGAAATCAACTAATCTTACCTGCACATGAATACTTTTTGTTAAAACCTTAATCACTTCTGACATCATGCATGGTCTACTCATCTTCTTTCTTCTCTGAAATTTGGTACTATCATACTAGAATTGCTTAGCAATGCTTTTGATTTTCCTTCTCATCCATTGTCAATTACCTGATCCTTATGCCATAGAATTACAATCAAGCACGTGGAAGGTTAAGATCATTACAATAATCCAAGTAGGGAGATGGAGCAGCCAAGCTATGTGCGGGAACCACTACTAGGAGCATCGTCAAGATAGACGTCTATGAGGATTGTGGGCCCCACGAAGAAGAATTCCATCAGGCTTGAGAAAGCGGATGATCTCTATTCAATTTCCATTAGATGATGGCCTTGGGAACTATGACCATTCCTAATACTTTCCCCTCAAGACAACATACCCCACTCAACATGGCCCATTTCAGATCATCCTAGGATTTTCCCAAATTGATACAAAGGGATGATTCACTAGTATTGGTTTCCAAATTTAAAATGATTACCACGTGGGATCAAGAATTCATTCAATTATTGAAGTGGAGATCCTATTGGCAATAACTTTTAATATATACATTAATAGATGTGATAAGAATCATAGTCTACCAATGTAGGGAGAACTATGAACTCATGGGGAAGAATCTAGAGTGCAAGCTAAAGGACGCAAGGAGCATCTACCAAAAAAAATGTAGAGGAACCATGTAATGGTAGCGGCCCCCATTCATATAAGCCTTGCAAAATAGAAAGAGCTTAACGTAATTCTCTATATCACACAAATAGAAGGCTCGTGTTGGCTCCCCTTTAGAACCTCAATCTTAGGAATCACATTTAACTGCAGTCAACAACACCATTCCCCCGCCAGTCCACCATTATTAAAAAAAGTCTTGTTCAACCTTAGATGATTGTAACCCAAAAAATGAACGGCCATAGAGAAAAAAAAGTTTGCAGATTTGGTTAGACTCATCGTTGCACAGTCCTGCATACCTTTGAAACTCTAAGTGTGATCAATAATTAAGATGCCCACATACGAAAGGAATTCTAAGTCACCCGAAGTAGCAGTAAGAATGGGGATGCCAACTGTTAGAACTATAAAAATTTGATGATTTTACATGTTTTCACTCATAAATTTCCTGATTGGTCCTACCATGTTCATATTCTGCCCATTTCATGTCATGTGGTCTCATTGTTTCTATGGGGTCTTGCATAATTCACATCATGTTCTGTATCGACGTGACAATATCTGAGTCACCCTGATCCTTTTTTTGCTTGTAAAACATCTGTGTTGCCTATCGGCAAGATGTTTTCTGTGTCACAGCGATTGGACTTTACTCATTGGCTATTATCGGCATGACAGTTTCTTTGTTTCGGTGATAGAGCGGGATACACATATCGGTAGGAGTTATACCGTTGGGATGATATTTCATCGAATTCAATATGTCTCCTCGACTGGCAACTGAATGTCTTATCGGAAAATCGAATTCAATATGTCTCCTCGACTGGCAACTCTTATCGTTCCTACTTTGGTGTCATAACGACTACCGACTCGTGCAAAAGGCTATTTTGGCAGGAGTTACGGTGTCGATATGTGGTCATAGTGAACTCTTGTGGTCTCACCGAACGACGTATGAGGATTCACTTCAGCCAGACTAAGCGATATCTATGTGAGGTCTCGATGAGTGACCTTCAGTCTCACCGACATTAAACAGAAGGGTCTCTGTCGGTATAGGAATTGCATTCTCTTGGAAAACTGATGTGCTCAAGATGTTTCGGTGTGACTCAGTGGATTCTTTGGGACCTCTCCCCGATTTTTAAGTGTCTTAGAAAAATCGAATGGGAGATGCTTCTCAGAGAGTTTTCTCTTGTCTCACCGACTCAGGACGGATGAAGGAACTTTCAGTGAAACATAGTGAGGTCTACTTGAGGTCCCCCCAATACCAGCAAGTTACAACAACAGTGAGTGAAACAAAAGGAGTGCATTGGTGGGAGATATGCTTGTGTCTCAATGACTGGAAAGAACATGACATAAGGTTTTCAATACGACATCCCCCAACTTCATAGAGTCTGGGAAAACCACAGAGAACTACAAGATGATAGCATTATATTTTCCTTCGGCATACCTTCTGTGTTATCTTGGCGACTGTTCAGTGATGATTAACGGAGACTCATGCACTATGGGCCAACATATAAGGATTTCTAAATGCTATTGAGGGCTGACATGTGAAACATACCCAAACTCTATGGTTGAAGCATTTTGTTTCCTATGTTGGTGTATAAATATGCACTCTCGGTTATAATTGAAGTGAGATATTTTTAGATTAGATTTTAGATAAAATACCAAGGGTAGAGATGGATACAGTAGAATAAATTTCTCAGAGCAGAGACTATGGTGCATGTTTTCAAATGGCGATTTCAATGAAACTCAGCTAGTGTGGTAATTTATTTCTGGTGTCAATTGTCTGTTGAATTTATTGAAAAGTATTGCTAAGCTGTCTCCAAATTGATTCTTTTTGGTTGTTTAAATTGATATAACAAGCTTATTTTCAGTTTATCAGTGCACATTTTCTATATCTATGTGGTTAATTAACTAGTTCTCTCAAGAAGAGATTAAATCCTTTTAGTTGATCATAGTAATCGGGGAGATTCATCTGGATTATTAAAGTAGAGCTTAGTAGTCATAATATTGCATGTTTGTACAAGTACAAAATAAAATATGCCAACAATTTGAGTTTTTGCCTGAATAAGTTGCCCACTTCTATTTCATTTGACTCCACATACCCAATAAGGCACTGGTCTCTGCAGCTTCATCATTTTGAATTCATTCAGTTTCTTTATATCTATTAATTGATCATTTTAGGTTTTAGATTAGAAAATTGTTATTACTATCAAGTTTGGATTCATTTGTTCACTTCCATCTGCCATTGTGGACAAATCATTGTGTAAGAAAGATAATCATAATTCAAGTCTGCTTCATTCAAAAAGGCACATCCACCTAGGTTTAGCAACACCTAAAGAGTAGAAGGTTGAGTTCTCTTGACCTTGTCTATTACCCTAAAGCGTATCAAGAGATTGGCAGCCTCTTGAGGCATCTTGCCTGCGTTTTTGAGAGCAAACAAATTGGTGACTCCGCTGGGGATTACATTAGAAAATTTAGTTGAAGACCATCATATAGAGTCAGTGAAGAAAAGATTTGTAATTTGAGAAGTTTCAGAAAAGGTGATTCCGCTAGAGAAAAGATCAAAAATAATGATTTTCCTACTTTTGGAAAAGTAGGTGGCGACTCTGAAAGATTTTTTGCAGCTTTTCAAACATGAATGGAAGAGGATCTCAGTTCAAGGGAGGTCATGCTGGAGCTCCTCATGGTCAGCAGTATGTACCATATCATCATACACAACACTATGGTCTGATGTACTAGCATCAATACCCACCTAATACCCCCCCTTATCAATAGACAACAATGATCAGACAATTTGATTTGGAAAGGATTCAATTATCCCCTTATCCAATGGATGGCAGTTGGAGAGGTCTTGTTCCAAAGTTTACAGGGAGTGATGCAATCACTGTTGATGAGCATTTAAGAAGTTTCAATGCTTTCATCCAAGATTTGGGTGTGCCATATGAAGATTTACACATGAGGCTATTCATGATATCACTTATTGAAGACGCCATGGATTGGTTCAATAGCCTACCAATAGCTTCTATTAATTCTCTCCAAGGATTTTAGGATCAATTCCTCAAGCAATATGGAAATCTGGGTGCACTAGATGCTGCTCTTCATGAATTAATATGGATTCAGAAAGATCAAAATGATACAGTTTATGACTTTAATCAGAGGTTCAATAAGTTGCAGAATAAAATACCTCCTGGATCAAAGTTGTCAGACTCTATAGCACTGAGTGTTTATTTGAATGCATTTGATCGTAAGATAGGGTATTAATTGAGAAATAGACTCCCAAGAGATTTGGCTGAGGCTCAAAAGATAGCACTGAAATTTGAAAACAATAGGAGGGCTACAGGGATAATTGATAAAAGAGACAATCCTAAGGTACCTCAGCAAAGTAACAATTATCAGTACAAACAGGAGAATACTTATAGAAATGAGAGGCCAAGGTTGCATGACATGCCTTATAATACAGACTGGAAGGATGAGAAACCTTTAATAGCTAGGCCTGGAAAGAAAGAAGCTCCTGATCCATTGAGCAAGAAGGGAACCTATATGGTAAGTAGCAATTACTTCTGTGAGTTTTGCGATAAGCCACATTCCCCAGATTATTATTTTGTAGCCCAAAGAATGCAAGAAGAGGGAATGTTGATGGGAAGCAATATAGAAAATCACACAGTATATTTGACTTCAAACACTTTTCACCATGTTGTGGAGAAGTGCTCATCTTCAGAGGATGAAGGTTATCAGCATGATGTTTCAAACCAGAAATACAATTTTCATATGCCTGAATAGTAGGTCTTTTCTGACTCTGAAGAAGATTATATAGTGCCACATTCTATTGTGGTGCCTACTCAATGCAGTATGAGGAGACTCATCTGAAGAGGAGATAGAGAGACTAACTATTGCTGCAGTTAAGGAAGCAAAGAGTAAACACTGGTTGAGAAATAGGATAGTAAATGAGAATGAAGGTGTCCCCAGAGGAATCTTTATGAAAAATCAGAGGGCGACACAAAGGGTTGATAAGAAAGTAGAAAGTAGACAACATAATAAAAGTGAATAGAAGCCTATCTAAAAGGAGAAAGTTAAAGAGCTACTCAAAGTTATGCAAGAGACTGATCAGAAGGAAGAAAACAAAGAAGAAACATTAGAGCAGAAGAAAAGGATTAAGACATAAGGCTCCTCTTTTAACTTCATTCTAGCATTATCCAAGTGAATAAGGTATGAGAACACTATCAATGTTGAATCCAATAATTGTATTTCTAATGAGTATAGAGAAATTGATCAGATGATGCAACTGATAGAAGATGAAACATGTGCAAATCAAGATGATTCCTGTGATAGCTTGCATGAGGAAGATGAAGGTACAAGAGATTTCTTTTGCATAACAGATTGTGATAGGGAAAGCAGTGCATGTTGTGAGGAATCCAGCGAATATTCAGATTCTGATGATGAACCAGGGGATTTTGATCTGCAATCAGGGGATTCTTCTACCTATTATGAAGATACAGTTGATGAAAAAGTGGTTGGTACATTTGATAATAGTTTTCAAATTTTTTCAAACCCGTTGTATGATGAAAATTTAAATGAAGATCAGATGATTTTTTGCCAAGGTGTTTCCATGAATGAACTTCAGGTATTTTCAAATCCACTTTATGAGAAAGAGGAGGTAATATCAAACATGCAAAATGATGGAATAAATGATTGCACTGGTAATGTTTTTTATTTTTCTTTCTCTGATGGTCTTGGATTTATTTTTGATGATGACAAAAGTGAAGAATATTGTTGTAGTGATGAAAATGTTGAGACTTGTTCACTCAGTAGTGAGCAAATTTCAGATTTGTTAACTCTTGAATACCGGGGATGTGCGCATGAAGGTGATCTTGAAGATTTGTGTCCAGCTTACATTTGTTTTGACAATGAAAGATCTTTGTGTAAAGATTCTTATGACTCCCTGTGCATTTCTTGGAATGATGGTGAAACCTTTGATGTTGATCAAAAGTCTGTGTCCATTCAGGATGAGGTATGTGATTTTGAAATTTCTAACTCATGTGAAGAAGATATTTTTCTACATGCCAAGGGTGATAGAAGTCTAGATTTTATTGGTTCACATATGCATGATATTGAGGATATGATTCATGATCCATTGTTGTCTCTTAATAGAGATATTGAAGAGATGCAAAAGGTTTTAGATTTGTTTGTTTTAGAAAATGTTGGTCTAACATAACCTTTTGTTTCTCAAGAGAAGCACTTTCATGATAAATTTTCAATATAGCTGAGTGAGTGTTTTATAATACACAACAGTGAGAAAGATAATGAGGAATTTTGCATTGAATATGTGTATATTTTGTATGTTGGAGATAACAAAGATTTGTTTGATGATGAAGAATATAGATTGCAGAATGATATAGGGAATTTGGGCCAAGCTGAGCACAATGATTCTTTAAGAACTTTTAGTAACTGTGACAGGAAAGATTGCATGAGTATCTTTAAGAAGAATTTGATGAACTCAAGACAAAACTAGGTATTTGATAGGGGAAAGTATGGTTTGAGTTTCAGATTGTAACAACTCTAAACTGATGAAGTTGAAACATAGAGGATTAAGGATTGCTAGTGCATGGGCAACTCTTGCTTATCCTCTTTAAAATTATTTTCCATGCACAGTAGTTTAAGGTTTTGTCCATCTCCATCTTGCATTCATTTCGCATTCTGTCCATTTCCATTATGCTTGTTGCTCATCATTTTGTGTTTGGTCTGGTCTGCTCACCAAAAGATTTTGGATCCTTGAAATGATCTCACTATCATTCATCCCCAGATGGAGCCACTGTTAGAACTATAAAAATCTGATGATTTTACATGTTTTCACTCATAAATTTCTTGATTGATCCTACCATGTGCATATTCTACCCATTTCTTTCCATATGGTCTCATTGTTTCTATCAGGTCTTACATAATTCACATCATGGTCTATATTAGCATGACAATATTTGGGTCTCCCCGATCCTTTTTCTACTTGTAAAATGTCTGTGTTGCCTATCGGCAAGACATTTTTTGTGTCACGGCGATTAGAGTTTACTCACTGGCTGTTATTGGCATGATAGTTTCTATGTTTCAGCAATAGAGCGGGATACACATATCAATAGGAGTTATACCATTGGGATGATGTTTCATTGAATTCAATATGTCTCCCTGATTGGCAATTGAATGTCTTATCGGCAAAGGTTCCTGCTTCGATGAAATGTCATAATGACTCCGTGGTGTCTCACCGACTCATGCAAAAGGCTATTTTGGCAGGAGTTGCAGCATCGATATGTGGTCATAGCAAACTCTTGTGGTCTCACCGAATGGCATATGAGGATTCACTTTGGCCGGACTAAGTGATATCTGTGTGAGGTTTCAGTGAGTGACCTTCGGTCTCACCGACATTAAACGGAAGGGTCTCTATCGATATAGGAATTGCATTCTATTAGTGAACTGATGTGCTCGGGATGTTTCGGTGTGACTCAGTGGATTCTTTGGGACCTCTCCCTGATTTGAGGTGTCTTGGTGAATGAAAATGGGAGATGCTTCTCGGTGAGAGTTTTCTCTTGTCTCAGCAACTCAGGACGGATGAAGGAACTTTTGGTGAAACATAGTGAGGTCTACATGAGGTCCCCCTGATACCAGCAAGTTACAGCGACAGTGAGTGAAACAAAAGGAGTGCATCGGTGGGAGATATGCTTGTGTCTTAGCGACTAGAAAGAACATGACATAAGGTTTTTGATACGACATCCCCCCGACTTCACAGAGTCTGGGCAAACCACAGAGAACTATGGGATGAAAGTATTATATTTTCCTTTGGTATACCTTCTGTGTTATCTTTGTGACTGTTTAGTGATGATTAACGGAGACTCATGCACTATGGGCTGACATATAAGGATTTCTAAATGCTATTGAGGGCCGACATGTGAAACATACCCGAACTCTACAGTTGAAGCATTTTGTTTCCTGTACTGGTGTATAAATATGCACTCTTGGTTGTAATTGGAGTGAGATATTTTTGGATCAGATTTTAGATAAAATACAGAGGGTAGAGATGGATAAGTAGAATAAATTTCTCAGAGAAAAGACTATGGTGCATGTTTTCAAATGGCGATTTCAATGAAATTCAGCTGGTGTGGTAACTTATTTCTGGTGTCAATTGTCTATTGAATTTATTGAAAAGTATTGCTAAGTTGTCTCCAAGTTGATTCTTTCTGGTTGTTTGAATTAATATAACAAGCTTATTTTCAGTTTGTCAGTGCACATTTGTTGTATCTATGTGGTTAATTAACTGGTTCTCTCAAGAAGAGATTAAATCATTTTAGTTGATCACTGTAATCAGGGAGATTCGTCTGGATTATTAAAGTAGAGCTTAGTAGTGATAATCTTGCATGTTTGTACAAGCACAAAAGAAATATATGCCAACAATTTGAGTTTTTGCCTGAATAATTTGCCCACTTCTATTTCATTTGACTCTACATACCCAGTAAGGCACTGGTCTCTGCAGCTTTATCATTTTGAATTCATTCAGTTTCTTTATATCTATTAATTGAGCATTTTAGGTTTTAGATCAGAAGATTGTTATTACTATCAAGTTTCGATTCATTTGTTCACTTCCATATGCCATTGTGGACAAATCATTGTGCAAGAGAGATAATCATAAGTCAAGTCTACTTCATTCATAAAGGCACACCTGCCTAGGTTTAGCAGCACCTAAAGAGTAGAAGGTTGAGTTCTCTTGACCTTGTCTGTTACCCTAAAGTGTATCAAGAGATTGGCAGCCTCTTGAGGCATCTTTCCTATGTTTTTGAGAGCTAACACCAACCCATTGAGCTGAGTAAAGGTAGGAAGGCACAAAATGTGAAAGGAAAAGGTCACCATAGGAGAGAGCTATGTAGACACCATTAAGGAAGGTCACAATGAGATGACACCCCATGACCAGAAGCCCTTGTAGAGTCGTCTACTAGCAAATGAGAGTGTGCACTCTACGTTGGGATTGTTTGTTGGCTTTTGCATCAAATTCTCAAATGGTTAGGAAGGTGTGGTGGACACGAGAAGTTTATACAGGGAGGAGGATGTGGGATTATGTAGTAATAACACCACTGTGGGAGGAATGATTTAGATAGCCATCACGGGGAAGCCATTAAGAAACAACGAGTGATAAGGGGAGACCCACAATGCGGGTTCTACATAGATGGAGGCCATTTTCATCCATTTTTAAATGTCATCATTCTTTAGGTGCAAAGCTCTGGTACCAACCTTCCCCAATAACTATTGTTAACTTAGGATTATATTTCACCTTGGATGGGGTGACTTGAGGATGCTATTAAGAATATCACTTGAAATTCGCCAAGTTAGTGCATGCAAGTGAGATGCATGGGTGCATCGTGGATGAAATTTGCTTGCTTGCAATGGAAAGATGATGGAGAACAAACACCATGGTGAATCCTGTAAGATGATGATGACACTAGGAGGTAGCGGGCCTGCAAAGAAGGGAGGTAGTAAAGGGTTGGAATTATAGAATAGTGGTGTGGTGTTGGCCTCCAGTGGATGGCAGCCTGCAAGGACAGACCCACTGACAGGTTGACTCAAAATTTTTCCTATGGACCCTAAGGTTTGTTGGTGAGTAAATGGTTTATGTGGGACCCAAGATGTGGGGTGACATGAGAGCAAAGACAATTAGAGAACAGTGGTCAAGGGAAGGAAAACCACGCGAGAGAACCCCAAATATTTTGGACTTAAAATATTTTGAAGCAATGGGGTTAGCCTGTATTAGTAATGATAGGGATGATGAGGCCAAGTGTAGAGCCCACCATGGGGATGGCTATCAAGGGTCAGCCATTGCGAAGGTAGTGAAATGGAGATGAAGATTTGCATAGGGTGGCTCGCAATTGTGTTCTGCAGAGCACAAAAGATGTAGCAACAAAAATGGGTGTAGGGTCCACATGCTAGGTGGACGTCAAGGCTTGGAAATAGGTGGATGGTGAAGAGCAATGATGAACAACAAAAGGAAACCTATGAATGAAAGTCTATGGAGGTCAGTGGACGTTAGCTGAGAAGCAAAGGGGAGACTCGCGGGGCCAAACCCACAGATGCAAATGACTTAGTGAAACTTTGGGTAGATGAATTGGGCCAACATGAAATTGGTCATTTTAAGGCTAGTAGCTGACATAAGCTTGAAAATAGGGGTTTGCAAAATGGGGAGAGGGGAAAACAACCTATTAGGAGTAAAAAGAAGGGGTCCCTACCTTTGGCAAGATGGTTGTGCAAAACATGCACAACAAATGATGACTCACTGGGGAAATGCTCTAGAGCATTTCAATGACAAACTAGAATCACGAACCCATAATCTTTGGTTTTAATCTTCATGCTAGAGTAAACAAACCAAATGCTCGACCAAACAATCAAAATCACTAGTCAACCTAACCTTTAGTATTTTGAAAATCCAAGTGTCCACAATTGCATTAATTCCCATCCTTCAATTGCTATAAGAACCCAAGCTCCATCAAATTAAGCTACATAGTTTATTCTAACTCCAAAAGCATTTGGGACATTGCCTCATTGCTAGTTAGGCATCCATAGCCTTGACGAGTTTGTCGCTATGATTCTCCTAAACTTTTCTCTACTGTCGGCCAAGAATACATAGTCGTGGTAGAGTTATTCAGATCCCCCTAAAAAGTTGATTTTCTTTTCTTTTGATCTTCAATGTCCTTCTTCTCTTTCCTTTATTTCTTTTCTTTTAATTCTCTCTTTTCAACTCTATTATTTCAATCCACAAGCAGTAAAGCTTGCACTTAGGGCTAAGAATCATAGTGGTGTTGAAGTAGAATTTTAGATTTTTCACTTAACTCAACATCACAAGAGGAAGTACACCTCATCTTGTTGATCATTTGAAAAACTTAGTATCCAATTGGTTGTTGTCTTTAGATGATAGTATGTTGTCCCATTTCCTTTCCTAGGTGTCGACCTTATTTTTGTGATGTTCAATGTCATGGGATGATTACATGCATGAATCTGTCCTATGTATGTGTGGGATCAACATGGAAAAAACAAGCCCTTAAGTGGCAAAAAATTCAAAAAAATTAGAGTTAGGCAACTTGATGTAAAATATGAATATGTTATCTATATTATTTCAAAAACATGTAAGAATAGAATCTATCGCAAATTGAATGTAGTTTCTAAATTACTAGGTTTATTTAAAAAAATAAATCTATTTGGTGAAAATTTGAAATTTCAATGCAGTAGTACTTAAATTTTAGGGAAAAAATAAGAAGTAGGTGTCTGTCTGACCATCCTAACTACAATAAAATGATAATATTTTCTTATAAGATTTTATATATAAGTAGAGGACTCGTGTCTCGATATGATGCATATGTTTTTTTTATTTTTTTCCAAGTAAATAATTAATTATTATTTTTTTACAACTTTTAAAAAATATTAAAAACTCGTATGTCTGACCACCTTAACTTGGTAAAAACTTCATGAAATTCATTTTTTTTTAATCATATAGTATGCAAAGCATAGAATGTGACACATTTTTCAGATTAAAAAAATGTGATACCATTTGAAAGCTATAGATTTGTTTCAATCAACCTATCAATCAGGACTTTAGTTGTAATTCAAATAGAAAATGAATAATAATTATTTATTAAATTCAAATTAAAGCATAATTTATATTGGTGGAAAGCTAAGAATCTCTTTTAAAAACCCTTTTCATTTCATCAATTTTGGATAAAAAAAAATTCATCAGCCACATACCCATCATATTGCCACTTTTTGGCCCATCATGATCCTACACATACCCTCCTATTGTAACTCCCTGAATGTGAAGGAGGATCAACAATGGTCAAGGTAGAAGAACCCATAGTTATATCTTGTAGTTGACCAAGCATGTTATATGTTTGATGACATTCATCAAAAATCCTCTGCCTTTATCTTCTCTTTGCATTTCATGTATCTTTCCAAGATGTTCAATCGTTTCTTCTTGGTCAAGAGGAACCTCTCTTCCATTTTGGAGGTTCCAATGTTTCACCATTGGGAGGTTTAGGTAGTATGTCTTCATTGCTGCTAACCTCTAGGATGTGCCCTTCCTTCGTGCTGGTATACCCTTGTGGAATGGTTCCAAGTGGGAGGAAAACAAGAAGAGACACTATTCCATCAAGGGGATCAATGTATGCTAAGCGATCCGCCCCTGCAAGACTTCCACAAATCCTATCATCCATCACATACAAGTGTTCTACAGGATGGAAGGACTCTCGGTAATTGATGGACAACATTCCTATATGTTCCACTTCATCATCTAGAGGCTCTGTATTGCATTGTTCTTCTACTATTGCTATCCCAACATTTTGTTGAAGGTTATTTAGAGCTAAGATGTCACTTGGTTCTGATTCTTGATCCTCTAGTTCAACCCTTGAAGAAGTTGCAGGAGGTGATGTACTTGGTTTCCCCACTTGTTCTTTGACTTGCTCGATGACCTCTTGGCATAGTTGACATGTGAACTCTAAATGTGGCAAGTCATGGAGTCTACACTATCCTGATAATAGCAACACTTCCAAATCCACTTGATATTTCTACTTGGACCAATCCCTTGCTAGTCCTGACACTAGCTCGTTGTATCTTGCCACTATTGGGTCCTCATCGTCAGTTGGGAAGGAAGTATGATGGTAGAAAACCATGGCTCGTGGTTGTTCCCACTCCTCAAAATCTACATTTTTAGATGCTTGATCACTGTCGTTCATGAAGGATGGCCCCCCTAATCTCATTTCACTTATACGTTCATCATTATTTTCCATTTCCCTATGGCTTTTGACCTCTTCTTTCTGGTTTCCAACTTCCTCATCAGTTGTCCTAGCATTTGCTATTGTAAAATTTATTAATTCATTTCCAATTGCCAATTGTTTCTCTTCTAGAGTAGAGGATTTTGCTTTGTTCATGGGGAGAAGGTTCTCTAATTCTTTAATAGGTTGAATTTCATCGAAGCTTCTTTTTTTCCCAAGAGAACTAACTCCTTCCTCTTGATTTTCAGCCTTTATGCCTGCTACCCTAGCATCTTCTTGTCTCACATTTCTCATCTCTAGATGTTCACAGTTCTCTTAACTTATGGAATGTCTCATTTCCATTGTGAGTTCGTTGTTCTAGCTTACCTAAACAACCCTTGACTTGAGTGATGATGTTTGTACATCATGGACAAGTGAATTCTAAATGGGATGCATTGTGAAATCTACACCAGCTTGACATCAGTATCTCTTCCAATCTTAATCCATTCTTGCTGTAATCAAGGGAAAATCAGATTTGTTAAAGGGTTTAGCACAATAACATTAAAATCCAATGAAGTAACAAAGTACAAAAGAAATCAACATGAAAATAAAAGGAACAATGTTACCATAAATCTTCATCTTCCATGCTTCACCTTTGTTACACCTTCTAGTTTGCAGCAAATCAAATGGGGCCCTCAGATTTCAAATGAGCACCTAGACTAATGTCAAAGCCCTATGCAAAGGTTGAAGGATTTATCTAAAAGCAATGACCTCATAATAGAATAAAATGACAATGACTGCAAATGACAATAATAATGACCTAAGTTGATAGAATAAGCATGAGAGAGATCCCAAAATAAGAACAAAATTGCCATTTTATAAAAACTACAATTTTGAATGTGTGGCCAGGATGAGAAGATGACAAATACCCTAGAATCAATGATCAAGATTCAAAGTTGTAGTATGGACTAGGGTTAGGTCAAAATTAGGGCAATGACAAGAAATGAATGGCTAAGATTGAATTATAAGATAATTCAATCAAGGGCTGAAATTAAATGAGATGTCAAGAGATAAGATTTGATTTGGACGATAAGATTGGCACGGACAAAGAGGTTGCTGGAGAAATTAAATAATAAAATTATTTAATTTAAGTGACCAATGAATAATTAAATAATAAAGATATTATTTAATTATAGAGGAATGTGACAAAAAGAATGATTTTGAATTAAATGATGATTTAATTCAAAATTCAAGAGAGTGGGCTAATTTAAATATATAAAATTTATTTAATTTAATGAGAGAAGAGGCTAATGAATAATTAAAAAATTAAAATAATTATTTAATTATAGTGGGGAAATGGACAAAAAATAAATAAATAAGAATTTATTTAATTTTAGAAAGAAGGGGACTTAGTTAGTGACGTAATTAAATAAATAAAATTTATTTAATTAATCAAGAAGAAATAAAGATAAAAGGGAAATTAAATAAATTAAGCAATTTATTTAATTAAAGGAAGACCTTAGACAATTAATAACGTATTTAATAAATAAAATTTATTTATTTAATAATCATGAGGAATAAATGACATGAATTAATTAAATAATTATGAATTATTTAATCAATAGTCGAATGTGGACCAAGGACATAATTAAATGACTTAATTATGCTATGACGAAAGTGGTAAAATGAAGCTTGCAGGCCTAGGTCATTCTTAGATGTCTACATTTTGCCCCTCTTTGTCATAATGTCGCTTGTCGCGTTGTGACAAAGAAAATAAGCCAAGAATATGCCCCAGCGAAGGTACGGAGTATCCTTGCCCCCTCGGGAAATTTTCAAATTATGGGTCTGCGCCAGAAAAATTTGCAAAGGGTTCCGATGAATCAATTTGATGATCAGAAAAACAACGGCGCAATCGGTTTCAGATTTTGACATGTTTAAAGCAACTTACGAGGGAGCCAAAGGTGCTCAAATGAGCCTCCAGTATTGACCTTGGTTGAAAAAGATGCCATTTTGACCTTATAAATAGGTTGACAAAGGGGGTAAAGTCAATTCACTTTTACTATTTACATTGTGAAACTTTAGAGCTCAGAGTGAAAGGCGCAACAGCGAGGATGGTTATTCTAGTGTTAGAGCACCGCAGAGAGATCGTGAGGACCTTCAGACGGCCAGAGGGCTCAGAACTGGCGGTATGTACCCTAAACTCACTTTGTCATTTTATCATTTTACGTACTTTTTAATGCTTTCTAGGGTAGTCAATGAATGTGCCACGACACATATGCGTTTGCGTAAGCCGCAATTGCTTTCACGTTCGACGCATTCGATGCGTCGCGACACAAGTGCAAAGACCAAATTGAAATCACCAGTTTTTTGTGCCGCATTTTCCAATTCGTGCGATGCAAGTGACTTTCCAAGTCGCAATTGACTGGTGGAATGCCGCAATCATTAGTTTGAGACACAATCGCCATGTTAAACGCCACAATTGCCAAACCACCATGCAATAGTCATGTTGCAATGCATTCGCCTTTTAGTGACGCAATTGATATGTCGAGATGCAATTGCCATATTCATACGCATTTGATGTTTTGAATGACGCGGTTGTTTTTTCGTGACACAATTGCTTTGTTGTGACGCACTTGCTTGTTTTCTTAATAAAACTTGCTTTGATGCTTTTTTAATGCCCTTAGTTGCTTTCCATGATGTTGTCAGTTGTCCAAAAAGTGCTGATGCAGTGTTCGTCTTTTTGCAGAGGCAGCTTTCCCCTATCTACATGAGAGAGACCAGACCGATCACCTTTTGGTTTGCTGATCAATTAGGCCCATGAGAGCGACGGCGATTGATGCGATTGGGCCTATTCTATGCTGCATTCATGCCCACCATTCGGGCGAACAGGGGATTACTGACTGCACTATGCGAGCAATGGCACTCTGAGACCTGTTCCTTCCACCTGCCGACAGGTGAGGCTACCATTACCTTGGAGGACATCTACCGGATTCTCCGGATTCCTATTCGAGGGGAGCGGATTGTCTACGGTCTGCGGCATGGCGAGCAGACCTTCCATGCCTATTATCGGGACTAGGGTGCTGGACTGGGGATTCTGGGTTATGAGATCCCATGGGAGTTCCTGGTGGAGCACTACGCTCGCTTTGATGCATTTCTGGTGATGATGATTGCAGGTATCCTGATTCCTAACCGGTGAGGACATGGATTTCTAATTGGTTGGGGGGACGTCCTGGTCGGCATGAGGTGAGACATGATAGTTTATGCGTAGGGTCTGTGCCTGCTAGGGATGCTATATCACCAGCTTCACGATGTCATGTACAGGAGAGGAGAGAGTATCTCCTGCAGGACCACCCTTATGATGATCTGGGCATGGGAGCACATTGCCATATTTCGCCCTCCCATTGACAAACCGCAGCTAGCCAAGGGGATGCCCTACTCTTACTACTATGCCGGGGCATTACAGCAGACCCACATGGGCGAGACAGGGTGGTGGTGGCATAGGATTGATACCATGGTGACATTCATCTGGAGGCCCTACAGGGATTGTGAGGCATGGGAAGATGAGGATGAGCATTTGAGCTTCTGCAAACAGTACAGATACCTTATTGGCAGGATAGTGCAGACGTCCTTGATCATTGAGATGTACCTACCACAGCGTGTGTTGAGATAGTTTGGCGAGCAGCAGGATGTGCCCGTGGGGACAACAAAGTATGCATGGGGGTTGGCCATCCCAGTGGCTTTCGCGACACAACAAATAGATGGGTTAGTAGCCCAGGCCTGGGGTTGGAGAGGAGGAGCAGCAAATCCTGGTACGACACCGACGTATGATCTATGGTGGCAGGCACGCCGACCAGTGCCCTTGAGAGATCCTGATGGTCCGGCACCAGTTGAAAAGCGGTCGGTTATTCCACAGGTGCCATGGGTCAGACGAGGTGGCAGAGGCAGGAATGGAGACAGAGGCCAAGCCAGAGGCAGAGGCAGAGGTAGGGATGGAGATGGAGGGAGGGGCGGAGATGGAGGGAGGGGTGAGGATGATGGAGGCAAAGGTGGAGGTAGGGGTGGAGACGGAGGCAGGGATTGAGGCAAGGGAGGAGATGGAGGCAGGGATGGAGGTAGAGGAGGAGATGATGGTGGAGATGGGCGGAGGCGACAGCAAGCTGGGCAGAGACAGGTCCGGAGGGTATGCCCACGAGTATGTGAGGGGATAGGAGGAGGAGGCAGAGGCAGAGAGGCATGAGGATATGCCAGAGATGGAGGTGGGGTGTGGGTGGGTAGGAGGAGGAGGTGGCAGGGCAAGATGATGATGATGATGATGATGAGGATGATGCCATAGCTAAGGCCGAGAGACTTCTCAGATGGCAGATAGTGGAGGGGGAGGAGCATATATTGTCCACTTTAGGGTTGCTGCTAGATGCTACAGCTGATCAGAGAGTGGCCGACCTTCAGCAGAGATTAGACACTAGCTTGGCACAGGTCAGGTCTTTACAGTCGGCACTAGAGGTCGCCAGGGTAGAGCGGGACCAGGCGGTGATCCGCTAGCAGGATGCAGCCCAGTGGTGTACCGATTTTGTGGCCTTATGCACAGGACCGATGGGAGACATGGCTTGAGAGCTCGCCAGGGTGAGCACCAGATTGGGGCAGTATAGGACCCTTATGAGCAGGCAGTGCCGCCAGAGCGACAGGATCCTACCTTGTCCCGGTCACAGACAAGGACAAGCACTGGGCATAGGTCAGGTAGTGGCAGTGGTACCAGGAGCCATACCAGTGTCAGAGGGTCTACTTCCATAGGACACACTTCGGGTCACAGGTCACACCATTCCCACAGGCATACTCTGAGTCACCATTTAGGGCATAGTCATGGTTCCACTGGTTTAGTGCAGAGGTCAGGCCAGATACAGCCGCCAGTTATAGATCCTTCTATCTCTCAGAGTCTAGCCGCAATGACCTCACAGGTGCTCTATACTGTTGAGATGATGCCTTCAACAGTTCCTTCATCGTCACAGACACAGGCCACTACAGGACTATCCCATGTTTTAGTGGCTATGACAGAGTTGCCTCCACCACATTCTTCATCTTGAGGGGATGATGAGGGCCTACCCTAGGGGCATTTTGTATTATGACACACTATATATATTATTTGAGCCTGCGAGCTCCATTTTTGGGATATCCATTGACTCTATCCTGTGACATTATATATTTTTGAGATGATTCTATATGATGATGCAGTTTTGATGTGGCCTACATGTGTTATATGATGCTTTTGCTTTATGTATTATGACATGTGTGATGTATGACTTATGATTCCATGTATGTCCTATGATGCCTATTTGTTATTTTTGATGTCATGATGATGCAATGCTTATTTATATGATTATGTTAATGATGTGCATGATGTATTTATGTAAGAGATGCAATGCTGATGATTATGTTCATGCAATGCTTGTGCTTATGCATATGATTTAATGCCATGGATGGTGTATGTATGGACCTAATGTGATGTATATGATCATGTATGCACTTATGTTTTTGGATGTCACATGATATTATCATGAGGTGGACAAGAGAAGATGATGAGACTGATGAGATGAGATGACCAGATGCAAGAGGAGAAGACATGAGACCTATGAAAAGTGCATGTTAATTCCTAGACCAAATCCTTCAAAACTTTACTGTAGGACTTTTAATATTTAGTGCTCTTTAATCATCATTGGGCAAACTGTTGTAATGGCCAAGAAACACCATGATATGACATAGATCAAGGTGTGCAAGGTCGTACCATTACCCAAGACAAACAGCCACAAACAAGGATGATCATGACTCATACTAATAGCGTGATTTCCCCAGTCCTTTTCTCATAATCAACCACAAGCAGAAAAAGACAATGGCAGATCATGGAACATCGTTGTTTCTCTAAATCTTGTTTCTAGGACATCCTTGAGAAACTAGTGATATGATTTCCAAACATATATAAATAAAGTCCCTATCATGATATGTCGTTGCTTTTCTAAATCCCAGGGTCAGGACCTCACTGAGAAGCTAGTAGTCATGCGTGTCAATTGTCATCCTACGTCGCTACTTTTCTAAATCCTGCTTAGTGGGATCTTGTTGAAAAACTAATAACATGATAAAAGATTCAAAAAACAATTGTCAAGTGTTTGCCAAGTGCGTCTGGATATCCATTGTTATGATGTCAAGATGCCATGTTTGATAATGTCGAGATGTCTGAATGTTTAAATTTTTGATGGCCTTGAAAAATGTCAAGATTTGTGAATTCAGGAAGGACACATCCTGAATAATGCTGATGTCGATAGGATTTGATCCCTAATAGTCGTAAGGGGTCCCTCGAACTAATGACGATGCCTAGGAAGGACACATCCTAAGGCATAAATGACAGAGTTGGTTCTCCAGAAGGACACATATGAAGAATACTGATGCTAGGAAGAGTGATCTTTAGGTGTCAAGAAGATCACTCAAAGTGCCGAAATGACGATGACGACGCCTAGGAAGGACACATCCTAAGGCGTAAATGACAGAGGTTATCATTTAGAAGGACTCATCTGAAGACTAACCGAAATGTGACAGTTTGACTGGTTTCTGATGATTTGACTTGCGTTGACTAGATTTGACTTGTGTTTGATTATATGCCGATATTGCCTTGATGATATGAGATTGCACTGATGAGATTGTCATGCTGAATAAATTATTGTTTTACTTTGTTTCAGGAGTTTTCCCATGTGGAAATTGATTGAAGACCTTTGACGTGTGTGCCAATGTAGTGCCATGAACCCTAATGGACCGACCTAGTGCAGCCTCGGGGGCTCATCGATAGATGGCCTTGCCTACATCATACACTCAGAGACCTCGTAGTTCGACATGACCAATGACTTTGTCTTGATGATCCAAGATTGCATCATGATTTTATTTTGACAAACCTAAAAGGACTGACCTAATGTCTCGGGGACTCAAGTATGAGTCTTGCCTACGTAGCAAATGCGCAGAGACAACGTAGTTCGACAGTGACATGGACTGATTGGCTTGATTGATTTTGACAGGAGATGACACTATGCTTGCGTGCTTCGAGCAGTCTGATGCTTTGTTTGGTTTTCTTCAGGACGTTTTATGGGTTTTAGGTCTTTTTTTAGGACATTTTGTGATGTTTTTGTCTTTTTTCAGGACATTTTGCGATGTTTTGGTCTTTTTTCAGGACATTTTGCGATATTTTGTCTTTTTTAGGACATTTTACGATGTTTTTATCTTTTTTTAGGACATTTTACGATGTTTTTGTCTTTTTTCAGGACATTTTAAGATGTTTTTGTCTTTTTTCAGGACATTTTATGATGTTTTTATCTTTTTTCAGGACATTTTATGATGTTTTTGTGGTCATACGTGACATCCACTACAGTTGCATGGTAAACATTTTTCCCTCAATTAGGTCTAAGACTTAGCCATTTGCAAGGAATATGGACGGGATACTGTTGACTTGCTAGACGGACAGTCGTCAGGACTTGATGTCAATCATTTAGCTACTATGGCAGGTCGGGTAGGATGTGGTGGCGATTTGTGGAATAATGACAGAAAATACCTTTCATCCTAGGCCAAGTTAGACAAAGTGACAGTAGATGGCAGAGCAATGATTGATTACACATGGCGCCTATTTGCCAGGTTTTCACCATGGTACTTGTCCAAAGTGCCTGTTTGCCAGGTTTTCACTATTGAATGAATCATTTTTCTCTTTACTATTTTCTTGACTTTTTGATTTTTTTGGTGTCACCAAGATGCCTGTTTGTCAGGTTTTCATCAAGGTGACGATTTTTATCATTTTTCAATTTTTTGTATTTTATGGCTTTTAGCTCCATCCTCTGATGCTATGCGTAGAACTTTCAGAGATGTAAACTGTTGATGGGCTTAGTCAACTATTCCCCATCTAGAGATGCCAATTGATATGCCCCAGAACCAAAAGAAGATATGATAATATATGGACCCAACCAATTTGGTTCAAATTTTCCTAGCTTTTCTCTGTCTGCTTGGTTCTTAGGGTTCTACATGAGAACCAAGTCACCAATGTCAAATTTTTTGACCATAACCTTTTTATTGTAGCTACGACAAAGGCGGTTTTGATATGCTTGGAGGTGATTTAGTGAGTTTTGTCTTTTTTCGTCCAGCATTTCCAGCTCGTGCAAGCGTGATTGTCGGTACTCCTCTTCATTAGTTAGACCTTTCAAGGAGACCCATAGCAAAGGAATTTCAACCTCAATGGGTAAGATGGCTTCAGCGCCAAAGACTAGGGTGAATGGAGTGGCCCCTGTAGGTGTACAAATGCTAGTTCGGTAAGCCCACAAAGCAGGGTTAAGTTGTATGTGCCAATCATGGCCAGCATCATTGACAGTCTTTTTGAGAATCTTGACAATGGTTTTATTCGACGCCTCAGCTTGGCCGTTTCCTTGGGGATAGTATGGGGATGAAAAGTGGTGTTGGATATGGAATCGTTCATATAATTCATGTACGTCTTGGTTTTTGAACGGACGTCCGTTGTCAGTGATGATGGACTCTGGAAGGCCATACCGGCAAATGATGTAGTTGAGGATGAACTTTGATACTTGTTTTCCAGTTATATATGTCAATGGGATGGCTTCGATCCACTTTGTGAAATACTCAGTGGTGGTGATAATGAATTTATGGCCGTTGGATGAGGTTGGATGAATCTTACCCACGAGTTCGAGTCCCCATTGAGCGAAGGGCCAAGGAGAAGTGATCGGCCAGAGTTCTTGTGCTGGAGCATGGACCAGATCACTGTGTATTTGACATTTGCGACAAGTTCTGACATATTCAAGTGCATCTTTTTCCATGGTCAGCCAATAATACCCATGCCTCGTTAGTTTCTTAGCCAGAGTAGGACCGCTCGAATGAGATCCGTATATACCGTCCTGCCCTTCTCGTAAGGTCGTACATGCTTCATCGGTGTCTAGACATCTAAGGAGGGTATTGTCGAAACTACGACAGTATAGGGTGTCACTGACAATGACATATCTTACAGATTTACTAATGAAGAACTTCCTTTGGTTATTGGATAGGTTCAGTGGAAGGGTTTGAGTCTTTAGGTAGTCATAAATGTCCTGATACCAAGGAGAGTTGGGACCAACAAGTTTGCAAACCATTTTTGACTCTGGGATATCATATGCCAGTATCAACAGTTGTTCTACTAGGAACTCAAATTGTGACACATTTTTAGGGATGTCCAAGAGAGAACTAATAGTAGCCATTGCATCAGCTGCTTATTCTGTGCCCTGGGGATTTGCTCAAAAGAAATCAGTTGGAAGTATGTCAGGAAACTGTCCACCATCCTCTTGTAGGGAAGCAACTTCTCATCTTTTGTTTCATAGTCATCATTCACCTGGTTGATTACTAGCTGGGAATCCCCGAATACAAGCAATGTCTAAATTTTCCATTTGATTGCCAACTTGAGACCTGTAACTAATGCTTCGTATTCAGCAATGTTATTTGTACAAGGGAAAGCGATTCGAAATGACTTAGGAATTGAATCCCCTTGTGGTGTGATGAACAAGATTCCAGCGCCTGAGCCATGACCAATGTGAGACCCATCAAAATACAACTTCCATGGTGTTGCTGGTTTCGTATGAAAAATAGACTCGTCAGGAAAATCAGTTACCAATGGATGAGAGACTTGGATTGGTGCATCTGCAAGTTGATCTACTATTACTTGCCCTTTTATTGCCTTGCATTCAACATACTATATGTCATACTCACTTAGGATCATGACCCATTTTTCCAATTAGCCTGTTAACACTGCTTGACTTAATAAGTATTTCAATGGGTCAATCTTGGCAACTAGTTGTGTATGATGATTGAGCATATACTGCCTTATTTTTTGGGCTGCAAAGACAACCATGAGGCATGCACATTCAATGTATGTGTAGTTCAACTCATAACCTATCAGTGTGCGGCTGATGTAGTAGATTGCTCTTTCTTTCCCTTCATGATCATTTTGGGCCAGTAATGCCCCCAGTGTTGAACTAGTGGTCGAGATGTATAGAATTAATGGCTTTCCCTGAATGGGCGACATGAGGACTGGTGTTGATAGCAGGTAATCTTTGATTTGTTGGATGGCCTATTGACATTTATCCGTCCACACAAAGGGGACACCTTTGCGCAATAGGGACTAGAATGGGTGGCACTTATCTACCAATTGAGCTATGAAATGGCAAATAGATTGTACTCTGCCTTGCAGAGTTCTAAGTTCACTGATCCCTCGAGGTGGAGGCATGTCTATGATTGCTTTGACCTTTGTCATATCAACCTCTATGCCTCTTCGAGAAACTATGTACCCCAATAGTTTACCTGACGTGACCCCAAAAACACACTTCTTAGGGTTTAGCCAAACTTTTTACTCTTCTAGTCTCTTGAAAATTTTGTCAAGTACCTTCAAATGATCTTTCCTTGTTGCTGATTTGGCCAATAGGTCATCTACATAATCTTCCATTATATTGTGCATCATGTCATGGAAGATTGTGGTCATAGCCCTTTGATACGTGGCACCTGCGTTTTTAAGACCGAAGGGCATGACATTCCAATAGTATGTCCCCCATGGGCATGTAAATGTTGTTTTGTGCTGATCCTCAGGAGCGATGCGGATTTGATTATAGCCAGAGAAACCATCCATGAGGGATAACATCTCATGTCCTGCAGTTAGGTCGACTATGATGTCAATGTTGGGCAAAGGAAAGTTGTCTTTTGGACATGCTTTATTTAGGTCTCAGAAATCTGTACATACCCAAATCAGTCCATTTGGCTTTGTCACCGGCACTAGGTTGGAAATCCATTCAGCATAATCTATAGACCTTATGAATCTGACATCCAATAATTTCTTTAATTCAACCTTGACCATTAGAGCAACTTGAGGGTGCATTTTGCACAACTTTTGCTTGATTGGTTTAGCATTGGATAATAGTGGAAGATGATGCAGAACCAGTTTGGGGTCCAATCCTGACATGTCAGCGTAGGACCATGCGAAGTTTATTTTCCGTTCTGCAAAGAATTTATGAAATTCTGGTTTCTCCTCATCAGTCAATGATGCGGCAAATAGGACCATCTTGGGGTCTTCTGCAGTTGAAATGTTATCCTCTATTGTGTCCTCAATAAGCATGGCTGATTTCTCCTGTTGCACAGGGAGAAAGTCCAGTCCTCCATCTTTGGACACCTCAGAGAGGTTTTCACCCGCAGATTTGTCCTTTATTTTTACTATTTTATCGTCAAGAAGTGCCTTTTGGTTTTCACCTAGAGACATTTCACTTTTTACTTTATTTTTACTTTTGCGACTAAAGGACTGGATAGTCTCGCCGAAGTATGTCGTGCAGTCTAAATCAATGGAAAATCCTGATTTGTGGTCCCCACTGGGTATGCCTTCTTGTAATCCCATGAATTCGGCGATGGCTTCATCATTTTGGAATGTGTCCAGAACTGGCGGTCCTTGTTGGTCCCAATCGGCTAGTTTAGGGTAAACTAAAGAGATGTCGTCGTCAAGGCTAGTGAATTGGGGTGAGGATGCAGACAGCATGCAAATGGATTTGTTGATGTTGTAGATGAGGTTATCATCATCCAACTCTACCTCAGACTCTATCTAATATTCTCCCTCACTAGTGTCATATTCATTATAGTAATAGGGAGTGAAGGTTTTAGAGCCCTGGTTATCAATGTCGTCTGATAGTTCAGATAGATTAGACTGATGGGGTTCAGATGATGATTGTTGTGTGTCATGGGAAGTGGTAGTAGGACTTTGGCTGTTTGGTGCTTGTTCAATTTTGAATGTTTGCCAAAATCGTTGTTCAGAGGTTAGTTCCCCTGGTTTGACAAACAAATCGTCAAGATAACAGTCACTTAGGGATCGTTCTGAGCCAAATTCCCACTCATGGGAGTCAATTTCGGTTAGGGTTTCCCTAGTAGTCTCGACATTGTTAGAAGCATGTACTCGCTCATTTGAAAGTCCAGAGGTACGTCGATCATCATTGTTGAGTGATCCAAACCCTAATCCAAGATACTTCAGAGTTTGAAAAGTTTCTATAGGTTCCCTTCGACCAATTTTATTTTTCCCAAGACCACTAGTACCATCGTAGCCTTTAGCCTTCATGATGTTGTAAACTTTGCCATATTTTTGAACTAGTAATGGAGGTAATGCGACTGTATCCTTATAGATCCATCATGTGATGTCAGCAAGGTCTTCATCACTCATGTCTCCCCACTTGATAAAAATTGTATTCGGTGGAACTTTGAAGGTTTCTTGAGGTTCTAATCTGAAACATGGCCAGCCATATATCTTTGGAGGAGTGGGTATTGTAGTTATGTTGTATGATGTATTTAGTTTGAACTCTCCGCAGCCTAGGTCCTGGATTTTGACAGTTGCCTCAGTCTTAGGGCTGGTGGAAGGTGGTGGTATGGTGGGAGACGTGGATGGAGTGGGTGTGGAAGATGACATAAGTGTGGAAGGATCGATGTATTTGGACGACGAGGAGCCAGGTGCTTCTCGGTTAATAGGTACTTAGTTTTTAGAGATACCCCTTAAATTGGTACAATATTGGAAAGGGTCGAGGTCTCCATATATGGTTACTTCTGTACCGTCAAAAGGAAACTTGATGCATTGGTGGTATGTTGATGAAACGGCTTTTAAGGCGTGGATCCATGGACGGCCAAGTAAGATGTTATATGGAAGTTCCAAATCCAGGACCTGGCAGGTTGTGTCTACAATGACCAGTCCCACTCTGATAGGGAGAGAGATAACACCCCGTGAAGAGCGTTCCTCATCGTCGTATGCTTTGATCACTATACTTTTCATTGGGTCTACGCACGCATTAGAGAAGCCAAGAGCCTTATTCAGTTTGAGGGAGCATATATTCAACCCGGCTCCGCCATCTATTAAAACCCGTCTAACTTTGTGCTTGTGGACAAAAACTTCGATGTGTAATGTGTCATTGTGGTTGGTTTTATGTGATGAGTAATCTTGGTCTGAGAAGGTGATGTGGTGCGGCGTGGTGAGATATCCCACCATAGTTTCAAATTGATTGACATCGATGTCCTTAGGGACCAACGACCCTAAGAGAGTTTTGTCTAGGATTTCTTTGTGTGTAGGAGAGATACGAAGCAGCTCAAGGATAGATATTTGCGCGGGAGTCTTTCCTAGTTGGTCAATTAGGTTGAACTGACTTTTGGGTTTCCACTGTTGCGGGCTTGAGACAGGTTTTGGCTGTTGGGCAGATGAAGCAATTCGTGACTGTGTAGCAGATGGGCCCGGTATAGTGATTTTGGCTTGTCTAGGGGGAGGTGGACCAGCTATAATGACCTTGCCACTTCGTGTAGTAGTATTACACTGTGGTGCTCTCTTGATTGTAATGGTATTGATGTATTCCTCGTCAGTTCTGACATTATTTATTATTGGTCCACTAGAATAATTGTACTTGGCTTGGGTGAAGTTAGCTTGGTTCTGTGAACCTGATGTGGAAGCATTATGAGAATCATGGTCCTGCAGTGGATTCTTGTGGATAGTATGATCTGAGTTGGAGTTCAATTGCGATCCACCTACTTCAATGGTGCAATTTTCAATAAGGTCTTGTATTATGTTTTTCAGTTGTCGACAATTGGAAGTTGTATGCCCTTTGACTCGATGGTATTCACAAAGTGCATTGTCATTCCACCATGCTGGTTTGAATTATCCTGGGTCATATGGTTTTATTGCCGGAAGTGTGATGACCCCATGTTGGATGCATTTCTTAAGGACATCTTCAATGGGTTCACCCAAATGGGTGTATGTGTGACCCCTAGGAAATTGTCTCATCGAACGATATTGTCCTTGACTGTTTTGACCACTTTGATTGTTTGAAGAAGTATTGGGAGGAGGTGTCAATGTCATTGTTGGTCTGTTTTGTTGTTGAACCCCTTTCAGGGCCAATACAGGACTTGCAGTCTTGGCATCTACAACACCGTCATTTGTAACATGCTTATTCTTGACCCAATATTTTTTTTTGTCACCTGGTGGGTTGGCGTTCGTGTTTTTGGAACCATATCTCAGTTCTCCCTTTGCGATAAGGGCTTTCTCAATTTGGACCCCCTTTTCCACTAATTCTGTGAAGTTTGTGCAACAATGTATTTGCAATGCAAATTTTAGGGGCCCTAGAAGTGTTTGGACAAACATGTCAACTTTTTCCCTTTCAGGAATGTCAATGTGACATCGACTAGCAAGGCTTCTCCATTTTTGAAAGAATGGAATAAATGTCTCACCAGAGTCTTCTTGCATGAGATTGCACAAACTAGTGATAGAGGTATCCATGTCAATGTTGTATGTGTAATTTCTTATGAATCTTCTTTTGAGCTCATCCCATGTCTGGATATCTTTTTGCGTTGAAAACCATTCAAGGGCTTGACCCACCAAACTTTTGGAAAAAAGTCTCATCAAGTATGTTGGTTCGTAGGCGATATCCATACAGCTGGTTGCGAATTCGTGGACATGTTCAATGGGATTTGTCTTGCCTCTATATTTCATGAAGTTGGGTGACACATATCCTGGTGGAAATGCAGGCATACGTAAGTTTGTGTTGAACGGGTATACATCCAAGTCATATGATATTTCTGATTTCCCGCCTGTAATGGACATGTTTTGCATTTTTTTCTCCAGATCCCTCACTGTTGCTTTGAGTTCATCTATGGTAGGGTCATTTACATTTCCATATGTTGGATTTCCTGGTACACCATGTGTTCCTGCGTGAGTATAGGTGTATTGTGGCGGTACGGGTTGTTGTGGTACGTATGACGTGTGTTGTTGGTATTGGAAGTGGTGATTAGGTGCATGTTGATGAGTATGAACGTTGGATGAGTATGTTGGAATGTGTCCCCCAGCTATGTGTGTCATTATTTGGGGGATGTTGTGACCATGAATGTTATGATGTACCAATGATGTCATGGGTTGAGTTATTTGGCCACCTTGTGTAAATTGCTGATTTTGTATAAGGGGGACATTTGTATTTGTGCCTTGGGAGGCAATGACATTTGACTGTGTTGTCGTGCTAACATTTTGTTGTTGTCCTTGGATAAAGATACGTCCTGTGGCTCCTCCCAAAGGATGTTGTGAATGACTATTGACCGGATTTGTTGAAGTTGTGTTCATGGTGGTAGATGTAGTTGTCAAGGGGGGGTTGTGGTGACTTGATGATGCCCCCGTGGTATTTACTATTGCGGTAAAAATAGGATTGGAATGGTTTTCCCATGTTGTCGAGGAGCCAAGAGTGGTTCCATCCGATTGGGGTAGCGTTATGGATGTTGTGGATGATTGTGATCCCCCAATAGATGTAGCGTTTATTGTATTGGAGATGTTTGGGATGTTGGGTGTGGTAGGCGATGTCGTTGTGGTGTCAAAAGGGATGTTGCTCGTAGTATTTGGAAGTTGACCACTATGTGAAATGTTATGTGTGTTGTTGGCATTAGGGTCATTTAGTGTGTTAATGTCAAATCCTTGTGGTAACTTAGCTCCTTCACTCAAGAGCATAGCTACGAATCTGTCTCTGTCTTGACGCGCTATTGTTTCAGCAAGCTGATGGGCCTCTGGGTCTTGTGTCAATGCCTCTATGTTTTCCTGAAGTAGTTGACCATTTTCATCTCTTTGCAAGTAGCGTTCGAATGTATTGTTTGATGAGGATTGTGTTGTCATTGGAGGTTGATTGTCTAGATTGGAAAATGAATCGTGCAAGGTCCAGTGTGAGTCATGTGGAGGATTGTTGACAGTAAATGGGGGGTCTTGCCTAAACTTTTCCATTTGTCTCTTTTGTTTTTGAAGTCTGGTTTCAACCATAAAATGAGATTGCTCAAAAGGGGATGACAACTAAATGCAAGTATGATAGCATGAGAAGTCTAAGGTTCAAAATGATGACTAAAATGACTATTGTTTTTGGATTTTTGCGAATAAGGTATGCAATGTGTATGCAATTTAAGATAAGGTTATCTAGGCACTTCTAAGCTTGAACTTTTTTTTCGATTTTGACTGCTAAAGGACTTTGTTGGAAATGACAAGTTGACAAGGTCTAAATGGCTAGTGAGTCTTCCTAACTAGACTTTTGAGTTGGAAGAAATCTCACAAAAGAGGACAATGACTAAAGGAGGTTTGATAACTTAGTCCAAGAGGGTTTAATGTTGAAAATAATGATTTTGCAAAGGCGTGCTAAGATTTGCCTAATCCTAAGTATGCAAGATGTGAACCTAGGGATAATGTAATGTTGAATGTATGAAACTAAAAGGAATGGGGTATGAGACCTATGGTGAGTAAATGAAAATTAATAGACAAGGCTTTGAGCAATATCAAGTTTGGTTTCTGACAGAAGCTTCTGGATGACAGAGTTTGACAAATGGTTGACAGTTTGAAGAGCTCAGGTTTCGACTATGAAGTTTAAAATTTTGACAGGCAAATGCGTCATAGTTTAACAAATGCGTCACAGTTGAGCGAATGCGGTTCAGTATATCAATTGCGGCTTTCAGATTGTCAAATGCGGCTTTTCAGCTATCATATGTGTCATGACGCCTACAGATGCATTGTTCTAAGTTTCAGATGTGGTTTAATAGAGCAGTTGTGTTGCAGTAATTCAGTTGTGATTCGACAGATGTGACTCAATTTAGTTTCAAAGTGATTTTCTTGTCATTTTTTATGGAAATTTTAAGCTGTTTGATGAATGTTTTGTTTGAACTGTGATAGAACCAGAATACACTTGACAAACACAACATTTTATGAAGTAACCAAACACACATTAGATAAGCACGATCCTAGGTTAGGCCATGACAATATTCACTAGATTCCACGTAACCGCATATCTGTAGCATGTGAATTCAGAAGCTTGGCTGCACGGGCTCCCCCTTACAGTGCACTCTCTTCTCAGGCCAACCAAGCTTCCAACCCCCATGAAACTCCCATGGCAAGCTGATCACCTCTACTACAAACTGTGAAAGTGTGGATGTCTTCACACCGACTGGTGCTGCGCTAGCAAATAGAAGGATTTTGGCTTACTACACAAGAGTTTTTAGTTTGGGACCCCCGTTCGAGTGGCCATACATGGGGTAAGAGATTAATCACCATTAAGGTGGCACTCCAGCCTGAAGAGGTTAAGCTCAATAGGGTTTAAGGGAGTACAACTCCGTCCGTATGACACATCCACACTCGCAACCTTAGGTTTTCCCTTAAGGTTTACATTTATATACCGGTTGGAGGTAGCTTGGCTTTAGCTCCGTTGCCGGTTTGAGTCACGTTGGGGTGATGAAATCCCCAGGCAGGCCCAATTTCTAGAGTTGGTAACCATTTCTCTTACACCCAAGATCACCCGAAAGCACGAGGGGAGAGGATACTCCGATGTACCAAGTCAAGGTAAATAACAAATAAGAATGAGTCTGGTTTTCTGATCACAAGGTTTTCACCAAGTGAGAGCATACTCACCTACCACTCCACAAGCACAATCAATCAAAGAAGAAATGATTATTTTTATATGCACCAAATTCAAATGTTTGCTACTCTAGAAATAAAAACAAGCACAATGTTTGTTTATTCCTTCTTTGACATGCGAATCTGCAAATAATGAATTAGTAATATTTTGAAACAATGGTCTTCAACATACGAATGGGCATTGCCACATGCTACAAGAGAGGATTAGTAACACAAAATATAATCTAGCTAACATGCAGGAATAAAAAGGATATAGAAAAATAGAAAATCAGAAGACCAGAGACCAGAAAAACCCAAAAATCCAAAAATTAGAACCTCAAAACTGAAAGAAAAATTTTACCAGACAGATGCGGCTCGGTAGAGAAAATGTGTCATTCGGGTTTTCAAATGCGGCTCGGAATATCAAATGAGTCGCATAAAACCAGAAACCAGAAAAACTCGAAAATCTAAAAATTAGATCCTCAAAACTGGAAGGAAAATTTTACCAGACAGATGCGGCGCGGCAGAGCAAGTGCATCGTTCGGGTCTTCGAATGCGGCTCAGAATATCAAATGCGTCACTGTAGTTGTCAGTTGCGGCTTGTCAGAGCGATTGCAGCTCTTCTGTCATCCGATGTGTCACGACGCATCAAATGTGTCACAATGTTTTTTAAAAAAAAACACTTGCGTCGATCCGTACCTATACCTACAAAACAACAAAAAACAACAAAAAACTATACGAAAACCAAAAAAATGACATCGGGTTCACCAATGTAATCAAGGGAAAATCAGATTTGTTAAAGGGGTTAGCACAATAATATTAAAATCCATTGAAGTAACAAAGTACAAAGGAATCAACATGAAAATAAAAGGAACAATGTTACCATAAATCTTCATCTTCCATGCTTCACCTTTGTTACACCTTCTAGTTTGTAGCAAATCAAATGGGGCCCTCAGATTTCAAATGAGCACCTAGACTAATGTCAAAGCCCTATGCAAAGGTTGAAGGATTTATCTAAAATCAATTACCTCATAATAGAATAAAATGACAATGACTGCAAATGACAATAATAATAACCTAAGTTGATAGAATAAGCATGAGAGAGATCCCAAAATAAGAACAAAATTGCCATTTTATAAAAACTACAATTTTGAATGTGTGGCCAGGATGAGAAGATGACAAATACCCTAGAATCAATGATCAAGATGAAAGTTGTAGTATGGACTAGGGTTAGGTCAAAATTAGGGCAATGACAAGAAATGAATGGCTAAGATTGAATTATAAGATAATTCAATCAAGGGTTGAAATTAAATGAGATGTCAAGAGATAAGATTTGATTTGGAAGATAAGATTGGCATGGACAAAGAGGTTGCTGGAGAAATTAAATAATAAAATAATAAAGATATTATTTAATTATAGAGGAATGTGACAAAAAGAATTATTTTGAATTAAATGATGATTTAATTCAAAATTCTAAAGAGTGGGCTAAATTAAATATATAAAATTTATTTAATTTAATGAGAGAAGAGGCTAATGAATAATTAAATAATTAAAATAATTATTTAATTATAGTGGGGAAATGGACAAAAAATTAATTTTAGAAAGAAGGGGACTTAGTTAGTGACGTAATTAAATAAATAAAATTTATTTAATTAATCAAGAAGAAATAAAGATAAAAGGGAAATTAAATAAATTAAGCAATTTATTTAATTAAAGGAAGACCTTAGACAATTAATGACGTATTTAATAAATAAAATTTATTTATTTAATAATCATGAGGAATAAATGACATGAATTAATTAAATAATTATGAATTATTTAATCAATAGTCGAATGTGGACCAAGGACATAATTAAATGACTTAATTATGCTAGGACGAAAGTGGTAAAATGAAGCTTGCAGGCCTAGGTCATTTTTAGGTGTCTACACTTGCTACCCAAGTGTTCTTGGATCAGCTCCTTGAATGCCTTGGCTTCCATGCTAGCAAATTTTGCTTCTAGATCGGCAAGGGCCAATGGTCAATATACTTCCAAAAAGGGAATTTCTCTTCGCAAGACACTTTCGATTCTACTCAGGAATGTGAAACATCCCAATTTGTTGTGGCTAAAAGTGCCATGGATTCTAAATTCTTCCGCCAATACAAATTGTTGCAATGGTCTCCTCAATCTTCTATGCAAATTTGCATGTAGCTGAGTAATGTTGTTTTGCAAATGTTGTTCCATCTCAACTCAACTCTTGCTTGTCTTCAAAATTTTTGATTTCAAATGTCTAGCAAATGATGGGATCTTGCTATCTTAGATTTTCATTTGAAAGAACTTTCAACTTCCAATTTTTAGCTTTGTAGCCTTAAGCTTTTCCAGCCCTCCTTCTAGCAGTAGTTCTGTTGATGGTTATTTTTTCTCTTCTCAACACAGGTAAAGCATAGGTGCATTACCTCTCTTGAAAGACAATCTTCCACAATCAAATTGCAAAAACTATCCTAAGGTCTCTAATGTCAAGTCTTGATAGTGCTTGGAATATCTGAGTTATTTCATGTGATTTCCTGGTATCATAGGGCAGACTTACAGATGAGTTACAAAGCATGGTAATTTGGTTTTACAAATGGAGTTCTTAAGATGTAGAAATTAATGTGCAATTTTTGCAAGTTCAAAACAACAGTCTAAAACTCTCATTTCATCATCACATTTGGCTTTACAATGTACAATGAACCTTGTTCAAAGTAACTATTTAATAAAAGGAAAAAATGGCAAGGGAAGGGAGAAGTTCCTAGACTTGAAACTATGAATGAAAAGTAACCATGGAGGCTGCTACAGTAGAAAAACTTCCTAAGCTGAGTTTTTCTTAGCCAAGAGGAACCTACAATTACACAAAACTAGTGCAATCTTCTAAGGACTGTAGACACACACACATCATGAAAATGCAATTGAACTAAGTTACAGCAATGAAGTAAGGAAGCTTAGACTAGCTTTACAATGTGAGTCATCATCAACAAACAACAAAAAGCATGAGCTAGAAATTCATCAAATACTGTTATAGCAAACACCAATATCACTTCCACTCAAGAAACTAACAACTAAACTAATAGGGAAGTAGAACCATGCATCCATGATGAAGAAACACAAGAGAAAGACCCATAAGTCATGCAATGTAGCTCTCTATTATTGCAAAATTACTTTACACCAGCTCTCCAACCATTTACAAATGAGGGGAAGACCCCTATTTATATTTTTTCAAATCCCAAATGAATAGCTAGGATTGATTTACAACGAGTAGCTTAGATTTTCTTTACATTAGGGTTTCACCTACCCTACAATATAAAGGAATATAAAATACAGCTCTTGTTTTATTCCTATTTTGTTTTGTAGCACCCAAGTGTTGTAGCATTTTTGTCCTTTAGTTGATTTCCCTTTTATTGTAGCTACAATTGATAGAAGGTTTCCTTCTTGTGCTCGATGGATTTGCAGCCTTCTTCGATTGATCAAATGTATCTCATTTGAATATTTGCATCATGTGCCATAGAAAATTGGGCCCTCTTGAGAAAAGAGATAACTTAATGCATAATTGGACCCACTTTTGAGTCCCCTCATATTATTTGTCCTTCAAAACAACATTTATAGGCCCTTTAGACCTATTAATTTTGATCTAGAGGTCTGTTTCACCTGAGAAATCATATAAAACTTGACAAACAACATTTAATGACATCATACCCTAACAAACCACCTTCAAACAATAGTAGTGGGACCCATTCGCCAAGGGTGGCGAATGAGTCCCCTTTGAGGGAAAATGCAAAATTAAGAAGGAATTTAATAAATTTAACTTTTATTTCTGTGAATGTCATCCTCTTAAGTCTAATTAATGGGAAAATAAGGGGTTGTTTCTTATAGATACACATTTCATGTCATTTTACACATCCATCTATAATCTTTTATCATCTTTTTATCATCTATCAAGAACAATTTTTAGGGTAAAATCTTCTACAACAAGTTTCATTAGCAAAAGTTAGAGTTTTAAGGTAGCAAACTAGGGTTTTTGTAGGTCTTGAAGCTCACTTTTCTTGTCAAGATCCAACATTGCAAAGGGTTCATGATGGATGCCTATGGTGAATCATGAAGAAATCTAGGGTGAAGAGGTGCAACTAGCCACCAAAGGACTTGGTTTCCTATTGATTCCATCTTCCATTTTCACTCTATCTTTAGATTAAGGTTTGCATTGTGTTTTTTTAGCATTTTCATGTCATTTTATTTCTATATTAAAGGTTTAATTACCTACCTAGGGGTTTGAGTAAGGAAAACGTCGCATTAGACCAACTCTTTTAAGTTGTTTTGCATGAATTTTTTTAGATCTGGAATCGGGTTTCCGTCAGGAATTGTTCTATAGGTGTCAAGGTATAGATTTGAGTTTTGAGATAAGAAATTAGAAAGAGAACCAATTCACCATGCAAGGAAAATGAGTCCACCCTAAGATGCAGATTTGAGTCAGATGCAATTTTAGATCCCCAACTGTCAAAAAATAGGTTTTGTGTCGAAAAGTCCTGATCTGGGACTGATTCGCCCATGGTGGTGAATGAGTCCCAGTTAGCCTAAGTTCAAATTTCATTAGATTTTTAGTTTGTTATCCAATCCTCTACAACTCTTTAGGTGCACATATTTTGAGAAACAACTTTCTGTTTGGTTAAAAGTTGCATTTTTGTTCATTATTTTAACCTTTTTCCAAACAACACTATGTTTTCAAACAAAGCATAAATCTTAGTTCTACATTCATATTCAGTCATTTAGATTAGTTAATTACATTTGGTTTACTTCATCTAGCCTAGGTAACATTGCAGAAATCCTAATTTGTGTGATACATTAGCATTTTTGGCCCTATCTCTCTCATTTTAGGTGAAAAACCCTAGAAGTGCAAGAGTAGTCCATAGCATCCCAATAATATATGTTTCATTTTGGTGAACCCGAATTTTGAGCATAAAACCATTCTGATTTACATCTAATTGCATCTTAGGTTTCATTCTCTTCCATTGTTTTAGGATTCTTAAAACCATTGCATTAGTGAAAGCATTCTTTACTTTATATCATTGCATTATTTTACATCTCTACATTTGCATTTTGTATTTGCATTGTACAGAGTTGAAAATTCACAAAAAAACTTTAAAAAAGCCATCTCCTCAGACTCATTCACCACCTAGGGAAAATCAGTCCCTTTGTAGTTTTGCATCAACATTTCCAAATTTTAATTTCTTGCATTGCATCTTTTTTTTTCTGTCATTACATTTCTTTTTCAATTTAGTTTTTTTTTTTCTTAGCATAAAGTTCATTTATTTTCATGGAATTTATGGATAATCTTAGACTTTTACAAGTTCCATTTTCAATCACATTTTGTAGTCCTTTCCAGTCAGCTTACATTGAGGAAACTCTAGCAAATATCCAAAGCCACTCACCCAACACATCAAATGATCCAATTAAACACATGATTCAAATTCAAAACAACATCTCATCTGAGCCACTTCGTAGTGATGATGTCGATATATTAGATGAAGCCCTTAAGGGTGTCCTCTCACTCACTTCATCCTCTAATGCTTGTAATGAGAAACCTAACACCATTAATGATAAATCCCCCCTCAAACCTTTTGATTGTGATGACTTTTATTTGTTAGATGAAGCCCTCCAAGACTTCATATCACATAAGTCATCCACTACGGTTTGTGGTAACCAAATTTCTATAAAAAATGTTAATACCTCTAATGTTTTTATTGAACATCAAAAACTAGTTGATGACCATTTACCCTTCACTCATTTTAGTAGTGATGATTTGCATTTGTTAGATGAGTCTCTTCAAGACTTCATCTCATCCAACTCATCCGCTATGTTTCCTGTGACACCTCTAAAATCAAGGATGTTACTGTAATTCAACCTAAACTTATCATTTACCCACCCTCACATTTTCTTCACCCCTCTAATCAACCATGCCAGACCCTCCTCCCACCTAACACTAATGTATCACAGAAATCTAGTAATGATATTGTTGCTCATACATATAACACACAAAATAACCCATAATTTCCACAACCAACTCCCCCATCATTACCCTTACCTAATCTTCCTAGTTTTCCTCATTATAACCCATCTACAAAGGAGTATGATCTTGTTGAACAATTAAAGAATACACCTGCCAAAATTTCTCTTTGGTATTTACTTCAAACTTCACCAACTTACAACATGATTCTTCAAACCACTTTAAAACAACTCACAATTCCTCTAATAACCACTCTAAATGATGTGGCAACTCTTTTTCAAAAACACAGTCTCAATATTACTTTTTGTTACATGAGCTCCCTCCTTTGGAGTTACAAAAACAACATGATGCCTTTATGATCATTGCTCAATTCCATCGCACGGGTATCAAATGCACTCTCATAGATAATGGTTATGCCCTTAATGTGTGTAGTGTGAGTCTCCTAGATTAATTTAAAGTTGATAGATCACAAATAATACTTGATTCCATTTCTATTTGAGGATTTGATAATACAAAAAAGCAACCACTTGGGATAATTACTTTACCTATTACGATTGGGGTGGTTACTTTGCAAAATCCTATCCATGTCATACCTTACAATCTTTCATATAATCTCCTTTTAGGCTGACCATGGATTCATGAGATGAATGTAGTACTTTCCACCCTTCATCATATCATGAAGTATGTTTATAACAATCATATATATCAAATTGAAATAGACCCTGAGACTAAAAGTTGCTTGCATCTTGAAAAAGGGGTTACAAGTCCTTTGAAAACATTGACTCCCACCTCTAACATTGACCCTCTTGAAATTGAACACAATGATACGAAATCAGTCTCTAAATTATTTGGTGATGATTGGGGATCCTTAGAATTCACACCCTCATTTATCGGTGAATACATACACAAAATAAAGATGAGAAAAATGAACAACCAGAAATTATGTCCACTCAAAATTTTGAATAATTGTCTCAAACATCTATCTCTTACAATATGGATGAAAATACAACATACAAAACAAATTTTGATTAGATAGATTATCAATCTCTGCCTACCACACATGAAATGGAATGACTTTATGGGAAAGGTTATAAATTTTTCAAACAATTATAGGCTATACTAGAAAAGGGTGTGGAAAAAATGAATAAGGTATTCGTGTCCCTATTGAACCTAAGATGCAGAAAAAAAAACTAGATTTGGATATTCTTTTTCTAAACTGGCCAATGCTACTCAACGACCATCTTTAAACATTAACATTATAACATGTCACACGCAACACAAACTCACAATCAAATATCTCAATTTACTGGATGTAACCTTACCACCTTCCTTCACATATGCCAATAGGGTATGTGCAGAATCATCATGGAAAAAACAGGCCCTTAAGTGGCAAAAAAATATAGAAAAAGCAAAGTTAGGCAACTTGACGTAAAAATTTGAATAAGTTATCTATATTATTTCAAAAATATGTAAGAATAGAATCTGTAGAAAATTGAATGTAGTTTCTAAACTACAAGTTATGTTTAAAATATATATATATATGGTGAAAATTTGAAATTTCAATGTAGTGGTACTTAAATTTCAAGGAAAACATAAGAAGTAGGTGTCTGTCTGACCACACTAACCATGATAAAATGATAATATTTTTTTATAAGATTTTAGATATAAGTATAGGACTCATGCCTCGATGTGAAGCATGTTTTTTTATAAAAAATTTCGAAGTAAATAATTAATTATGATTTTTTTATTAAAACTTTAAAAAAAAAAAAAAACCTTATATGTCTGACCACCTTAACTTGATCAAAACTTCATGAAATTCAATTTTTCTTTTTTTAATCCTATAGTATGCAAAGCATAGAATGTGACACATGTTTTAGATTCAAAAAATGTGATACTGTTTGAAAGCTATAAATGTTTTTCAATCAACCTATCAATTAGGACTTTAGTCGTAATTTAAATAAAATATGAATAATAATTACTTATTGTGGATGCTCAAATCTGCATTTGGTTAGAATTTGAAAACCAAACTAATAATCAACATCCCTATGAAATAACTCTACATGCTAATAATTCCATCAAAGCAACAAAGATTTAGATAGATAAATTGAAAGCATATAATAAAACATGGAGAGAATTATATCTCATAGTGGATTGGTGCTATTATGGAAAATAGCCCTTTTCCAATCCTTGATAGATAATCTAGATGATGATGATAAGATGGGAAAAATTAGTTCTCCTGAAGAGAGTGATTTTACATGAATGATTGTAGATGATTTGTGGAGGATTTGATCAAGAATGAAGCCTTTCATTTATAGATTATTTTGATGAAAAATGGCCAAATGAATGAATATGGGATAAAGAACAAGCCAATGAAAAGAGGCCACTTGTCAACTTGTGAGTGGTTGAGGAGTGTGCAAGATTTGGGAAATGTGCCCAAGAGGGGGAGATTTCAAATTTGAAATTGAGAGTAAATGTTGAGTTTGACTTGTGCAAGGGACATGTAAGAGACATGTAAGACCTATTAAATGCCTTGTTGGATGTACATTTCAACTTGCCTTTTGAATTCAAACTTGAGGGAATATTCCTCAAAGATGCCATGATGAAAAATGTTAGATTTAATAAATCAATAAATTGATTTATTTGTGCAAGTGGAAAAATATAGAGAATGTGATGGGTAGTTAGGTTAGGCTAATTAGGATTAGATTAGTTTAATGATGATTAGGTGAGTTTGACCAATTTGACTCAAATATTTTGATTTATTTAAATCAAAGAGGGATGGAATATGCATTTGGATTTTAATTAAATAAAGTTTAGTTTATTTAATTAAAGGATGATGCAAGATAAAGGTTGATTAATGAAATGTTAGGATTTGATTGATTTATTTAAATGAGGTAATGGTAGGCTTAAATCAAGTAAAGTTAATTTATTTAATTTAAATGGATGATGAACCTGATTTACCTGATGAGTGGATTAATGTGAATTTGATTTATGAATGAGTGGATGAATGAGAGGATGTATGATATGAATGATATGTGGCATGTTAACGATTTGTGGATACAGGATGGATGCATGATGGTGATGATGATTAACTATTCATGACGTGGTGTTAGTGCAGAAAATAAGACATTAGATGATGACAAGAGGATCCAATAGGCCAACTTTATGAGAGATGATGATGATAGATGGATGATTTTCTTATCAAGGATTGGGATTTTAAAAGGGCTACTTACCTTATGTTTGATAACACACATAAGTACAATGCATCAAGGTATAAAGGACTAGGATGGACATTGACTCAGATACGATATTCTTGTTCACACCTGACATATGAAAACCTTGCTAGGATGCATTTTAGAAGTTTCAAACACCTCAGACCAAAACACGGAAAGGTATAACCAATCAATGCAATAATCAACAAGCTGTCCAAAACACCCTCTATACATATCTAACAAAGCAAGTATTCGCCAAGGTTATTTTACAAGAACGTCCAACAAGCATAGCTGACAAAAGGATAATGATTGTTGCCCCATTCCTATCTCTCTAAATCCTTCATTTGGATATCATCGATAGGTCCTTGGACTAAGCACAATAAGATAAATCAAAAGAAAAGATCAAGTACACAAACAAGCCAATGTTCATCATACCTTCAGCCAGAGGGATGTGTTTTGATAGGATAAGAATCCAAAGTGATATCCAAAATGATTCCCATTGTTGGAACGATATATCCTAGGACATGCATTGTATATGATGATGATGGTTTGATAAGTTGATTGATAGGTTGTCAATATAAGGTTGACTAACATGTCTAAAAATGATCAAGAGTTTGATTTTGTTTTAAAGGTTTGTTGTTTGCTTTTGATTTTACAATTGAAGCTTGCTTTTGCTAACTGCTATGATTGTTTCTATTTGTGTTGCTAAAGGATGAAGGTGATGATCAGTTTATTATAGATGATTGATTATTTTGAGTGTAAGCGAGATGAGGCAGATGGATTTTTTCAAATATTTGGATGTTTTTGACATTTTGAAATGTTTTGAGGCTATTTTTGATATTTTCAATATTTTACAAATGTTTTGATTTTCAAATTTTTTGAATGTTTTTGGATTTTGTGTTTTTTGAATGTTTTTGGATTTTGATGTGATTTTTGATGTTTTTGGATTTTTCTGTCTCGAGGGTTGATCAAAGATTACTCTTGCCTACATTTAAACTCAGAGACGACATAGTTCAGATTCCAATGCTTTTGATGTTTTCTAACTTTTATGAATGTTTTTGGATTTTTGATATGTTTTGGATGTTTTTGGATTTTCGCATGATTTTGATATTTTGGATATGGACATATGGGTGATGATATCAATGCTCTATTTGGGATTTTTTTGAAGACCAAGCTAAGGTTGACTGATCAAATCAATGGATTGATGATGATGATAACATTGTTGAGGATACACAACAATGCAAGGATTGATTGATCAGGATTGATGATGATAACATTGTTGAGGATACACAACAATGCAAGGATAGTGTTAAGCAACACAAGGATAAGGATGGATATCCTAAGATGATGATAGATTGATGTTGATGTTTTGATTGAATTTGATTGATGACGACTGATGAAGCTTGATTTGGAACAAAAGTTGTTCAAATGATTTGATGTGACACTTGACGTGCAAATTGGATGCGACTGATATTGATTGTCTAGATTGATGTTCCATGAAAGATGAAGACTGAGAAGGAATGTCTTCTTATGCCATGAGCTAGTGATTTGGATTTTGGATCACAAATGCTTTGACCAATTTGGTTTCACATTTTCCCATGTTCGGATCACCACATAAGTTGGAAGATATATATCAAGATTTATTTCCTAAAGCAAGATGCAAATATATACCCCCAGTGTCTAGCAATATACAAAATGCAATGGATGGATACTCGGATAAGTGTGTGGATGGATGGATATGGATTATCTTGTGATAAGATAAGGTATTTGGATAAAGAATGCTCATTGGATAATGCTTCATGGCTCAGATATCACTGGGTAGGATAGGATCAATGAAAATGACCCATGTCAAGATTTTTTACCATAAGCAAGCGTAAAATGTACCCCAAACTTTCATCAAGATCAAGATAACTTTGATGATAGATGCAAACGGATGACAATGGATTGGATAAATGGTTCATGGATGAAATGGATTTATTATGGATAAGACTGATGGAATGTTGGCTTTATTATGGATGGGATGAGATGCTTTCATTTGAACTGGTGTACGTAGATGCTCAATTCCACACATGATGCTTGTTTTCTAGGTTTTCATCATGGTCTTGCCGAAAGCACCGCTCATGCGGTTTTCACTAAAGGACATTTTTTTTTCTTTACTGTTTTCAATCCTTTTTTCTGATTTTTTTTGGTTTTTTTGGTTTTTTGATTTTTTTGATTTTTTTGAAAGATTTTAAGCTCATGTTGAATCACAAGGTGTTGTTGATGTAGATGCCCCTGTCATGATGTGCCATTGATAGCCTACTTGAAGAAGTTTCTTTGCTAAGATACGTGCACTTGAATGCAACTTTTGAGATTTTTGATCTACTTTGTTGATACTGGGGTTAACTCTGTCTTGGTGTGCACATCGTGATAGAGTGCCTTCAGAATCCTTATGATGAGGGATCATTGCCAATACATGGTCAATGTGACAATTGGATATTATGCGTGGAGGTGTGGATGGAGTGTGTTTAGGGATAAAAGATGGATTGGTTGACAGCTTGGAATCTTTGACTCTCCAAACTTGGGAAGGTGAGCAATGATGGGTGGATATGGAAGTGTGCATGGAATTAGGACCAACTGCTTGATACACTTTGTATGTTGCTTTAAAATCCTATTTTTTCTTTTGCGGACATCTTTGATGGATACTTTTCCCTTTTTTATTTTGCCCCATAGTTTTTTTGACTGATGGAGTTTGATAGGGATGATCTTTCTTTGTATTTTTTGGTATCCATTTGTATATGATTTGTCCATTATGCTTCTCAACTTCTTTTTCTTTGATAACATTCTTCGTACTTTGATTCAATTCTTTCTTTTGATGTTGGCCCCAATTCATGGATGGGGTGATGGGTGGATGAAGATTCATGACATGACTAGTTGTAGTATTGGCATCAGTTTCATCACAAGGATTCTTTGTGCTCCCTATATTGATGCTTGCTTGAGACATAGTTGCCCCTAGTATTGTGGAAGTAGTACCTTCATGCTTTGATTCTTCCTGTTTAGAGATGTCTTGTTAAGTAAACATGCTCTAACAAATGACCACTGTAGATGACATTGTTTCAATTTGACGCTCTACTAACTCTGGATTATACTGTTCTATCTAACTTGCTTCCTTGAGTGGATAATGTTCAATATCTTTATTCATGATGTCCTTAGTTTGAATTTTTGATATATCTGATACTGATGTTAATAACTTAGTTTGACTGTAGGAGTTAATAATTTGCTCTTTTTGCGTAATAGAATCTTGTTCTAGCTAAATATCATCTATGTGACCATCCATAGAAAGCATTTCATGGGTAGATGGAGGAGTAAGTGCTATGTGGGTATGATCATCTTGTGTGGATAGGAGAATATCCATTAGATCATTGTAGTATCTTGGAGATAGAAATTTTTTATCTTTATTTATTTTGGCATTTCTTTCGACATGCTTTGGATCAAGTTCCTGACATGGGTCAGTTTCAAAGGATGGATTGCTTACAAAGGGTTCTTGGACATCATTATTAGGAATGGGGAATGGCTCAATATCCTCTTGATCTTTGAGTGAATTTGGATCAAATGTCAAGTTGAGGATTCCTTCAGTATCTATAACCATGAGGCCAAAGGGGGTCAACATGTCTTGGAAGGGACCATTGCTAGACCTTGGTGAAAGATTTTGATCATGCTTTGGAATGGATTCTTGAGATATGTCCTCTAACTCATAAGGTGATGTAGAGACTTTTTCAACATGATCATAGGTGAATGGATTGTGCATTATGTCAATAGGATCAAATAATCCTAAAAATACTTGAAAGAGATCACTAAAAATTTGCTCTTGACGTACAGTGAGTTGATCATAGGATGGGATGGAAACATGTTTAAAGTGTTTGTCGATGAAGAGATCTTGATCATTGTTTTCAAAAATTGTGATGGAGGGATTTCCAATGTCTTGGACCATAGGGTCAAACGATGTTGACATTTCTTGAATTGGATCATTGTTGGTTGATGGATTTTGATCATGATTGAAAAGTGACTCTTGACATATGTTGAATTGATCTTTGAACGAGATAGAAACATCTACAATGTGCTCTTTTATGGATAGATCTTGATCATTGCTTTCAGCATTTGTGGTGGGGAGATTGTCAATGTTATCACCAGTGGGTGAATGTTCATCGGTATCCCCAATAATTATCATTTTTCATGTTTTTTCTTGTGTTTTTTGTGTAGCTTGAGAGGCTTAGGTAGCTTGAGCGGTGTGGGTAGCTTGAGTAGTGTGGGTAGCTTGAGCGGTGTGGGTAGCTGCTTGATATTGTTGAAGCACTTGTTGGTAAGCTTGATGTGCTTTTAGTGTGATGTTACAATATTGACTTATTGCACTTGGTTTTGGTGGTAGTGATGGTGTATTTAGAATCATGTTGGATGTAGTGACAAGTGGTTGAGATACACTTGGAGCTATCATGGTAGTGAGGGATTGAGATATGATGGGTGTGAGAGTGTTGGTTGGAGTGATCAAGGTGTAGGAATGGTCAGAATGACTGAGGTGATAGATCCTTGGGAGACCATATTTTGATTTTTCAGGATTGATGTTTCCATTTGATTAGATACCATCTATTGGTGTGATTTCAATGGTATATTCAAAGGATTTGATGTGATGGCTTGATTGGTGTTAGGTGGATTGATTTGAATGGAGTGATTGGTGCTAGGTAAAGGGGGAAGCCCTAAACCAAGCAATGATGTTGATATGGTTAGTGGTGGTGGAGATGTCTCTTAGCGCAATGCTTCAACTATTTTGGTAAGTGCTGCAATTTGATCTCGCCAGATTTGATCATGATTTTGATCTTGACTCCCTTGATATAGTTGACTTGGTTTTTGTTCAAGCAGATTTGGAGTGTGTTCTTGTGTTTGCTTTGGACAATGTTATGTTTTGGGATGATGTTCAAATTTGGCATGATAGGATGAAATTGAACATTGTTGATGTTTGGAATATTCGTATGATTTGTAAATGTATCCATCCCAAATTTTATTGGATTCATGTTTGGAAAACTTGTACTTGGTACATTCTCATTTGGCATGTATGGATTTGTTGGGATGACGTTGTCCATTTGAAGGCTCATGCATTGATTGTTTGGTTGGTGGATTTGTAGGTTTGGACCTAGATCTACCATTGGGAAATGTGTTCCAATTTTTTATTTGGGCATACTCATACTTGTTGTGCCATTAAAATTTGTAGAAGGTAATGATTCCATGTATGGATTGTATAAGTGTGAGTTTTGATAATCAATCAACATTGTAAGGCTTTGAAAGTTAAATTGATTTGGATTAATCATGATGTATGGATCAAGTTTGTATTCCATGTTCTCCTTGTGTTTTGAACTTATTGCAAAAGTGACCTCTAAGGTTGTTAGGACCAATGACGAGATGAAGGATGAAAAAGGGTGGATGATATGAGTGATGAACATTTAGGAACTTTGGATGAATGCTAGACTTAGGGTTTTATTTGGATAATGAACTTGAAACCCTAAGATGTAAGATGTGAATTTGTTCAAAGGATTGCTAAGTCAATTAAATGTATGAGAAAGGATGCATTCCCATACACCTAACTAAACAAGGTGATTTTGATTTTGATGATTTACCCAAGTCTAGAATGATGTTTCCAAAGCTCTAAAGTTGTTTGTGGGATGAAGATGATAAATGTTTGGATGAATGAAGTGTTTGGGTTGATCCTAAATGAACCTAAGAAGGACTTGTTTACTAGACCAAGATAGTGAAGAACATGCCTTTTCTCTAAGAGTAATTAAAAATCAAAAGACCAATGTTTGCATGAAAACCATATGACCAAAAGATGACAAGCACATGTTGGGGTCCAATTGATTCAATATTTTCTTAATGGATTTTTTTACCACAAACACACTCTTGATTAGGTTTTGAATCTAGATGTCCAATGTCTCAACTTTCCCCTTATCCCGCAAAGTGTATTATGTGGAAACCAAGGAAATTTGAGGCAAAAGTTACCTATTGTTGACCTTAGTAGGAGCAAATTGAGATGAAATACAAATGCTTAGAAGCCTCTAAAGACATGAATCCCAAGGGAAAGCAATAAGATGTGAATCTGTTCAAGGATATTTGCTTCTCCTAAAGGGTTTGAGATTTGATGCTCATGTTGAATGTTGGTTTCGATGTTTTGGATACAAGCACTATTTTTTCAAATCACAAGCAATATGACATCCTAGCTCAATTGATACATTTTTCTTAGTGGCTTGCCTCATGCCCTTCATAGAAGAGATGATTTTACATGCAACCAAGGAAAGAGTATAAAGGTATGTTAAGATTAAATTCTTAGCCTCTATACTTTAACCAAGATTAGACATGGCAAGTAACTTTTTGGAATCTAAGTTCCAATGCACCACTTTGATAAACTCGCTCAATGGATTAATTGGTCACTACAAAACAAGGGTTCTATTTCAAAGTTTTCATTCGTGGAGATTGACCCATACAGCAAGAGTCCCCTTTCTGATCCATCTTGTCAGAATCAACCGCGTGATACTGGCATTTCTTCCAATACCCACATTTATATCCCAGCTGGAAATACTCTTGGCTTTAGAGTGTTACAGGTTGAGTCCTTCCATTGGGTGAGTAATTTTTCCCCATGGCAAGCCCTCTAAGATAGACAAAAGCGAATAAAATTATTCATAGTTCGATCGACCCTTGTTTAGAAACAAGGGGATAACACATGTAATAAGCTTACTCACACTTGCATAAGATTTTGTTCAATTTTAAACCCAAAATGAAGTGTGTGGGTAATTAATTTACACAATTTAATGTCACCAAAATCCTTTTGATTCTCAAGATCACCGTGAGGCACGAGAGAAATGTATACGTCCTTTTAATGACATTACTTTGTGTAAGTAATTACAAGATAAAGAATCATTTTTTTCATTTTAGATCCACATAGTAATTATTTGATTCTTTTTAGTGCACCAAATTTGAAGTGTGAAGTTGACTATTCAGTTTTAATCCCACAAAGTAAATGTTTAGTATGTTTCTGATGTTCAGTTTTTAGCCAACTTTGAGAAAGAAAAACAATGATCTAGTTGGCTTGAAATAGAAAACAAAAGCATGAAATGGACGTTTCAAGCTATTACGATAAGCATTTAGAAATGCTTTTTCAATTTCAATGTCCTCTTTTTCACCTCAAATCTGCTTGATGCTTTTGGATTCCTTCGCTTGCCACATCATCATATTTTGCCACCAATTCTTTATGCAAACCCTTCCTGCAAATATTACAAAGTTAAATCTTTAGAGATGAGATCTATCTCAAGGAATTAGTTGAAATATTTGGCATTAGAAAATCACCATACAATTCCTTAAATAAAGATATATTTGAATTCCACTCATGTACAAGATGTAGAATTAAAACATAATTCACTCTTTAAGTATGTTGTCCTTTCTTTGCTAGTGTGTGTAGGCTACTATATGAAAAAGTATTTTCTCTAGTTGCACAATATATCAAATTTTGAATAAAGGAAATTTCAAGATTTTGTAATTTGTGCATTCCAAATGATGCATGAAAATAAATTCGCACACTAGCCCCTTAGAAAATCAAACTAACGATGGTGAGTTAGATGTGACTTAATGAATAGTAGATCTATCATCAAAGGATTGTACGCCACCACCTACTATATAGCCTGAGTCATAACCCTAACACATTATTATCAATAGAGGTCTCTCTACTCTAGACCAAAAAATAATTTTAAGGATATTATGCCACATCCATCTAAGGTACACTGCTAGACTACTGCCAAAAAGGAAAACCAAATTCAAATGGTAGAGACCAGAAAATCCAAACGACTATAATTGCAAGACCCACACTAAAAAGGAATCAACATGCAGACAAAATCAAAACAAAGCAAAGTAATTTGATGTCACTTAAAGAAAAATAGAGCAAAGCTAACAAGGAAAATCCAAACGACTTAATTACAAGACCCACGATAACAAGGAATGGTTGCAATGACACTTAATGTGATGTTGACCACTCCTATCAAAGACTTGAACTTTTATTGGTCATTGATGATTGTGCCTATTGCATGAAACTTTACATCCTTTTGGATAGATTTCAATGTAGCTAGTAAAGATCCTTACCTATGCCAGAATGTCAGTAGATACAAACTATTGGAGGATACGCACAGAATAGATATGCTAAAAGGCTTAGAAACTTTTAAGCCAATGTTGTTAGCAGGAATAAAGCCAAATCTAGCAATGTTTGACCCATTTTAGAGGTTCTTGTGTTACCATCCATATGCCACTAAACAAAAAGAAGATTCTTTTGACAAATACTTAAAAAGACAAATCGATGTGAGAATTTAATAAAATAAAATAAACCATTCCAACATGACTATGCAGTTCAAAAGAAGTTAAATGAAATAGTGGACGATGATTTGAACAACCATATTGAATGTTGAATAGTGCATTTAAATTGATTTTTAAAATCTGCATCAAAATGTCAAAATAAATAGCGCATTTTGAAAGATGCCAGTAGCGGTCATTTGATGGATGGGAGAAGGATGTGTCTTTCCCTCTACTACTATTTACTGTAGAATAAATCTATACCTTGACCTGCAAATGAATAACAACAAGCGTACCAATTCTGAAAAAAAAAAAGAAGGAAAGACATGACATTTCATAGCTTAATGACTTTTGACAGGAAATTTTACATGACGGCAGACGGATTGGCAATGCGACACATAACGTGAGTGTAGGACGCCTTAATCCTCATGGCACTAACTACAGTGGTGGACTTTGAGCATTGAATCCTGTAAACCATTTACAAAGAGGCTGAGAAAGGCTATTTGAAACTGAGGGAGGAACTTCATATGAACAACTTGGTCTCTATTTCTCTTCAAGAGATGCCACAGCAACAAAGCAGAGAGATCAAGCTAAAGTTTATGCACACAACAACAAAGACTTGCACAGGCAGTAGACTACGTACACCTTGTAACTTTATTTTGAATAAATCTTCATCAGAAAGCAAGCCAATGATTTAATATGGATATAGAAAATCTCATCTACTTTCCTGAGTCAATGCAATTATCACCATTTACCAAATGCATAAATGGAGATATTGTCGATGCTAATGCTTGGGAAGAATGCATACATAACAGTCCAGTCTAAATCCACATGAAAATGGAGGCCCTCAAATGTCCATTTCCATTCTAGGTTATTTGCCGACACTTGCATAAAATCACTCACACTGTGTGTTGTGCTTATTCAAGATTAGCTTCCACATGTTCATCAAGAATTTATCTATTTTAATATTTGGGGGATTGTATTGCATATAGAAATCAATCTTAACCCAAATATCCAAGCAATTACAATATGTCCTAACATAGATGCAGCCAAGTTTAGCAATGCAAATAGATATTTCATAGTGCGAATAGATATTTTATGATGCAAATAAGATACTTTGTGTATGCATTTAGTTCTCTTTAGCTCGAATAGTTGTAGGAGATATTACTCCCAATGGGTCAGGTAGAAATGAATTCAAAATGCAGAAGCATAGACCAAGCACGTTAGTTTTTTTTTTTTTTGAAAGAATTCTTCAAAGAAATGAAATTTGAATATGCATAGACCAAGCCCTCCTTCTAGTGCCATTTTGTGGATGCTCAAATCTGCATTTGGTTAGCATTTTAAAACCAAACTAATAATCAACATCACTATGAAATAACTCTACATGCTAATAATGCCATCAAAGCAACAAAGATTTAGATAGATAAATTGAAAGCACATAATAAAACATGGAGAGAGTTATATCTCATAGTGGATTGGCGCTATTATGGAAAATAGCCCCTTCCCAATCCTTGATTGATAAGCTAGATGATGATGATAAGATGGGAAAAATTAGTTCTCCTAAAGAGAGTGACTTTACATGAATGATTGTAGATGATTTGTGGAGGATTTGATCAAGAATGAAGCCTTTCATTTATATATTATTTTGATCACAGAATGGCCAAATGGATGAACGTGGGATAAAGAAAAAGCCAATGAAAAGAGGCCACTTGTCAACTTGTGAGTGGTTGAGGAGTGTGCAAGATTTGGGAAATGTGCCCAAGAGGGGGAGATTTCAAATTTGAAATTGAGAGTAAATGTTGAGTTTGACTTGTGCAAGGGACATGTAAGAGACATGTAAGACCTATTAAATTCCTTGTTGGATGTACATTTCAACTTGCCTTTTGAATTCAAACTTGAGGGAATATTCCTCAAAGATGCCTTTTTGATGAAAAATGTTAGATTTAATAAATCAATAAATTGATTTATTTGTGCAAGTGGAAAAATATAGAGAATGTGATGGGTAGTTACGTTAGGCTAATTAGGATTAGATTAGCTTAATGATGATTAGGTGAGTTTGACCAGTTTGACTCAAATATTTTTATTTATTTAAATCAAAGATGGATGGAATATGCATTTGGATTTTAATTAAATAAAGTTTAGTTTATTTAATTAAAGGATGATGCAAGATAAAGGTGGATTAATGAAATGTTAGGATTTGATTGATTTATTTAAATGAGGTAATGGTAGGCTTAAATCAAGTAAAGTTAATTTATTTAATTTAAATGGATGATGAACCTGATTTACCTTATGAGTGTATTAATGTGAATTTGATTTATGAATGAGCAGATGAAGATGCATAATGCTAATTTCACTTATCTACACTTATTAAATTCAAAGTAAATCATAATTTATATCGGTGGAAAGTAGAATCTCCTTTAAAAACCCTTTTCGTTTCATCAATTTTGGTTAAAAAAATAGTTGTCAGCCATATACTCATCATATTACCACTTTTTGGCCCATCATGATCATGTACATACCCAATAGTGATGAGGCTTTGAAACAACTGTTAGATGTTTAGAATACCCCATCCTTAAGTACTTCAATAAAAAAAATTACTTGTGCCATGAATGCTATTGAGCAAGAAGCAAGTGATATCACTAAAGAAGTTTCTAAATCGAAAAGTCCTAAATCCAATGCACTAAGCCCTTTAGGAGAATATAATTGATGTGCTTATGGACATTCATAATAAAGATAAAGTTATTAAAATTGGGAAGTGCCTTGATGATCAAGAACAAGAAGATACAACCATTTTACTTCATGATTTTCCTAAAAATTTTGCTTGGAAATATTTTGATATGCCAGGAATTGACTTTAAAATTTTGATGCATAACATTTTCCTCACTACAAATGCTAAACCCGTCCTTCAAAATATTTGAAAATGCACCCTAACATAGCCTTGTGTGCTAAAGAGGAACTAAATAAACTTATTAATGCAATATTTATTAAACCTATTGATTATTCCCTTTGGATCTCAAACATTGTCACAATTGCCAAACCCAATAATAGTATTAGGATATGCACAAATTTTTGAGATTTGAATAAAGCCTCATTAAAAGATGATTTTGTGCTTCCTAATATAGACATGATCATGGATTCAACTGCTAGACATGCTTTGTTGTCATTCATGGACAAATTTTTTGGTTATAATCAAATCCTTATTAATCCTCAAGATCAATATAAAACTGCCTTTACAACTATTTGGGGTACATTTTGTTGGGTTGTGATTCCCATTGGTTTAAATAATTTCAATGCAACTTATCAATGTGCAATGAAATTAATATTTCATGATTATATTCACAAAATTTTAGAAGACTATGTCAATGATATCCTCGCTAAATTGTTAGCATGACAAGACAATGTGAATGTCCTTAGTAAAATATTTGATCGCATAAAACAATACATGCGATTAAATCCAAAAAAATGTGTCTTTGGTGTAGATAGTGGTAAACTTCTTGGGTTTGTCATATCTCACAGAGGCATTGAGGTGGACACAAAGAAAATTGATGCCATCATTAACATGCCACCTCCTCAGAATATTTCTCAATTGTGTACATTACAAGGTTGAATTCAAGCTATTTGTTATTTTGTTGCATTTTTATCTAATCGTACAATACCTTTCATGCATATTCTTAAAAAGGGTGTCCCTTTTGATTGGGATGAGGATTGTAAATAGGATTTTAAGAGTCTAAATGAATATTTAGCCACTCCACCTATTTTATAGCTTGTCGTACCACATCAGCCATTTATCTTGTACATTGCCACATTTTCCCATCCTCTTGTAGCATTGTTGGATCAACATGATGATCATGGTAAAGAACACCCTATTTATTACTTTATTTGTACCTTAATTGATTATGATACATGATATTTACCAATTGAAAAACAATGTTTGACTCTTGTATTCGCTACTAGTAAGTTGCAACATTATTTACTAAATGCTAAAGTACAAGTCACAAAATTTGATCCTCTTAGATATCTTTTGAACAAAATTGATCTTTTAGGTGCTTAGCTAAGTGGGTGATGTTTCTAACCAAGTTTGATCTTAAATTTGTTTCACAAAAAGAGATCAAAGGTCAAGCCTTAACCGATCACTTAGTTGATGCTCCTTTTCCCTTTGCTTTCCCTACTAATGACTCCTTTCCTAGTGATCATGTCTTAACCGCTAATATTAAACCATATGAATTATATTTCAATGGATCTAAGTGTCAAATAGGTTTTGATGTTGGAGTGGTCCTAATTCCACTCAATGACAAACCTATTCCTTTATCCTACCATTTAAATTTCCTATGCACAAATAATACAACTGAGTATAAGGCATTGATTGGAGGTTTGCAAGCTGCTCTATCTCTTCACACTAAACATATTAAGATCTTTGGCGATTCACAATTAGTCATAAAAAAAAATCAATGGTTCATATCAAACTAAACATGACAAATTATTAAGATACAAGGATCTCATAGTAAAATTATTAGAAAAAATTGATTCATTCACCAATGATAACATCCCACACAAAGATAATCAACATGCAGATGTAATGATGAGTACATATTCTCTTATATCCCCACATCATCCTTTTACATATTTCCTATTCATTATTCACCTCATCATGAAACCTTCTATCAATACTCAATTAGATGACATTTTGGCAATAACTCAAGCAACTTGTGTGAATGTTATGATACCATATACAACTACTTAAATGATGGTAGCATTCCCAAACCTATCACAACAAATACTCAAAAGCACTTATGTAAACTCACAACCAAATATGTGATTCTTGTTGATGTGTTGTACAAAAGATCTTTCAATGGTCTCCTATTAAGTTGTCTTAAATATTTTGAAATCCCTTTAGCACTCGCATAGGCTCATGTTGGTGCCTGTGGAGGTCATTTTAGAGGTTGTTCGTTAGTGCAAAAACTTATTCTTATCAGTTATTATTGGAGACAGATGGAAAAGGATTGTTTTTCCTATGTTAAACGATGTCACAAATGCCAAGAACATAGCAATTTGATTCATGCTCTTGTTGATGAGCTCCATGCCAATGTTCCCATTTGGTCATTTTTTAGTATGGAGGTTAGATCTTATTGGAAAAATTTCACCTCCTTTTGTTGGACATACATTTATCATAGCTGCAACTAACTATTTCACAAAATGGGTAGAATCTATCCCTCTTCATTCAACAACTACTGAAGTAATTTGTCAATTCATATTAGAATACATAATTGTTGGCTTTGGAATTCCTTCTGCAATTGTTTCAGAAAATGGAACACCATTTAAGAATAGTGAAGTTCAAAAATTTCTTGCAACATCTAATATTCAACATCGTTTCTCTACACTATATTATCTGCAATCCAATGGACAAGCTGAAAATACTAATAAACTTCTTCAAAAAATTCTTAAGAAAACTATTCACAATAATCATAAAGACTAGCATATACAACTATCTTATGCAATTTGGTCTTATAGAACTAATGTCCGTTCATCAACAGGAAATACCCCTTATAGCCTTGTTTATGGTACTAATGCGATTATGCCCTTGGACATAGAAATTCCTAATTTGTGAGTTGCTCTTTGATTTCTTTTTGAGACTGACACTTATACAGAACAATGATTACATCAACTTGAGATGCTTGATGAACATCACATTAATGCTCTCAAACATCTCCAAGCTCACATCAAACAATTACAATGCAAACACAACATCCATGTTATCCCTAGATCATTTTCTAAGGGAGATTTTTTTCTTCTTGAAAATCAAAGAACTGTTAATGCTGACAACAAAGACAAAGATAAGTTCAGGCCTAATTAGTTGGGACCTTGCATAGTTGATAACAATTATGGGTCTGGTGCTTATATCTTAACATAGCTTGATGGAATGCCCCTTAGGGAACCTATTAATGTTGTGCATCTGCATCAGTATTATCTTTAATCCCCTTTGAATAGTATGAGTGATATAGCAGTGTTGTTTAAAGTTATTTGATGTTATAACTTTCACATTGATCTATTCTTGACAACTAAATTTTTGTTTGTCTTGAAAACTAAGGTGTTTATTTAAGTTAATTTTATAATTAATTTAGGCTTCATACTATTCACCTTCTTGTTATGTTAAATTAAATCCTTAATGGTTTATTTAATTTAGCATATTCTTTTTCATTTATCAATGTTGTATCTATGATAAAACTTAAATATGTTTTATATTAGATCACACCATTCCTATTAAATAATGAAGCCATTAATTAAATAATTTTTACCATAAGTCAATTAATTAGTCACATAGCATTTAACATTTGCATACCAAAAGATACATCATCATAATATCAAAGGTGCATGTCTATATATATATCAAAGTTTTATATACATCTTAGAATCATATACAATATCAAAATGGTCTATGAGACTTAGACCCCTCAGGATCTGGTGCTTGTGATCCAGTCCGAGGACATCATAAGATGGTCATGTGTGACCGTGATCATGAACTACCAAATCTTGGTGCATAATCCAGACCCTATACTCACCCAACGGCTATAAACTGCTCATCTACCATCTGGTCCCTCTCTGCTCATGTTTGTGCCAACTATTCCTATAGTCTCTCTACCTCTACTAAGGTCTGTGCTAATTGTAGTGGACTCTCAGCCCAACAGAGTTTCCTCCTCACACTCTTGTACACTTCTTGCAACCTCTCGAATGGTTTGGGTGACTCTGGCTCCTCCTCCACGATCGGTGGGGGCATGTAGTCAAGATCTATTTCATCCTCCTCGAGGGATGTTGGCACTATCTCTATGGATTCCTAACGATAGAACTCTCACTAGTCTCTCATTTCTCCTACAAGATAAATCATGTACACATTTAGTAACACATCATCATGATATATATACAGAAATACAACATAAATCACCAAAGGACATGCATCAAATAAAATTCCATCACCGATGTCTCTTGATGCATGAGGAATGTCAACCTCCTCATCTTTGGGGGGCATGGAAGATGTGCTAGCCTCTCTCTAACTATGTGTGTTGATGTCTATTGTAGCTACTACCTATGATCTGGTCCTATAAGTATGTGATGACTCTCCATGCTCATACTGATCCTCAATAGCTACCTCATCACCCTCACTCAAGGGTGGCTCCTCCTCGAAATAATAATCCTCCTCATAATCCTCCTCCTCCTCCTCCTCCTCATCCTCTCCTCCATCTTGGTCCTCATAATCAATATTGACCTTGGACTAGTACACCTCATCGATAATATCTGTAAAAATATATGTTGGCCTATACTGTACCTAGAGTGAAATCCATGGGGAACATAGGAGTTGGTCATGCATATTACCACCACTCCTCATGCTTGTTTGTGCTATCAACATCATCAACATTGGAGACTGATGGCTAGTCATGATCTGAATCATTAGAATCAATCTCCCATGCATGATCTATCATCAACTAAATAGTGTCACCTAGCCTCCAGGCACTCCACACTGATCATCTAATGAAGGGTCATGCCCTCATCGATGTGTGAACTTGTCCAAATTATCACATGACTCACCCATAATAAAATGGTCATACGATGTTGTCATGCTTCCCTGCTAGATATCTATCTGTTTGCATCCTCTATAACTATCTGGTGGGGTCTATCCACTATTGACTGAGTAGATAGGGCCTCTATATGATCCTGTCCTCCTCCAGTTAGTTGAATCTCACCCTCCAAAAATGTAAATCACCATATTTCCATAGGTGTCGCAAAGGATAACTGAACACTCATGGGTATTCTACTACTATAGTCCTATCACCACCTACCAAAAGATCTTATAGGGTTTCTTTAAAAAAAATTGAAAATCAATAGGCTGTCCTACCTTTTAGGCCACCAAATAGCCCTCTTTTACAAAGGGGATACCTTATAAACACCTAGTTTCCACCCAATCTCAATTGATAGTCACAATTTGTGATACAATACAACAAAATTCACCCCCATTCATTAGTTCCATGGACACTATGATGTTGTACTCCAAAACCCTCAATTTACTTGCAAAACACAAGGGTTTATTGAAATTCTTGACCACCGGGCTTACCAGACTTCTCCAAGGTCTCCAACACTTCATAAATACCCTACACAAACTCAAATAACCCTTACAAAGATAGTTCATTCAACATTACATCAAAATCGCTCTTTAACATCCTTTTTTTATAAGGAAAACTCATTATCTAGCCCTAGGGCATCATCCCAAATGAGCTAACTTGAATCCTCTTCCTACCAAAATATATGAACACCTAATTCCTAATGATTGGGATGCATTCCATGAGTTACAGTGACCATAGTGAGTGGAATGGGTTGATTCAGCATTTTAGAAGACAATCAACCCTAATTACAGGTTAACAGGGCAACAACAGTAAAATGAAGAATTGTCCCCCCAAACTCAGTTTCAAGACCTCAAATCTATCAAAAATTGGATTTAATTCATTCCTCTACACAACACAGTGAGTTCCAAAGAAAATATAGCCTGTACGGGGTCGTACAGTTTAAAGAAAGTACAAAATTATAGAGATTTTGCAGAAATAAATGTTTCCATTGATTTAGAAATTTCAATCCAATATATTTCAACCACTGCTTGAGCCTTTTTGAGGCTTCTTATACATATTCCATTCAAAAACTACCTTAAAAAATTTCTATAATTAACGCTTTTGACTTCTATGACCATTGAACTTGCTAAAGTTGCAATTTTTCAATTTCTTGTTTGACAACATTTACACTTTTTTGTAACTTTTGACTAATTGACACTAATGACTCAAAAAACTCCCAATTACATAGAAAATGGTCTCCTTAGACCTTATTGAACACTAATAGACCTTATCAAATTCCAAAAGGTTCTAACACCTCTACTTGACTTATTGACCTACATTTGAAATCTTCATGTGCTTGGGTGCACTTGCACCAAGTCACCTCTTGTGACAATATCATAATAGTCATCACTATCCAAGGGCCTAGTGTAGAGTTTAGAGTCACCACATGACATGGAAAAGTTACCATCCAAGGAGCTTCATCTCAACCTAGGGAACAACCTACATTTTTGATATCAAGCCCTAGTAACTATAGTCTCCTACAATAGCTAAAGAAGACCCCCACACAGATACCTATTTTGGAAGCATTGAGGCTATCCCCTGCACATAGGGAGATATTTGGAAAGGATTTATGAACATCCTTCATCCTTGAGAATATTGATACATAGTAGTTTCAAGCTATGGTAGGGAATATCACTACCCCTCATCTTCTTACCTTCTCGGAACAAGACCTACCAACACAGCCATCTCACATTCGTGCTTTGCACCTTGAGGTGATTTTTCATGAGAAAAAAGTTAAAATGTCTTAGTAGATGGGGGTGTTGATGTAAATTTCACCCTTTGGTTGGTCAAAAACTTGGGTTATTCAGAGGTTGCTATTGAAAAGACAAAGAGTACAACCATAAGGGCATATGACGATCACGAAAGAGTATTACAAGGCATTATCACGCTACCTATCCAATGGGACCTATCATTGTTGAGACCACATGCCAAGTGTTAAATCTTGATCTCCCAAATAATATCCTAGTTGGTCAACCATAGATTCATGTCATGCAAGTTGTAGCTTCCACCTATCACCAATGTATCAAGTTTTCTCTTGAGGATAAAGAAGTTACTATCCATGGAGATCCTGAGCCTTTCTACTATTTCAAGAACCTTGAGGCTAAGTTCTACTAGATCCCCCAAATACTTAAAAAATGAAGGACCTACATCCTCCTCAATTGTTGACCCATATTCCCTCGCATCTACTGATGATTCTAGTTTATGGTCCCATTTTGGGGAGAATTTATGATTTAGATGCTGAAGTTATCATCGAATTTGATGATAAGTGTTGATAATTTTATGATATTTCCTCAAACTATAGATATTGGGCTTAATCTTATTTCTACAAACCTTTAATGATAATGGCATGTTATATGGACTATCTATATTACTTTTGCATGTGGTCAATGAATGTTCTTTAAGGTGGTTATAGATATGCAATTATTGTGCGTACTAACATTGCCATACAAATATAATTTGAGGATGCTAAATTGAGGAAGACACCACTAGCTGGGCATGCACCATAATGTCTAGCAAGGGAATTGTTCAAAGGTCAAAGGAGGTTGACAACAGGAGATTCCTCATGTAAACCAAATGCAACTGCCTTGTAGTGGTCATTATTGGTGTTGAGAAAATGTGCATGTTATTGTAGCACTAAATCTGTGGTTGGACATGCATGTTTGACCAAATTCCATGCATGCATAATTGTTGCCCCACTTTCTCTATTTTACCTAAATGGTGTCCTCCCAGTTCATGGAGTTTACTACCTTGTTTGGTTGGTAGTATAAATAAGGATTGGATGCTCCTTCTTTGAACATTGCATGATTTGATATTGTACTTGCATTCTTGTGTTTTCAACAATACAAATATACTACTCTTTTGTACTCATGATTTATAGTGAATAAAATGAAGTTCTACATTTGAGCATTTGAGATCTCATTAGTTTTAGAGGATAATTATCCAAGGGGGCTCACTTGGTGAGTAATTTTTCCTTTAGTTTAGTATTAGTTTAGTATTGCACTCCATTTAGTAATTAGTTAAGAATCTGGCACTGAATATTCCTGTAGCAACTAGAATTCCATTCTATGACGGTTCCTACAACAAAAGCATATAGAGTAGTGTATTGTTTGTTTGCTCAGATTTTAATTTATATCATGCATTTTAGCTTGGTGTAGTTGATGATTGATGATTAGCATTTATGTTGTTCCTTTCTAAGCAATTTACTTTCAGCATTGTGTCTTTCTTAGTTGTAGAATGAAAATGGATACTTTGGGTTCCTAGTGCACATACTGTGTTGACCCATTTTAATTTCATGTCCTTGGGTTGACAAGTTAAATGTACCTTCATGATGATTGAAATATCTATTTAGGTTAGATGTCCAATCTCTGAATCATGGTTGCAAAGGCCTAGTTGTTAATTCATTGTAGGAGGAAAACATTTTTGGCCTCATTGCTAGGGATGGTGTCAAACTAGAAAGTTCTTTGGAGTCATTGATAGTTTTCTTGCTATAGTATTTCTAAAATGTATTCTTAGCATACCCCTCATTTAGGAAGTAATGACCCCCTTATTCTTTACCAATTATTTATGTGAGTTTGCTAATAGTGAGTTGATATTGTATGCATAGAGGAAGGAGAAGAGATGCTTATGGGAGATTCCTTCCTAACAATCTTGATCCATTCTAGGTAGAAGAGCTTCCAAATCTTCCAAGGAATGAAGAAGAAGATCTAAACCTCTTTTATGATGCATTTCTTGATCTAACCAATTTTGAAGCTTCCACTAAAGACCAAAATCAATTTGAAAATCCCTTTGTTTGGGAAATCCATCCAATAGGCATGGGTGATGCAAACAGAAATAGACTTAACGAAATAGCTTTCCTTTTCCCCATTTCCCATTAGAATGAAGTTGAAAATCTCAAAAACAGCCCTACTTCAGCCCTTCCTCAATTTTATGGACTTTTTATAGAAGACCTTGATACCTTCTTGTTCAAGTTTGATATACTCTACAAGAGTTATGACTATACCACTAATGCCCATAGGCTTAAGCTATTTCCTACCACTTTGGAAGAAGTTGCACTAAGATGGTTTATGAGCCTAGGAAAATATACTATGGCAACTTGGGAGGACATGAAGACAAAGTTCCTTGAGAAATACAAGGAATATTGCAAGGGCAGTGACATGAGAGGAGATGATATTTTCAGGATGCAGCAAAAGGAGGATGAGAGCCTGAAAGATTACATTTGAAGGTTTATGTTTTTCCTATAGAAATATCCACACCATACCCTCAACAAAGAATCATACAAGCTACTTTTATTAAGAGGAATTAATGAGATTTGCACAAGATTCCTTGGACCTAATGGCAGGAGGAGATATCACCCAAGTTCCTTGAGAAGGCATCAAGAAAATATGCCAAAACTACTCAAGGGTAGATTCAAAGAAAGGGAGAGCTTACCAATCTTCTATGGGTAAGTCATCCACCAGTGGAGTCTTAAGAATGGAGTTCACACACTTGATAGAAGACTTCAAGGAAGACATTATAAACAATATAGCTACTCAGCTGGATACATTTCAGGCCAAGAAGAAGCAAGAGGAGGTAGAGGAAATGTTGGTAGAATATTGCCCCAATTGCAGAAAAAAGGACTGCAGATGCAAGATGGTAGCTAATATTGAAAGCAAGCAGATTCCACATGAGTTCAAACCAATATAGATTGAAGAAGATCAAGTCTACTATGTTGTTGAATAGAAGCCTTGGGCTCCAAGACAAGGTATGCCACTAGATCCACTATCTTATGTTGGGCCAATTTCAATTCCTATTTATCTAGTAACTAATGGCAGCCCCCATATCCATCTACCTATGGAGTATATCCACCAAAGCCTTGGGGTAAACCTCCAAACGCTTGTCCCAATCATCAAAAATCTCCACTCTAGTGGCTTAAACCTAAAGGGAATTAGTAGTAATATCAAGGGAATTGGCAGCCACCTCCAAGAAATTGGAAACAAACAAATCAATAGAGGGGAGGACACCAATGACCAACCTAGAAAACCGGTTACATGTAGCCACCTTCTTAGCCCCAACAACCTGCTATAATTCCTTCACCCACTAATTCAAGCTCAAATCCACCTAAACCTACCCATCTACCAGCTCATCCCACACACAATCAAAATAACAAACCACAGTAGTAGCCCACATACTTTGTTGATTGAAATCAATTCTCTACATATGTTGTGAGTGTAAGTGACATCCACTTACATTTAGGAACTACTTTACTAGCCCCTTCCAAGCCCATTATCATTGAGCTTCCTATGGAAGAGGAAGAGGAACCTCTGAATGATCTCATTCAACCAAGTGCACCTAAAAATCCTAAACCAGTCCCAGCCAAGCAGACTAATGAAGAACCAACATTTCCTCAGAGATTGGAAGTTTCCAAGAAGAAGGAAGAAAAAGAGGATAAAATTTTGACATCCTGAATCAGCTAAAGCATATGTGTGTTCAAATCCCTCTATTTCAAGCCATAAAGGATGTGCCAATCTATGGCAAGGAAATCAAGGAAGCATACCTCAAGAAGCGAGGAAGGAAGAAGAAAGAAACCACTACAGTTCATGTGGTGGGACACCTAGCTAACATCATGTTTAGAAAAAGTGACTATCCCTAAGTACAATGACCTAGGTAGTCCTATGGTAGTGATTGCTATAACTGAGATTCAAATAAAGAATACTCTAATTGATTTAGGGGTAGCAATAAATGTAATGACCAAGAAAATCCTACAACAACTAAACATTGCAAGCATGAGATCTACTCCTACTATCTTGCAGCTTGTTGGTAGTTCTACTATTAAGTGTGATGGTATAGTGGAGGATCTTGTCATGATTCTAGACTCTTGGGAGTACCCAATAGACTTCACTATTCTTTCTCCTAAAGCTACACTAGGTGAGTATCCCATTATTCTTGGAAGGCCATGGTTAGAACTATAGATACATATATTGGATGCTGGATAGGTAACATTACCATTTATGATGAGAATATTACCAAAAAAATTGTTCTTTATCCTCCTGCTCAGCCATCTCATGATGAGGATAATCTCATGTGGCCACATGTTGGTGAAGAGGCCGAGGAAGTTAATTCTATGGTGAAACTCATGATGTTAGGTAAAAGCTCCTTCATGTAGCTTCAAGACAAAGATGAAGTATTGGTTAACATTATTCAGAATCATTGTGAAGTGGAAGTAGCATCATCTTCTCATTTTGTTGTTCCAATCAAGACAATTTTGCCTGCTCTTCCTACAGACATTCTTTCTACAACCACTCTTCCTACAGCCACTTGATCTACAGACGGATTTCTTACAGCAATAGGTATGTCCCCTACATTGCTTCCATATGAACTCAAGGTACCATGTGTTAGTGAAGAATGTATGATAGAGTCAACTATACAAATGCAGGTGTCAAAAGGAAACTACTTGAATGTTAACAACAAACTGAGTGAAGAAAAACATTTTTTATTAGAAATCTTATTGAGGACCCACCAACATGCATTTGCATGGGATTATCATGATATGAAGGGATTGGACACTAAAATTTGTACACACAGAATTTACATCAGAGATGATTGTACCCTAGTGAGGTAGCCACAAAGAAGAATTAACCCTGCACTGAGAGAGATTATAAAAGGGGATCTGCAGAAATTGCTAGATGCGGGATTTATCTAACCCATTTTGGATAGCCAGTGGGTGTCTCCATTGGTGATTATTCCCAAGAAAGGAGGGAAATGGTGACTTTGTGTTGATTATATGGAACTTAATGCTACCACCAAAAAAGACCATTTTCCCTTACCCTTCGTAGATCAAGTTTTGGACACACTTGTAGGAAAGAAATATTTTTCTTTTCTAGATGGATTCAATAGCTAGAACCAGATCCAAATTGCACTAGAGGACTAGAAGAAGACCACTTTTACCTAGCCATGGGGGACCTATGCTTAATTATTACTCCCATTTGGCTTATGCAATGTGCCTACAAGTTTTTAGAGGGCATTCATTAGCATATTTTTAGACATTTCTCATGATTGCATGAAAATTTATATGGATGATTTTACTACCTATGGTTCTAATTTCAATGAAGCATTGGAGAATCTTAGGAAATTCCTCTAGAGAAGTGAAGACCAAAACTTGTCCTTAAATAGTGAAAAGTGCTTCATGATGATAAAGGAAGGTGTAGTCCTTGTCCACTACGTCTCCCACAAAGGAATTCAAGTAGATCCTACAAAGATTGAGGTGATCACAAATTTTCCCACGCCTACAAAATAAAAGGATGTTGGGAGATTCTTAGGACATGCATGATATTATAGGCATTTCATCAAGGATTTCAACAAAATAGCAGCACCATTGTATACTCATCTCACTAAAGATGTTGAATTCCAATGGACTGAAACTTGTGACAAGGCATTTTTTGACTTGAAGGCAACCTTGACTAATGCTCCTGTACTCAAGAACCTAATTGGGAGCTTAATTTACATATCCATACTGATGCATCAGATTATGCCATAGGAGCAGTCTTAGGACAAAAAGGAGTTATTCAAAATGCCATTTATTTTGTCAAAAACAATTTACAAGGAGTTGAATTCAACTATACAGTGATAGAGAAAGAAATTTTGGCAGTAAGCTATGCCCTGAACAAATTTAGGCATTACATAAAAAGTTGCCAAATCTTTGTGCACACTAATCATGCAGCCATTAGGTATCTCATGAATAAGCCTCTGATCTCTGGTAGGTTGGCATGATGGTTATTGATGATGTAGGAGTTCGACATAACCATTGTGGATAAACTAGGAAAAGCCATTGTTTTTACTTATTTTCTTTCAAGGCTAACTACATTAGGGGATAATCAAGCTATAGATGACTCTTTTCCTGATGAGCATGTACTCTCTATCAGTGTACAAAAACCTTGGTATGCTGACATAGCTAATTATCTGGTCACAAGTAAATTTCCTCCTCACTTCTCTCCGAAAGAGAGAATGAAACTCATTGAAAAATATTTTCCTTTCTCATGGATTATTGGATGTTTATTTTACACTAGACTAGACCATGTCATGAGGAGATGTGTGAGAGAAGATGAGACATATGACATTTTTGTTAGAAATGTGTGCCTCAATCCCATAGGTTGAAACCTCTGAAAGGGAAAAGTCGGTGTGACATCTTTTGTGTTTGGCTGATTAGCAGTTGAAACCTTGTTGAAATCATTCAAGTCACTGTGACCTTGCTTCTGTCTCACCAAAGGACCCTATCACTATGACATTTTGTTTGGTATAACCTCTCACCACCCATGGAGACCTCTTGTTGATTGTAGGCATTTATTGGATATCGAGGAGAGTCTTGGATGTTCGCTATGAGCTCTCAGTGATATGACTATCTCACCAACAACATTTTCTGTTGAAGTCTTCGGGGAGAGTCTAGGGTGCTCGATAAGAAGTCTTACCGATATGGATGTCTTGCCTACAATGTTTAGTTTGAATTCTTCAGGGAAAGTCTTGGAGTTTGGTATGTCTTATATCAGTAAGGAATGTCTCACTGACAGTGTACACTCAGGGTAGCACAAAAGATCTTGCTGTGAGGTCTTAACGATGGAAAGAAATCTTGCCAACTATTCAGTATGACTTGAGGCTTCAGAGTAACATAAAGAACTTGATAGGATGTCATGGCGAAAGACGATTGTCTTATCGATGTGAATACTCATGTCTATGTGACTTATGGACCTTGGTATGACGTCTTGGTGAAAGCGATGGATCTTGCTAACTGGTGGATGCTTCAGAACAACATGAAGACTCGGTGGGAGGTCTTAGCGAGAGTGAAATGTTTTTCTGATGGTATGACATTTTGATGTGACTTTGAATATCAGTATGTGGTCTCACCGAAGAGCGATAGTCTTGTCGAAAGGAAAAACTGGAGTCGATGCAACTTGTGAGCTCAGTAAAACATCTTGCTGATACGATGAACTCTTGGCGATATCGAATGATGACTGTGTTGGCATCAGGGAGACACAGTCAGTGTCTCACTGATATGCCAACACAACTTGATTTACTTTTGACTATTTGACCATCCTATGTGGAGTCTCATGGACCAATCAGAGAAGCTGAATGGGAACCATTGGAAGACAGTTCGTTGTGGTAGTTCTATGAGGAAGCTTGACAGACAAGGAACGACATGAAAATATTTTGTAGTTGCAGATGCTTTATGGTTCGGTTGGTTCGAAGAACAATTGTGTGAATAGTTCGAATTGGATCAGAGTGATTTCTATTTTGTAAAGATTGTAACTTGAAGGTTCATGTACAAGATTGGTCATTGTGAAAGTTGTTGTAATTTGGCATCAGAAAGATAAGTCATAACTCTGTATGTAATTATTTGTTACTGTAATACAAAGTGACTTCTCTTGGTGTGGTGGGTTTTTCTCCCATAAGGGTTTTCTCATGTAAATCTGGTGTTCATCTGTATTTGTCTAATTCTCTATTTCTGCTATTTATTTCAAAGTGCATCATAGTTGAACTATAATTGAAAATTAAGGTATCTCTGCATTCTTCCCTGAGGTTTTGACATTAGGAGAGTTGCTTCCGCATCTAGCTTTCCTTACAGGTGGTATCAAAGCCTGGCCAGTTGTGTTATCCTTGTGGGTACATTGGGTTTTTTATGTCATTTCTATTTAGTGGGAGTCTTGTAGAAGTTTATCAATTTCTAATTACAGATTGAGATGGAAAGCATGTCAGGAAAGATTGAAATAGAGAAGTTCAATGGTAGCAATTTTGAGTTGTGGAAACTCAAAATGGAGGATCTCTTAGTGGATTGTGATTTGTGGCTTGTTGTGTCTAGAACTAAACCTATAGGCATGAAGAAAGAAGATTGGGACCTTGTAGATAGAAAGTCTAAGGGGATGATAAGGCTCTATTTGGTAGACTCTGTACTTCTTAATGTGCATGAAGAGAAGACTGCATCTTCCTTGTGGAAGAGACTGGTGTCTATTTATCAGGGGAAGTCTTTGGTGAATAAACTATTCCTGAGGAAGAGGCTACACTCTTTAAGAATGCAGGAAGGAAGGTCTGTAGCTGATCATTTGAATGCATTTAATATGTTGATTGCTTAATTAACATTTTTTGGTGTAAAAATTGAAGAAGAGGATCATTGTATGCTATTATTGTGTTCTTTGCTAGACTCTTGGGATCATCTAGTGATGGCTATTGGGAGTACAACATCCAGTTTCAAGATGGAAGATGTTGTTGGTTCTTTGTTATCAGAAGAGATGAGAAGGAAATATTTTGAGATGGCGAAGAAGGCCCTTGTTGTTAGAGGTAGGTCAAAAGAGAAAGGAAAGAAGAAGGACAAGAAATCTAAATCAAAATCAGAGGGGAGATGAAAGTCTCCTGGTAAGAAGTCCAAGGTGAAATGTTGGAACTGTGGGCAACCTGGTCATGTCCGAAAGGATTGTAAAGAGGAGAAAAATAAAAAGAAGAAGAGCTCTTCCGATAATGATTCTTCTCACAGTGATGGATATGCCTTCATTGCATCCTTGGCTACATAGGCATTAGATGATGTCTGGCTAATTGATTCTGGAGCATCTTTCCACATGACATCTCATAAAGACTAGTTCACAAAGTATGAAGAATACGATGGTGGAAAGGTGTACTTGGAAAGTGATTCAACTTTAGAGATTGTTGGTTGTGGAAGAGTCAGAATCCAATTCCCCAATGGCAGAGTGAAGGGAATCAAGGATGTTATGCATATACCAGGTCTGGCTTGAAATCTACTGTGTGTCAATAAGCTGAATGATATTGGAGTGCAAGCCAAGTTCTCTGGAAATGGATGCAAGATGACTAGAGGCTCAATGGTGCTAGCAAGGGGTGCCCGTATTGGTACCTTGTACAAGTTGGATGCACATGTTGTTCAATGTAACAATGTCTCTGTAAAGTCATAGAAAGCTACTCATGGAGGTAAAGAGGGAAATGTTCCTAATTGTGTAAACTCTATGGAAGTTAAACTTCTAGCAAAAAAGACTATGCTCTAGAATCATAAGCTAGGCCACATTAGAGAGAAAGGTTTAAAAACCTTGAAGAATAAAAACCTGATTGAGGGGTTTGATGATTGTAACCTTGAATTTGAATTTTGTGAGCATTGTATATATGGAAAACAACACCGTGTCTCATTTTATTCCAGTCCTCATAAATTTTCTAGTTTGCTAGATTATATTCATTCTGATGTATTTGGTCCAGTGAATGTTCCTTCTTTGTCTAAATCAAGATACTATATTCCATTCATTGATGATTATTTGAGAAGAACATTTGTTTATTTTCTGAAAATTAAATTAGAAGTGTTCAGTCGGTTTAAGGAATTTAAAAACCTTGTTGAAAATCAGACTAGTAGGAAATTAAATTCTTAAGGACTGATAATGGCAGTGAATTTTTCTCTAATGATTTCGAAAGGTATTGCAAAGATCATGGGATTAAAAGGCATAAGACTACACCTTATACTCCACAACAAAATGGAGTTGCAGAAAGGTTCAATAGGACAGTGATGGAGAGAGCACGAAGTATGCTAAGTAGTGCTAGCCTGGAGGAGAAGTTTTGGGTTGAGGCTGTTGCTACTACATTTTACTTAATAAATCATTCTCCAAATTTTTCTCTTATTGAGAAAACACCTTTGGAAGCATGGTCTGGTAAGAAGCCCTCTTTAAGACATATTTGTGTTTGTGGCTACGAGGCATATGCTCATGTGTCGTATGAGAAAAAATCTAAATTGGAGAACAAGGCTGTCAAATGTATTTTTATTGGCTATAGTGTTGGCATGAAAGGATACAAGCTTTGGAATCTTGATACAGAGAAGGTTGTATACAGCAGAAGTGTAATCTTTCATGAGCTGAAGCCTTCTACTGTGGATCTGTACTCAGAGACAAAGTCAGAAAATAGTAAGGATGTAGTTGTAATTCCTCCTACACTAGAGAAAGAGGAATTGAAAATTCAAAATGTACCTGAAACTGAGGAGAGCTTAAGCAGTTCTGAAATTTCTGAAGAAGAAGAAAACCCTCAGCCTCAACCACTGAGGAGGTCAACCCATGAAAGAAAACAACCTAATAGGTATGGGTTCTCTTTGATAGATTCTACTTGTGCCTATGCTTTTATTTCTACCACTGATGAGCCTATGACTATAAAAGAGGCATTTAGAATGTCTGATTCAGAATCTTGGTTGGAAGCCATGAATGAAGAAAATGCATCATTAGAAAAGAATGATACCTAGAGTTTGGTGCCATTGCCTAAAGGAAAAAAATTTGTTGGCTGCAAATGGGTATTTAAAAAGAAGATTGGTCTGGTTGGCAGTTTCAAAAAGTACAAGGCAAGATTGGTTGCGAAGGGTTATTCTGAGATAGAGGGAATTGATTATGGAGAGATTTTTCTCCTATAGCTAAGCTGATGTCTATCAGATTTATTTTGTCACTTGTAGCAGCGTATGACTTAAAGGTCAAACAAATGGATGTGAAGACTACATTTCTTCATGGTGATCTTGAAGAAGAAATCTATATGTCCTAGCCTGAGCATTTTGTTGAGAAAGGTAAAGAGAAATTGGTTTGCAAGTTAAAGAAGTCTCTGTATGGGTTAAAACAATCACCTAGAATGTGGTACCAAAAATTTGATACTTTTGTATTGTCTTTGGGATTTGTAAGATCAGAATCTAATCATTGTGTCTATTATAAAGCTGAAAGTGATCAAGTTCTTATTATTGCTCTCTATGTTGATGATATGTTGTTCATAGGCAATAGTAAGCTAATGATTTCTGATCTTAAGTCTCAGTTGTCTGCTAAGTTCAAAATGAAAGATCTTGGTGCAGCAAGGTATATTTTGGGGATGAAAATAACCAGGGACAAAAATAGTAGAAAACTTTGGCTCAGTCAGAGTAAGTATATCAAGACTCTTCTAGAGAGATTTTGCATGAATGATTGCAAGCAGTTATTTGTTCCAGTCTTGCAGGGAACAAAGCTATCTGTTGAAGACTGTTCAAAATATCCAACTAAGATGGAGGACATGACCAGTGTACCCTATGCTAGCGCGGTTGGTAGTATTATGTATGCAATATTTTGTACAAGGCTAGACATTACCCAAGTAGTGGGAGTTCTTAGTCGATTTATGGCTAATCCTAGAAGGACACATTGGGATGCTGTGAAAAGAGTTTTTAGATATTTGAAGGGCACTTCAAACTGTGTTTTGTGCTACCATGGGAACTCGGTTGAATCACAGAGGACTCTCAGTATTCGAGGCTATGTGGATTCTAATTAGACAAGGGACATTGACAGCAGGAGGTCCACCAGTGGATATATTTTCATGTTGAATGGTGGTGCAGTGAGTTGGATGAGTAAGTAGCAGGTTGTAGTCACTTTGTCCACTATAGAGGCTGAATACATGGCAGATACTCATGCTTGTAAAGAAGCAGTTTGGCTAAAATGTTTGTGTTCTAACATTGGTTTTGATGCAGGGCAAATAACTATTTTCTGTGATTGTTAGAGTGTAATTTGTCTGGCAAAGAATCCTACTTTCCATGCCAGGATGAAACATATAGATGTATAGTACCACTTTGTACGAGATATGGTGGAGGATGGAAAGGTCAGTTTGGAAAAAGTTGATACTCTGGAGAATGTTGCAGATGCATTGATGAAGCCAGTGAGCACAGACAAGTTTAGGTGGTGTACCAGTTCAATGGGCCTTAGTGCCCATGATTTTCAATAATTTTTTGTTGTCCTCTAGAGGTTCCTGTGTGATCTTCGTCAAGTGGGAGATTGTTAGAAATGTGTGCCTCAATCCCACAGGCTGAAACCTCTAAAAAGGAAAAGTTAGTGTGACATCTTTTGTGTATGGCTGACTAGCAGTTGAAACCTTGTTGAAATCATTCAAGTCATTGTGACCTTGCTTCTGTCTCACCAAAGGAGCCTATGGCTATGAAATTTTGTTCATTATAACCTCTCACCATCTGTGGAGACCTCTTGTCGACTTTTGGAATTTATCGGATATCGAGGAGAGTCTTAGATGTTCGCTATGAGCTCTTAGCGATATGATTGTCTCACCAAAAGCATTTTTTGTTCGGGGAGAGTCTAGGGTGCTCGGTAAGAAGTCTTACCGATATGGATTTCTTGCCAACATTATTTAGTTTGAAGTCTTCAGGGAAAGTCTTGCAGTTCAATATGTCTTATATCGATAAGGAATGTCTCACCGACAATGTACACTCGAGGTAGCACAAAAGATCTCATTGTGAGGTCTTAACGATGGAAAGAAGTCTTGCCAACTGTTCGGTATGACTTGAGGCTTCAGAGTAACATAAAGAACTCGATAGGATGTCTCATTGAAAGATGATTGTCTTGCCGATGTGAATACTCATGTCTATGTGACTTATGGACATCGATATGAAGTCCATGCAAAAGTGATGGGTTTCCTCGACTGGTGGATGCTTTAGAACAACATGAAGACTCGATGGGAGGTCTTAGTGAGAACAAAATGTTTTTCCAATAGTATGACATTTGATGTGACTTTGAATATTGGTATGTGGTCTCACGGAAGAGCGATAGTCTTGCCGAAAGGAAAAACTAAAGTTGATGCAACTTGTGAGCTTAGTAAAACGTCTTGTCGATAGGATGAACTCTTGGCAATATCAAATGTTGACTGTGTTGGCATCGAGGAGACACAGTCAGTGTCTCACCGATATGCCAACACAGCTTGATTTCCTTTTGAATTTTTGACCATCCTATGTGGAGTCTTGTGGACCAATCAGAGAGGCTGAATGGGAACCATTGGAAGACAGTTTGTTGTGGCAGTTCTGAGAGGAAGCTTGAAAGATAGGGAATGACATGAATATAGTTTTTAGTTGCAGATGTTCTATCTGTCGGTTGGTTCGAAGAACAATTGTGTGAATAGTTCAAATTGGATTAGAGTGATTTCTATTTTGTAAAGATTGTAACTTGAAGGTTCCTATAAAAGATTGGTCATTGTGAAAGCTATTGTAATCTAGCATCAGAAAGATAAGTCACAACTCTATATGTAATTATTTGTTACTGTAATACAAAGTGACTTGTCTTGGTGTGGTGTGTTTTTCTCCCATAAGGGTTTTCCCACGTAAATCTAGTGTTCATCTATATTTGTCGAATTCTCTGTTTCTACTATTTATTTCAAAGTGCATCTTAATTGAACTGTAATTGAAAACTTAAGGTATCTTTGCATTCTTCCTTGAGATTTTGACGTTAGGAGAGTTGCTTCTACATCTATCTTTCCTTACAATTTTGCATGCATGTCACAATGAACCATATAGAGAAAATTTTCAGCCAAGAGGAGAACAATGAAGATTTTGAACACAAGATATTACTAGCCAACACTCCATAAGGATGCAAGAAGGTATACAAGAAAATGTGACAAAGACCAAATCTGATGAGATGCCACTTTATCCTCAGGTAGTAATCACTCCTTTCAACAAGTGGGGATTGGAGTTTATCAGACCCATTGACCCTCCATCAAATGGTAAGTCTTATATCCTAGTATGTACTAATTATGTAACAAAGTGGGTAGAAGTTAAGACCATGAAGCATGCAAGAGATAACAAGCTTGCATAATTTCTTTATGAGGAGATTTTCACAAGGTATGGAGTTCCAAGAGATATAGTGACTGATCAAGGGGCTCAATTCACATCAACCCTTGTTATAGAACTAGTCAATGAGTACAACATAAGACACAAAAATTCTACTCCTTATCACCACTAGGCCAATGGCCAAGTTGAGGTGACCAATAGAGAAATTGAATCTATTCTTACCAAAATAGTAGCTATCCATAGAAAGGATTGGGAAAACATATTACCATAAGCTATTTGGGCCTACAGAACTACTTGGAAAATAATAATAGGTTTCACTCCATTTGAGTTGTTCTATGGAATGACAACCATGATGCCCATTGAATTTGAACACAAGACTCTTAGGACTGTAGTAGATTTGGGCATGGATATCTCTGAGGCACAAAAAGAGAGAATCATGCAACTAAATGCTTTGGATGGGATGAGAAGAGAAGCCCTGCATCACACATAGGTAGTGTAGAATTAGAGAATCAAGTGGCATGAAAAATTCATCAAGGATAGGAAATTCCAACTAGGAGATTGGGCCTTGCTCTATGACTCAAAGTATCAAGACAATGCAGGAAAATTGTAGACAAGGTGGCTAGGACCATTTGAGGTTGTTGAAGTATTCCCTAATGGTGTTGTACATCTCATTACTATTGACCCAATTAGATTTAAGTTGCTTGTGAATGGTCATCACCTCATATTATATCACAAGCCAACTTCCAAGGAGGAGTTCGTACAACAATTCACTCAACATGCAACACCTAAGCTTCCTGCACCTGAAGGAAGTGGACCTAGTGTCCCTCCTTCTAGTTAATTAAGGTACGTACTTGTCATAATAAAGACTTCCACTTTTGTGGGATTCCACTTCTTCACCATCCGCCCATCTACCCATCTATTTCCACCTTTCTCTCTCTTCCATCACTTCTCTTCATTCCACTCCACCTCATCCAACCTCATCTTCATTATTTGCTCAACTTATTTCCTAAAAAATTGAATGACACTTTCTACACAATCTTTGCAGTGAATCCTCCACACATCATTGAGGTATGTATGTATTAATTTCTATATCTTAATTGTCTTTAAGTGCATTCATTTAATTGTTGTACATTAGTATGGGCGTTCACCATAACATGCCAATATTTCCTGCCCTATCAAATCATCATTCTGCATGTGAGGGAACATGCCCAAATTTAGGTTGGGGGGGAGGTAAAAGATGTGAATATATTTCCCACATGTCATTCAATGCTAGTCTATGTCAGCAAAATTTAAATTGAGCCAATTTAAAATCCGAGTGAGAGGACCGCTTGCATGTGTGAGGTGACACCAATTGTTGCTGCCATTTCTCTCCATCATAGCTTTCATTTATTACTCCTTTCTTTCCATTATTGGTGCTATCATATCTCAAGTTGCAAACAAATGGTAAATTAGAAAGGGAAAATGCAGTTAACATCAACATTTGAAAGTTAGCAAGTGTTGCAGGAAGGTGAATTTTATTTTTAGATGGAATTGTAGGAGAGAAACCACAAAGTGTTCATTTTATTGCAGAAAATGAGAGGTGGGTTAATTAGAAATGAACCCACAGTGCATGATTTATTACTACAGGATGTATCATGCCTGGATGAGTTCAGAAACTATGGATGGATAGACTACTTCCTAAAACTAGATGATTTTGATGAAGACATTACACTAGAGTTCACCTAGAAATTGTCTGAAGGGAAGGCCATGGTAAAAGGGTTGGAGGTCATAGCAACTGAAGAAAGAATTGTAGAAGTCATAGGGTTACCTATTGATGGTGAAAATTACCCTACTTCTAGAGATGCTAGATCAGCTAGGGCCGAATTTACAAAGCTAAACGATCCTCCATCGAGCATAGGTAAACAGGATATGAAGAGAATGTCTCTACCTAAGCCATGGAAGCAAATAGTTGTTTATGTCATAAAATACATCACCTGTGAAGGTCACCAATCAAATTTTCACTTTGTACACTTCAAGCTTTTGAATCATATGAGGCACAGAAGGAGGATGAATGTGTCGAATGTGTTATACAACCTTCTTTCAATCATGGTGGCCGAGACTGAAAAAGGTAGGGACAATTATGTTTCCCACCATTTTCTAATTAAATTGTTAGTTGAGAAGTCTCTGCATGATGTGTTTGGAATGACCTGGGAAGAATTCATAAAACTTGATCAAATTATACTTGAGAATTTTCAACCTAGGTTTTTACCTCAAACTCGTAGGTCTAGTAGAAGATTGAGCATGACTAAAGCCACTCTTGGTGCTTCAACCTCTAGTGTAGGCCCTAGTGTAAACCCTCCTACAATAGAAGAGACCATAGAAATGATCTCTTCTGGGAAAGAGCATTGAGACAAAGAAATTTTTTCCCCTGACTCTGATGATGATGTTCCACTTGGAATTCTAATGAAAAATAGGGTACAAAAGAGAGTAGTAGAAATGAGAAAAGGAAAGGGAAAAAGGTAGCTGATAGAAAAAGAGGTGCCAAGCTCTAAGAAGAGAAAGGCTAACATTGTTCATCCTTCATCCAAAAAAAACATGAGAGCCCTCCTAGGAAAGTAAGACCAGTCAGGCCAGTCTTTGGTATTCCTCTGCAAGGAAGCCATAAGTCTAGAGAAGTATCACAAGGGGACATAAAATCTCTAATGGGGTAGGAGAATGTCAAGGAGGAGGATATATTTAAGGCAACGACAAACATAACATTGGTTGATCTTGCCAACATTGCAAAACAAGTCAAAAATCAAGAGTATGAGGAAAGTGAGGATTTCCTGCAACAAGAGTTCCTACAACAAGAGATCCTACAACAAAAGCAAGAACAAGAGCAAGAGTCCCTGCAAAAACAACCCAAATTGGGAGAACAATCAGTACCCCTATAGCCAAAATTGATGAGACAACTTGAATCCTTGCAATTGGTACCAATGTGAAGAGCAAGAATTAGTGCTAGGAAAAATGCTGGTAGGAATACATAACCCCCCTAATTTTTCAATGCACAAGGTATCCATGCATTTATGGAAAGAGATGCAAAGAAGGGAAGAAGAATGAAAGGAGGAAAAACATAGATTGAAAAAGAAATTGAAGACAAGGATGTAGAATTTTCCACCTTGAAGAAGAAGGTGGATGATATGGCAGCCTTGGTACCATAGATTTTAGAATGCAGGACCCCTCCAAGCGTCTATGCTCTGCATTTGAAGGAGAAATACCTCTCTTTTAGACTAGCCAGAATTGTCTCAGGTTTTAACCCTTCTATTGAGACCCCTACTAAATTTTTGAATGCTTATTGGATTGCTTCCCCTGAAATGAAGAATTTGTTGTGTGAGTTTTATTTGCATAATTATGTTGTGACTCGAGACCATGATTGAAATCCATTGTTGTATGTTGGGGATGTCCAATTAAGGGCATTTATGTCTTAGGTTCAAAATTAGATTAGTTGGAGATAGGAATATGGGGCTTATAAGCATATGGAATCCAACATCCCCCTGTCCATTAGGGCTGAATCAAGGAATCCAAGGGATGTTTTTAGGAAATGACACAAAATTATTTTTAGACCTAGCTATGGTAATAGGATCATGCCTTGGATAGAAGCAGTTTATAGTGAATATGAGGCAAAGGAAAAAGAAAAAGAGGAAACTGTGAAGAGATACCTCTCACAAAGATGGAACAACCTAATTGACAATCTCAAGTAGGCTGAGCCTCATTCCATCTAGAACTATGCAACAACTCTTAATAGAATTGATAGATATATTCAAATTGGAAGGAAAAAAGGGTGATTCTAGCTTCCCCTAACTTTTTAGCCACCCATCATAATGTGGCATGTACTAAACTTCAGGTTCTACCAATATGATATTGCTGCAAAGAGATAGAGATGGAGAAAATTTGACATATTGGGAGGATTCTATTGGGATCCTAATTCATGCACAACATAGTCTAATGTGGGATAGTTGTCATTTGCAAATTTCAAAGCATTGACCAAGCAATAGAACAACCCTTCCCTTGCTAGAGGACTAGAAAAATCTTAGGTTGGGGGGAGTGATGAGTCTAGTTTATGGTCTCATTTTGGGTAGAATTTATGATTTAGTTGTTGAAGTTATCATGGAATTTGATGATGAGTCAAACTATATATATTGGGCTTAATCTTATTTTTACAAACCTTTAATGATAATGGCATGTTATATGGACTGTCTATATTAATTTTGTATGTGGTTAATGCATTTTATTTGAGGTGGTTACACATATGCAATTATTGTGCATACTAACACTACCATGCAAATATAATTTGAGGATGCTAAATTGAGGAAGACACTGCCAACTGGGCATGCACCATAATGTCCAACAAGAGAATTGTTCAAAGGTCAAAGGAGGTCGACACTAGGAGATTCCTCATGAAATCTGAATGTAACCACCTTGTAGTGGTCATTATTTATGTTGAGAAAACGTGCATGTTGTTACAACACTAAATTTGTGGTTGGACATGCATGTCTAACCAGATTCTATGCATGCATAATCGTCACCCCCACTTTCTCTATTTTCCCTAAATGGTGTCCTCCTAGTTCATGGAGTTGACCATCTTGTTTAGTTGGTATTATAAATAAGGATTGGATGCTCCTTTTAAGGTTGCACAATTTGATATTGTACTTGCATTCTTCAGTTTTCAACAATACAGATATACTACTCTTTTGTACTCATGATTTATAGTGAATAAAATGAAGTTCTAAGCTTGAGCATCTGAGATCTCATTAATTTTAGAGGATACTTATCCAATGGGGCCCACTTGGTGAGTAATCCATCCTTTAGTTTATTATTAGTTTTGAATTTGGCACTGACTATTCCTATAGCCACTAGAATTCCATTCAATTTTTTTGCTCATATTTTCATTTCTATGATGCATTTCAGCTTGGTGTAGTTGATGATTGATTATTAGCATTTATGTTGTTCCTTTCTAAGCAATTTACTTTCAGCATTGTGTCTTTCTTAGTTGTAGAATGAAAATGGCTACTTTGGGTTCCTAGTGCGCATACTGTGCTCACCCATTTCAAATTTATGTCCTTGGGTTGACAAGTTAAATGTACCTTCATGATGATTGAAATAGCTATTTAGGTTAGATGTCCAATCTCTGAATCATGGTTGTAAAGGCCTAGTTGTTAAATCATTGTAGGAGGCAGACATCTACCTCTAAATCCAAAACACCCATTGGGCATAATATACTCGATATCAAGGTAGTTATCCAAGATAATGGTTTTGGAGACTATAATCTAAAGAAGGACACTTTTTTGTCTAGTGAGTCACCTCTTTCCCTCAAATCTAATGGAAAACCCACACCTATCAACAAAGAAATTGAAACATTAAAGCTTGCATTTACCACTTTCACCAAGTGGGGGGGCTTGAATAAAGAAGATATCAATGAGGAAGATGTATCCAAATTTCTCTATCAGGACAATCTATCGATGCCTGTTCTTCCCATTGAAGATGATAATAAAGGTTTATAGGTAATGATGAGTTGGGTATACAATGAGAATGAAAAGTTGGCACAAAATGATAATGGTTTTCAAGAACCACAATTCTTGAGATACATCCAAAGAATCTTGTCTTAGGATGAACTACTAGCAAAGTGACCATTCTTGGCAAGGGTACTTCTAATAAATGGGTGAAGGCTTCCTCTTTGTTACCAACATCACATGATACTACCCTAAATGAATTTCCCGTTGGCATTGCTGAATTATTTGAGGATACAACTCTCTCTATGATAACTACAACATCTTTCATCCAAAACAACCAAATCATCGAATTAAGTCTAGTATACCCTCAACTCATGAACTAGGTCCAGCAAGGACCACCAATTCTAGATATATTCAAAAATGATGAAGTAGTCTCAGAATTCATTGGACTTCATAACAAATTACCATGTTGGGATCAAAAAGTAGGATTTTATATAGAGCTAGACACACATGTGTACTATGGGGAGACAATTAAATACCTCAGTCACAAAATTGATGACATGAGAATACCATGCAAATATTTAAGTGAAAACCACACTGTGGCACTTTCAGATCACAAAAGAGTAAAACAAAAAGATTCATCCAAAGGTGAAAATCTCTCTTAGGTTCCCAAGGATGAAGGATTATATCTCCCCCTTAGTGCAATGAATCGATAAAAATCAGCAGTACTAGTAGAGAAGGCTGCTTTAGTGAATGTAGGCACAAAACAGAAACCTAGGATAACATTTTATGCCAAATCATTATTAGATGAAGAACAAAAGAGCTTAGAAATATTCCTAAAAGAAAGAAGAGAAAATTTTTCATGGTCATACAAGGATATGTCGAGGCTCGATCCTAAAGTGGTTGTACATCATTTAGCAGTCTACCCTGAAGCCAAACCAGTGAAACATAAATTTAGAAAAATGCACCCTCAAAATGCATTACTATTTAAACTAGAGTTACAAAAGCTCCTTGATGTTAGATGTATCCAGCCAATTGACTATCCTAAGTGGGTTTCTAGCCTAGTACAAGTCTCCAAACCCACTTGGGGCATCAGAATATGCACAGATTTCCCTCTTCACAACATCAACATCATTGTCAATTTAACCACAAGAAATGAAATGTTGTCACTCATGGATGGATTTTCAAGCTATAACCAAATCATGTTTTCTAAGGAGAATCAACATAAAACTACATTCACTTTTCCATGGGGAACATATTGTTGAAACTTGATGCCATTTGGGCTAAAAAATGTTGGAGCAACCTATTATCAATGAGGATTGCACCCTAGTTGAGTTGCACTCAACTATCATGTATAACATGAAAAAATTCTCAAGGTATGGGTGATTTATAATGAGGATGAATCTCTAGAGAGGGTTGGTTCCCCTGGTAGATCACCTAAAACTACTAAATTTTTTGAGAAAAAGGCATAAAAGGATAACTGAAATGGAAATCCTAAGAATTAAAGCATGATGCACCAAAAAAATTTAAACTTATTCACTAATTTAACTCATAACCATCTCTCAAAACATTTACTCTCACAATTTCTTGTGAAACATGTAATACAAAAGTGATTATTATGAAGGTTTGAAATTAAACACAACATACAACTTGCATTACATGAAAATTTTGCACACATATTCCCAATAATGAGACATGAAAAAGGATTCAACACTTATAATCACAATCAAACATCAAATCATCCACTGCAAAATGAGACAAAAAACCATGGAAAAGGAATGCACTATTACTTTTATTGATCTAAAAGGAGCTTCTAAATCATATTATGAAAATATGAGTTACAAAACTTACCAACTCTCTGCAATACTCGAGAGGAGGAAACAAGAACTAAGGAAAAACTAAGTTTCTCATCCAATAATACCCAAAAAAATTCTAAAAGTCAAGAAGCAAAATTTTTAGCTAATTGCAATCCAAAAAAGTAATCAAAGCATCTCTCATGAGTAGAAGGAAAAAGCCATGAAAAGAGGGAACAAAATTGATCCAAAGCGAGTGAAAATAGGTGGAAACTTTCCTTCTCAAGTGGATCTACCAAAAAGGACTCCAAATTCGCTCAAATCTAACTAGAAAACAAAAATAGAAACTTCAGTTGACTTCATCTTTCCACTTTGCATAATGGGGACTCAAGCAAAAAAGGGCAAGTAAACTGAAATTTCCTTAATGAGTTTTTTGCACTTGCTCTTTTCTCTACATTTACATGACACTTACTAAAGTAATTTATAGATTATTACTTTAATAAGGGCATACAATCTTGTTTCAGCTCTAGTTGTGCAAAATGAAGGGTCAACCTTGGCAGAGTTTGATTTTTCCAACTTTGTAAAATTTTACAAATATATGCAAAGGTATACAAAACACCTAATATGTAGCAATGGGAAACTAAACATAAGCCAAGTTATTAATTTGGAATAATTTTTTTAAAATAATGTGAAAAACACCCATAAAAGGGTTGGCCAAAAATAGGGCAAAAAGAAACCCTAGAAAATAAGTCACGACCCTTCTTTCATTTCACTTTCATTTGCAACTCTTGGTTTTGAGTACGACCATGCCAGGGTTTTCTTGAGCTTTGAAGGACATTTCTGGAGCTTTCATGGGGCTATCATGGAGCTTTTGTCAAGCCTTTTGTAGACTTGTGAAAAGGGCGAGTGGTATGTTCTTTTTTCTACAAAAAATGTTATGATTTTATGCTTGGTTTCTCTGGCACATAATAGAGGCTTGAGTTTTTTCTTTGCTTTATTCTGGATCTATGCCATTTTGAAGCAAGTTGTGACTTTCTTCTTTTTATCCCCTAGAGAAAATGAGGGTAATCTTTTCCATATTCCTTTATTTTACATATTCTTGGTTTTCCTTTTGTATTCCTTCTAAAAACTCCACGACTTTTATTTGGGTTCCTTAGAACATTTCTTTGCAAGATTTAGAAATGGGAATTCTTGTTGATCAAGTTTCACAACTTTCTTGAAAAGATAATTTACAAAACTCATGCAATATTACATTATTGGTATAAGAGGGTCTTTCATGGTGGTTGTAATTTCTTCATATGCAATCCTTGATTCCATTTTTGCATCTTCTGGATTTATGGTTGATTGAGGGCTTTGGAACCCTAGGCTAAGGCTTGATAAATGAAACCCTAGCTTGATATCTTCATTGTTGAGAAAAATAAATAAAATAACTCCTACTCACGACCTTAGGATTTGAAAATTTTGGGTTTTTATTTTGAAACCCCTCCTTGAAGCTATTGTATGTTTTGCGTGCTTTTGTCTCTTGATAAAACAATCCACACTTTTAATGATCTAAACCTGACACAAAAGAAACTTCATTTTAGGTGTAACCCAATTGACATTGTCATGACATTTGGAAATGCCCCTCTACCTTTGGAATAATGATGATTCACATTTACTTCTTTATCCTATATCTATTCCATTGAATACCATCTCTTGTTTTTCAAAATCTTATGCAATTTTTTGATAAATGAATAATACCATTGTTGATGCATTGAGGACTAATGACAAGATCTAAAGGACATTTGTATAACACCCTTATGTACCATTAAATATGAACTTCAATGAACTCATAGGTTACCATGTAACTATAGAAAATGCAAGATTTTTATATGGTTCTTAACCCTTGAAAGGCTTCATGTCACTCACCTCAATTCAGCTCCAAAGATCTTATTATCTCTTTGATTGGACTACTACATTGGGTCTATGGGACCTCCACTTGCATTGATATTTGAGAAAGGTTTTAAAGCATTCATTGAAATAATGAATTCTTGATTTCTCTTTCCTTTCTCTCATTGTGTTGTCCACAACATAAACATTATGACAATGGTTGTCGTCTCTTATTGTGACTCCATTTAACAAGTTCTTTTTATTCATAACAGTGATGACCATATAGGGTATGTGTAGGATCATCATGGAAAAAATAGGCCCTTAAGTGGCAAAAAATTCAAAAAAATCAGAGCTAGGTAACTTGACATAAAAATTTGAATAAGTTATCTATATTATTTCAAAAATATGTAAGAATAGAATCTATAGAAAATTGGATTTATTTTCTAAATTACTAGGATTATTTAAAAACAAAAAGAATCTATTTGGTGAAAATTTGAAATTCCAATGCAGTAGTACTTAAATTTCAGGGAAAAAATAAGAAGTAGGTGTCTGTCTGACCACCCTAACCACAATAAAATGATAATATTTTTTTATAATATTTTATATATAAGTAGAGGACTCATGTCTCAATGTGATGCATAGTTTTTTGTAATTTTTTTCCAAGTAAATAATTAATTATGATTTTTTTAGTACAACTTTTGAAAAATATGAAAACTCATATGTCTGACCACCTTAACTTGGACAAAACTTCATGAAATTTATTTTGATTTTTTTAATCCTATAGTATGCAGAGCATAGAATGTGACACATATTTTTTATTAAAAAAATGTGATATTGTTTTAAAGCTATAGATTTTTTTCAATCAACCTATGAATCAGGACTTTAGTCATAATTCAAATACAAAATGAATAATAATTATTTATTTAATTCAAAGTAAAGCATAAGTTATATTGGTGGAAAGCTGAGAATCTCCTTTAAAAACCTTTTTCATTTCATCAATTTTGGGTAAAAAAATAGTTATCAGTCACATACCCTACACATACCTATAATATTGCCACTTTTTGGCCCATCATGATCCTGGACATACCCTATAAGCTATTGGTACTTAGATTTTGCATTAATATTTAGCTTCTCATGTTTAACCTTACACCATTGGTTTTGGCATCAAGCTTGTATTGGAGCCTTTATTTGTGTAGATGCCTACCAAATCACTGTCAAGAGTAACAACACTTGCTTTGAATGTGGTAAGTAGCTACTTTTCTCTTTGCTGCCCCATCACATCAAAATGATTTATATCATGGTACTATGAAGATTTCCATCATGGTTGTTTGTATCTTTCATATATGAATTTATACTCTTACCCTTCTTAGAAACTGAAAGGGCAACATGTTGGGCTCAACCCTTGTGGGAGCCCATTTTTTCCACCACATGTTTTGATGCCAAACAAGATGAATCATGTAATGATAATGAACTTTGACCTACACAGTGAACAAACAAGTTAGATAAAACAATGAAGCTAAAAGTTCATGTGATGACTTGAATTTTTGGCTCTCTTGTATACATGTGATAAATTCCCAACTAATTCAATGCATCATAGATGTTTTTTATATTTTGTTGATGAAATACATGATGATAGTTTGTATCTTGATCTCTAACCAAATCATTTCCATCTTTTGGAGGAACATCTGAAAATAAAGAGGATCAACATTAGGATCTTCCACTTAGGCAATGATGGATGCATCTCTTTTCATATGCTTATTTTTATTTCTTATCTTTAGATGTATAACTTCAAATTATGATGTTTTAGATTAGTCATTCCCATGGATTGTGTTGGACATTTGAGCCTAGCTCTTTGTAAAATAAATAATGACATCAATACTATGCAAATTTGTGTAATTTTCTATTGTAAAGAACATTTGCACAATAAAAATGAACTTCATTTGAAAGCATCCTTTGTGCAATGACAAAAATTTAGTATAAATTGTATGTACCTTTCACTTTTGATGCAATCAACTATTTCAGCTCTACCAAATTGAGTTGTAAGTGAAATTTGGTAACACTTCTAGTGATTTCTACTGAATGCTTGCCTGCTAGGCATATTGGATCAACAACCTTAAACAATCCATTGGGCATGGAGTTAAATTCTACCCCTCATAAACTCAAAAAACAATTGTAACTCAACCACTAAAACCTCAATAGTAGCATAAGCCAAAACAAAATCAAACAACCATGGATTTTTTTAGGACAAGACCAGCAAACATGCATATGAGCACTTATTGGAAAAAAAAAACTTAAGTAAAATGAAAATGTTCCTAGAGCACTTATTAACTATAAACACTACCCTACCCTACACTAACCAATAGTGGTAGTGTTTAGACAAAGCCATTAACTAGTATTGGGAAATAACTTCCCTTTTTTATCTACTGAATATTCCTTCTATGCTTGTAAGCAACCAACAATGGGTTTGGAAAAGGTGGCTATCAAATAAATTCATGTGATGTCTTTCCAAGAAAAACAACAAAAACACATACCTGCTTGCTTTGAATGATAATATAGTTGTTTTGGGGTGGATAAATCAACTGGTTTTCCTCTTCCTACTGCTCATCCTCATGCCTTGCAATAGGATTAATAGGTGATGGATTCTCCGTGCTTCTTTCCAACTAGATTAGATTTCAAATTGGACATCCTCTTGATAAACCAATGTGCAAAGAATCAATGTTGATTTTTTGTTTGCATTTTGTTGCCTTCTCAACTTGAATATGAATTATGGAATGATTAGGGGGGTCTAAAAACATACCCAAATTGAAGTTATCTAACTTTTGCTCCTATTCTTGTGTGAATGTATGATCAAGGAACTCATTCAAAACCACCTCTTGAAATTTGGCCTCTTCTTCCAAAGGCTTTAGCTACATACTTTCCTTGTTGTCCTCAAACTAATTAGTTTCTTCCTGTTCAAATGAAAATAGGGAATATTTAGAAACTTGTTTTGCTTTTTTTTCCTCATCATTCACTTGTTCATCATGAGAATTCAATGGAGTGGAAAGCTCTCTACAAGCTAAACAACTAGGATCCTAACAATCAAGCATTGAGTTGTCTTGAAAATACTAATCTTCTTCAGTTAGTTTACTTGATTATTCTTCAAGGTAAGTTGCCTTCAATGTATCCATGTTAGCTTCTCCTTTATAGTACAAAGGGAGTTCTAAAATAAAATTAGATGTTTCAAATCCATGGAGAACATGATCTTCTTTGGAAATAGGGCTCTTTTCTATTAACAAATGTTTTAGACCTTCCTCATCACTATACCAGCTAGATACCTCAAAATGGTTGTCAATATTCTATTGTTCAAGTTGATCTTCATCCTCCTCTTTATAAACCTGCAACACATCATGTTCCATAATGTTTGCTTGTTGCTCCAAATCAGCTAGTAAGATGAGCATTTGTATGTTTTCTTCATTACCATCATCAACATTAAGCAACTGATCAAACAAAGAAATTGAATCTTCCTCTTCATGTTGTGCCTTATCCAATGAACAAACCTTCTTTACACATGCATCATTCCTATATTTAGCTGAGAAGATGACATAATCATTAGTAACTTCTTGCTTTATATCCTGCTTCTCTTGATCTACAACCTCATTTACCTCCTATAATAGGTCTAATCTATCAATTTTTTGCTTTAAATCCTACTACTCTAGCTTGCTATGTTCATTGTAATAAGTCTTTGGAGATACAATAGGATCAACTAGATAAACTTGTGGAGTTTCTTGGGATGTTAGAGGAAAAATAGGCTCTTGAAGAAGCTTCTCTTTAGGGATTGTAGACTGAACCTAGTCAAGAATAGGTTAATCTTGTATGAAGCATAGTGTATTGAACATCAAAATTCCTTTTCCAAAAAATGGTTTTAGAAAGGCAATAGTTGGGTTAGCTTCTTTCTTAAGTACAAGTTTTTCTAATGAAGAAGGGGTTGATTATGATTCTGATGTAGAGTAGGGCTAATATATTATAAAAAAAACAATGATTTTAACACATTAGGGAAATGAATTTAGACTCTATCCTGGTAGGAACCCTTCCAAACTCAACACTTCCACAATGGAACATGCTCCTCAAAGGCCACAAAGCCCACATAAGGCATCAATGCCCCAAACCCTCTAATAAACACTTGAAGAACCTCAAAAAATATGGAAAAAACATATGCAAACCAACAATGGCTCTCAAGAAACTTGGACTCTCAACCTACTTAGTATTCCTTCACAAACTACCCCTTTTTCCATAGTAGCCTTTCAAAACTGGTTTTTCAAGCATAAATTTCAAGGAAAGCATGACCTTCAAAATGTAAGAATAGTTAAATATACCATTTTGTCCATTTAAAAACATACCTTAAAATCAAATAGGGTTGGTTTGTACAAAATCCTTCAAAACTTGACTATCCTACTTCTCTAGTAGCCTAATTAGACAAGTATGCTAGGTGTAGATGGGTTATATGCTTCAATGGTACTCAACCCTAGTTCCAAACTCTCAAAAATGTCACATTTAACCCCAATAATATTTTCCCATCACATAATTAACTTTTCCCAAAGGATTTTCAACAAATACCCCAAGTCCCTAGGGTGTGAATGCCAAAACATGACCTGGTACAACAATCTATCCTTTTGTTTCTCCTCCTCATGTGTGAAAGCGTATCAAAACCTTGTAGAACATTAGAACACCTTGAAATAGAATTATGTGCAAGATTTTAGGGTCCTATCATGGAGGGAACTCTGAAAAATGAATTTTGTTTTCCCACAAGAACCCTGGGTTGGGTTTCAGACTGACTTCACTAAAGTGCTAATATCTTTTCACAAACTCCATAAAAATTGATCACACAAAAACCAAAATGAATTTAAGAGTTCCCTTTACATTTTTAAGCAAATTTTATATTGTACATTGTACTGGAAGTTGGTACAATTTGTTGTAGCATCAAAAAATGTTCAAAAAATTGTAGAAAACAAGATTTTTATTTCTCAATCTTCAAATCTCCAAAAAACCTAACCACAAGTTCAATGATACAAGAACATTTAAGGAATTTCCATCCATCCACCAATGGTTACAAACCAATTTTCAACCTACAACCATTCATCTTCCAATTTGATAAAAAAATGTAAAAGTTGTTTTTGCAACATTATGCAACTTTACAATATTTTGTGCAACTAGACTCTAATTCACCCTTAAGCACTCAAACTAGACCTAAACAAACATAAAATGTTCTTCTTAGACCTTATTACATGAAATAATTACAAAACAAAAACAATTTACTAACTTTAACCTCTTGGACCTATGGAGCCCCTGCACCCTATTCTTGGGGAAGAAAAGATTCAAGCTCCACTTGAATGGAGGGTAGCAACATGAGAACCATGCTTGAAATCTCTGGTCTGATGTCCTTAAATCCCTACATATTATCTTTTAAATAGTCCCATGCTTGCTTCATCTTCACTTTAGGTTTCTTGAACACTTGGCTAAGGTATTTTAACTTTTTCTATATAAGCATGTCCCCCATCTGTACCTCTACCTTGTAACTAATCATTTTTTCCTTGATGGATGTCATGTATGCCAATAGTTCCTTGCTCTCTTTCAATGGTTTTTTTCATTTTCACCTTAGGTTTCTCACCTCGCAATTCCTTAATCTCATCAAGAGCACTTTGTCTTCTCTCTTTGTCTCTAACCATCATGTCGTCAAGTGTGGGTTCTTGATCAGTGTTACTACCCTCTCCTAAAAGAACTAAATCATAACTAACCTTAGTACCTTCAGCATTACACTTCACTAACACCTACAACTCTCTTTTTCTTCTCCACTTGTATTGGATGCTTATTTATTTTTCCATCTTCCATCTGCAACTCAGTTTGATCATTATGCTTCTCTATATTTCCTTTCCCCCTCAAACATTGCTTTCTTAACTTTGCAATCTCATTCACTAAAATCCTCTTTCCTTTTCCTTTTGCATCATAATTCCTTTCACTTACAACCTCCCAAAAAAGTGCACCATTTGTGTTTACACCATCCCTTTCTTTAGACACATCACATTCTTCATTTTGTTTGTCATAGGCTATTGTGTATGATAGACCAAACCCTAGTACAAAAGCCATTTAGTGACTAGCACCTCTCCTTGGAAGCAAGATGTCAAAAAAATTATCAACCACTATGTCTAAATGATCTTTCAATACATCCTGAACTTCCCAAGGACACTCTTCAATGCTTGTTCATGTTATTGTTACCAATTTTTTGCTACAGCTCAATTGGTGGAGCTAGATTAAACATTCTTATATCTTAAAGTGAAATTGCAGTTATTTCTGCTTTATGCTTAAGTGTTGTTTGCTCTTTGTTCATTATTCATCAAGTGATAGTTATGCTTTGAAAAGAGGAAACAAAGTTTTGAGAGATTGTGTTTCAGTTTTACACAATTAAATGAAGTACAAAATTGAGCATACAATAATAAAGCATTTCAGATTGCTTTATTTTTTTTATGAACTAATTCATATTTACAGAGCTTCATTTGATTGCGAAAATTCAAATGATAATACCACATTGCATCGAGATGCATTTTCTTTTTGAAATGAAAAGCATAGGATTGAAATCAAATATCCACACAAGCCATGGATGCAATTGTTACAGTGCATCACTAGTATCACACTACATTATGGAAGATTCATTAAAATAAATAATCACATAAGTAACAACCTAATCATCATTGCATAATTGCTTGATGGTCGATGCTGAAGTGGTGCACCTTTTGTCTTCTCCAAGCTCTGTTGACTTGTGGGAAGGAAGAGAGGGATGTTAGAGGCTCCGACTATGAAGATACCTATATAAACCATCAAAAATAATGCAGCCTACTACTAATCATACACTAAAACAATCAAGTGAAGTCCAGAGACATAGGCTGAAAAGGAGAAACATCAACATCAGCATTCATTATTTTTATGCTAACATCATTTTCTCCTTTGTGTAGGTATAGGAAAAATCATGAAGCTGATTATCATTTGAAGACCAAGCATGTGGAGAAAAATGGGCTCCCACAAGGGTAGAGCTCGGCATGCTGCCCCTTATTCATTACAAGTGGGCTGAGATAGTAATTGCATCATCATATTCATCAAGAAAAGAAATGATATACAACTGAAAGAGTAAGGCAGAGTTATCCATCAAGCCATTAAACCAACTGTGCATTCATAACAATCATGTAAATGATTTCTGAAAGCTACAGGTGAATCGTGAGTTTAATTTCTCAATCATTTAACTGAGTACATTTGTCTCAAAGCATTGTTGTATGGTTTATGTTCTCTTCCCACAATATTATTTGTTAATCATGTTCATAATGTCATGCAAGGTTCAGTTCAGCAGTGTTATTTTTCTCAATCAAGGATAGTGAATAGGCATACATAATGCCTCAACGAAGATAATTGTTTCAATTTTTCATCTTAGAAGAGAACAAGTACACAAAACAGTTTATTAAATGGAGCATAAAAATGCATGAAGAGTGCTAGATAAGAAATAGGGACAACATCTAATCAATGCAGGAATAGTTCAGTCATCTATTAAGAAGTGAAGCAATCAACTTGCTTGTAAGTTCAACATTCAGTGTTCAAATGGGTTAGACATGATCTTTTGGCTAACAATAGAATGGAATAGTCCAAAGCTATATTGTTTTTAGAGTTTTGTTTCTTTATTTGTCATGTATTTCAAATAAGTGGTACAACAAGTAAAAGTGATTTTCAAAATGAACAAAGGTGATAAAGGAAATGACACGAATGACGATTGTGACTGCATCAGAGGCAAGGTAAGCAACTATTCTATAGATTCAATCAAAGGAGATGTCTGTATGTATGGAGGGCACGAAATAGCATGATAATGTCATCTACAAGTGCAAACAGAAAAATAGGAAAGACTTTCAAACAAATACAGATATATGGAAATGACTCTACAAAATGTAATCAAAGTACAGATATAAGAAGGCTTCTGAAAAACATTTAGTTTTATCATATTATGGTACCCGTGTTAAGGAATAGTGCTGATTTCTCTAAGTTTTTGAATGCACATATGTTGAAAATTAAGGAGTTTTTGAATGTAACAGAATGCCATGAAAGGAATTTCAAGTCAAATGCCATCTTCTTCCAGAATATTTAGTACCCATGATTGTTTTTTGCATTAGTACAGAAATAGGTGAATTCCCTTTCATTTTCAGCTATACCCAAATGAGGATTTTTGACAGTAAGGTGAGGAATGCATTTTCTTCAGAGACAACAAATACCCATATGGTGGAATTTAAGTAGATGTAGGAAATGTAAAAAATAAAGTAATGGGTCGAGCCTAGTTTTTTTTATAAACATCAAACTATAAAGATTTTTGTTGTTCTTTCATATGCGCACAGTTGGATTGAGATTTACATACAAGAATTTAAATTTTTAGGAAATACATGGGTTTTCATGAATATACAAATGCTTCACCATTTCAAACCTTACCCACTTGGGAGTTGTGACAGAAATAAAAAAGAGATTGAATAAAATCATGATGGGTCGTCTCATTTTTTTTGAAAGAGTAATAAAATATACAGTTTTGTTTGTTTCGAAATACCCACATTGGGGTTTCAAATTAAAATACATAATCTACAACTTTTAGTGACACCTATGAGAGGGTCTTCAAAGAAACGATAGAATTTCAAGAGTAAGTAGGGTTTCTTCAAAGCAGCAAATGCCCACATCACCTTCTTGTCTCAGAAGCACATTTTCCTCATTTCTACAAGTACCCATGTGAGGGTTTTAACCAGATGACAAGGTAAATGCATTTTCATCAAAGTAATGAATGCCCACATCAATCCTATGTTTCAGAATGCAAATATATTAAAATCCTTTGATGGGTCTAGCTCTAATTTCTTTCAAAGCTCATGATAAGTATATACATATGGCGTAGCCTGTGTAATGGCCAGAAAATTACAAATAGAAGTTGACAATCCACAGAGAAATAAATCTTTTACAAGCTTTCTATTTTGAAGAGAAATCCCAATAGGAAAGAAATATGTGGCTATAAAGTAACTTACCATTTCATTCCCATAGGAGAACACATTGGCCGTAGCTAGAACATTCACAAAAAGCTCCAAACTTAAAAAATTTCACCATGTGGCAAGAGAAAAACACAAGGAACCCCAAGCTCAAAGCTCGAGCTCCCTCAAAATAAGCACACAAAGTAAAGAATGCATTAGAGACTATGCCACCTGTGGCCACAATACTAGAATAAACTTAGGAGGTAAAGTCATAAAGCTATAAACAATAGCTCACTAGGTGTGCAGTTGAGTAGTGGAGTCCATGGACAAACTCTCACACAAAGCTTCCAGATGTGAGTTCATGCTTATACAAAGTGTCCAAGAAAATAAAGTCACAAGAATGTAAAGAGAAATCAGAGACCAAGCATGTACAGGTCGTGGCCTTAATGGCCATTCTTGCTTGTCAAATGAAGTGGAAGAGCCACAATAGTATCAAAAATTAAGCTTACCCATTGAAGAATTCGACCATTTGAAGACAAAGGTAAGGATTTTTAAGCACATGAGCTACAGACTAAGCTCACTCATGGTGGCACCATCCTTTTAGGTAGAGACTGAAGTCTTCGGACGAAATGATTACAAATGAAATGATTTTTAGGGTTTGACTTATTTTTGTCTCTTGGCCTAATTCGAGTTTAGGTTGAACATTATGATTGTCTTGAATATTCACATTTGACAATACATTGGTAGAGAAATTCAAATTTAGGGTTGTTTTTGCATTGTGAATTAAAAATTTGAAGCTTGATACCTTGAGGGGCCAAATTTCATATGCCTAGGTTGACTTTGTTTAAGTCCTTAGGGCTTGTAATTTTATATTGATACTCACACTTGTGCTTTAGTGAAAATTGAAGATTTGAATATCCTAGTTTTATTGATTTTGTGAGAAATCAATAAGAATTGCAAGGTAACATCACTCATGACTTAGGGTGTTTTTTTTTAATTGTTTTTGAAGAAATCAATTAAGGTATTGAGAGGTAATATGCCTTGATATTTTTATGATTTTTTAAAGAAAAATCAAGCATTGTATTGGAGAAATAAGGTAGTTCTTTTTGCAAGAGATTTAGCAATCTTCAATTGCAAAAAATAAAGTAATTGTAAAATCTGCAAATCTTGTAAAGCAGAGGCATAAAGGAATACTTTATAAATTGTTTTATGATTTCTTGCTATTTTTAGTAGATTGGTGTTGACTTTTCTCTTGGTCAAATTTGTTATTCTTGTTGGAGAGATAAGGTGTTTTATTTGCTTTAAAAGCAGATTTAGTCTATTTTTAGGAGCTTTTCAGTTTGAGCTTGGAAAGAATATGTTTTTTTTGCTTTTATATAGACCTTTGAGATAGTTTGTAACCTTTTTCCTTGAGTTTTCTTGGTGAGCTCGGATTAGGGTTTCTTAAGGATTATATCTTGAAGAAAACTCAATTTTTCTTCTTCTCAGTTCAGATTTCAGTTTCTTGCTCTTAACACTTTGGAGCTTGTAAAAATTTTGTACTCAGGTTTTGAGAGTTTCACTACTTCATCTAATAAAAACAACATTCCTATCTGCAATTTTTGTCTCAATTTGCAGTTTTAGTATGATGTTTATATTGTGATTCTATTTATAGCTCCTCTTTATGTCCTATTATTGCATATTATTGATGCAGAAAGTTCATTTATTATAGGTTGCATGTTGTATTTAAATCTAGACCTTCATGCAAATCAATTTTGCACTGGTGTTCATGAGAGATTGTGAATTCATTGTTGTTTTTCTAAAGATTATTTTGTGAGAGAAATATCAAAGTCATTATTAAGTTTTGTGGATCATTTTAAGTCTTAGGTTTTATTTTCAAGTTATCCTTCTATCCCTTTTCCCATAAAATACTTAGAATAGGATCTAGCATTTGGAGAACCAACTCACTTTGGAGATTCCTTCTTCGTTTAGATCGCCTGCATCTAAAGAAGGTTTCCATGTGTCATTAGATTATTGAATCTTGTATTCAATAGGGTGCAAATCTAATTGATAATAGTTTTTGGCACGCCCAGTGGGACTTTGAAAGCTATTTCAGAGAAATTTCAGTGGTTTTTAATTTGTTGTTTAGTGTATGCAATAGATTTTTCATCCTTTTGGAGGCTCATTTCAATATACCTGGCGACTCTGGTTCTAATTTTTGCATGCTAGTGCAGCTTGTGAATGAGAAAGATACAAACGAGATCAATTTCTGCACCCTTCAAATATCAAGAGTTTTCCCCACCACGAAGAAGAGACAGAACAACAAGGAGGCTTTTTGAGACACTTACAAGATCGAAGTCAATGCCTCCTATTTTTTAGTTCCTTGGTTTTATCACTAGGAGTACTAGTTCTGATATCTCAAGAACTGCCAATGGTAGCACCAAGGTGGCACCCGCTCGCACCTTTCAGGAAATTTGGCATTGGCGACCTAGTTCTCATGTAGAATCCCAAGAACCAAGCTGACAGAGAAAAGCCGGGAAAGTTTGAACCAAACTAGTTGGGTCCTTATGTCATCATATCTTCTTTTGGTTTTGGAGCCTATCAGTTGGAAACTCCAGATGGAGAACAACTGACAGAGCCTATCAAAAGTTTACATCTCTGAAATTTCTATGCATAGCATCAAGAGATCGAGCTGACAATCGTAAAAATACAAAAAAATTGAAAAATGAAAAAAAAATCATTGCCTTGATGAAAACTTAGCAAACAAGCATCTTGGCAACACCAAAAAAATAAGAAAAATGGAAAAATAGTAAAGAGAAAATGATTTGTCCAACAGTGAAAATCTGGCAAATAGGTGCTTTGGATAAGTACCATGGTGAAAAACTGGCAAACAGGTACCATGCGTAATCAATCATTACTCTTCCATCTACTGTCACTTTGCCTGCCTTGGCCTAGGATGAAAGATACCTCACACCATTATCACGCCAATTGACATAACATTATACTCTCCCTTTCACGGTTGATAAATGGTTGACATCAAGTCCTGACGATTGTCCATCTAGTACACCAACGGTATCCCGTCCATGTCCCTTAAAATTGGCTAAATCTTGGACCTGATTGGGGGAAAAAATTATCATGTAACTGTAGTGGATGTCATACATGGTTTCAGCAATTGGCAAAAAGTCTTAAAAAAGACAAAAACATCATAAAAAGTCCTAAAAAAAGATAGAAACATGGAAAAAAGTCCTGAAAAAAGACAAAAACATGGCAAAAAGTCCTGAAAAAAGACCAAAAACATTGCAAAAGTCCTAAAAAAAGACCAAAAACATCACAAAAGTCCTAAAAAAAGACCAAAAACATCACAAAAAGTCTTGAGAAAAGACCTAAAAACCATAGAACGACCTGAAGAAAACCACAACAAAGCATCAGACTACTTGAAGAACACAAACACAGGGACATCTCTTGCCAAAGTCTGTCATGTCAAATCATTCGGTCTTTGTCATTTTTTTGAACTACGTTGTCTCTGCGCATTTGCTACATAGGCAAGACTCATAATTAAGTCCCCAAGACATTAGGTCAGTCCCTTTAGGTTTGTCAAAATAGAATCATGACACAATATTTGGTCATCAATACAAAGTCATTGGTCATGTCGAACTACGAGGTCTCTAAGTGTATGACGTAGGCAAGGCCATCTACCAATGAGCCCCCGAGGCTACACTAGGTCAGTCCATTAGGGTTCATGACATCACATTGGCACACAAGTTAGAAAAAAAAAAGTCTTCAAGACAAAGAAAATCATTCCCAAATGAATAAAACTCATCAAGCAAACTATGGCAATCATTTACCGCAACTTCACAATATCATCAACACATATCATCATGATAATATCGACATATGGCCAGCACAAGTCAAACTCAGTCAAGAACAAGTCAAATCATCATAACTTATCAAACTTTCAACTCCTAGTTAACCTTTAGATATGACCTTCTAAAAGATAACCTCTATCATTCATGCCTAGGATGTGTCCTTCCTAGGCATCGTCATTGTCATTCGGAATTTCGAGTGATCCTCTTGACATTTAAGGATCACTCCTCTTGACATCAGTATTCTTCAGATGTGTCCTTCTGAAGAGCCAACTCTGTCATCTATGCCCTAGGATGTGTCCTTCCTAGGCATTGTCATCATTTCGAGGTACCCCTTTCAACTATTAGGTATCAAATCCTCTCGACGTCAACATTATTCAGGATGTGTCCTTCTTGAATTTGGCAATTTTTGGACATTTTTCATCTAAGCATCATCAAAGCTTTAAGACTTCGGCATCTTGACAGTATCAAACCTGACATCTTGACATCAAAACAATGGATATCAAGACGCACTTGGAAAACATTTGACACTTGTCTTTTGGCTCTTATCATGTTACTAGTTTTTCAGTGAGACCCCACTAATAGGATTTAGAGAAACAACGATGTTTCATGACGATTGACACGCATGACTACCAGTTTCTTAATGAGGTCCTGATTCTAGGATTTAGAAAAACAACGAAAAATCATGATAAGGGCTCTATTTTTATATTTTGACAATCATGTTGCTAGTTTCTCAAGGATGTCCTGGAAATAAGATTTAGAGAAGCAACGATGTTTCATGAGTTGTCTTTGTCTTTTTTTGCTTATGGGTAATTATGACAAAAAGATTGGGGAAATCACGCTCTAGTCAAAATCATGATCATCCTTGTCTGTGACTACTTGTCTTATGTGATGGTACAACCTAACACACCTTGATCTATGTCATATCATGGTGTTTATTGGCCATTACAACAATTCGCCCAATGATGATTAAGAGCAATAAATACTAAAGTCCTATGGTATAGTTTTGAAGGATTTGGTCTAGGAACTAACATGCATTTCCTTTGGTCTGGTCATCTTCTCTTCTTCGGTCTGGTCATCTTCTCTTGTTAGTTTGGTCATCTTCTCTCGTCCATCTCACGATGATATTCTGTGACATCCAAAAACATAAATGCATACATGATCATAGAAACATTGCATTAGGTCCATCCATACATCATCCATAGCACTAAATCATATACAAAATCACAAACATTGCATTAACATAAGCATCAATATTGCATTCGTTTAATAAATACATTATGCATATCATTATCATCATCATCTCATACAAGTAAGTAGTGCATCATCAAGGCATCATAATCATAAATAAGCATCGTAGGACATACATGATACATCATAAATCAATATCATAAATCAACATCATACATCACATATATCATAATGCATTAAATCAAAGCACATCACATAACACACATGTAGGCCACATCAAAATTGCATCATCATATAATATCATCTCAAAAAGGTATAATGTCACATGATAAAGTCAAGAGATATCCCAAAAATGGAGCTCATAAGCTCAATAATATGTACATAGTGTGTCATAATAACAAAAATGTCCCTAGGGTAGACTCTGATCATCCCCTCGTGGTGAAGGGTGTGAAGGTGGAAGCTCTATAACCAACACTGAAATGATAGGCAAACTTGTAGCAACCTCTATCTATGCAACCAGTGGAACTAACACTGATGGCATCATCTCCACAAGAATCGACACTTGTGATGTCACTATTGCCTAACTCTGAGAAGTAGATGGATCAACCATTAGCGGTTGTCTCTGTACTGATCTGGTGGACCCATGACTATGACTAGAGTGGTGGCTACAGGTGTGTTGATGTGAGTGGTGGGACTTGTGCCCTGATGTGTGCCCTATCGAGGTAGACCCTCTTGCACTTGTGTGACTCCTACTGCCACTGGCACTGCCTGATCTATGCCCACTGCTTGTCCTTGTCTGTGAGCATGAAAATGTAGGATCTCATCACTCAATAGGCACTACCTACTCATATAGGGTCCTATACTAACCCAACCTCATGCTCACGCTAGCTAGCTCACGAACCATATCCCCTGAAGGTGCTATACATAATGCAGCAAACTCAACGCACCACTGAGTTGAGTCCTACTGGTGGATCATTGCCTAATCCCACTCTATTCGGGCCACCTCTGGCACTGATTATAGTGATCTGACCTATGCCATGCTCTCGTCTAGTCTCCTCTAAAGATCTGTCACTCTTTGGTCTGTCATGGCATCAGAAGGTAACGCTGAATTGGATGGTATCTCTACTCTCCCTCAACCATCTGCCATCAAATTGGTCTCACTGCCTCATCCATGACATCATCCTCATCATCGTCCTCCTCCTCCTCTTGTCTGACCTCCTCCTCTGCCACATCCTCCCACCTCAGCCTATACTCCTCTACCATGTCCTCCTCCTGCCTCCCCACATCTGCCTCCTCCTCCTGTCTCTTCACCTCCACCTCCTCTTGTCTCCCCACATCTGCCTCCACCTCTTCCTCCCATCGCTCCTCACCCTCTCCCTCCTATTTGGGCTACTCCTCTCTCTCTTCCCATCCTCACCAACCTTAGGGATAGCATCTAGGGCTACCCTTGCCACACGTGGGCGCACCCTCCGGCCCTATCCCTGACCATTTCTCCTCCTCTGACAGCCATCTCCCCCATCATCTCCATCATCTCTATCATCTCCCCCTCGGCCTCCATCTCTATCTCCATCCCTATGTCTGTCCTGACCTCCATCTCTCCCCCGGCCTCTACCCCTACCACCGTCCCTACCTCCTCGCCTAGCTCTTGACACATGAGGTATCACTGATTGTCTATCGACAGGTGTTGGCCCATCAGGATCTGTCAGTGGCACTAGTCTATATTCCTACCACCATAGGTCATAGTCTGTAGTTGTCCCAGGATCGGCTGTCCCACCTCTCCATCCCCATAGCTAGGCTCCTAGCCCATCAATCTACTAGTCTACAAAGGGAACTGGAATGGTTGGTCCCCAAGCATACTCTCTGGACAATCAAGCATACTCGTTGTCCCTGTAGGTACACCTTCCTACTCTCTGAACTACCTAACGACACACTATGCCAAATACATCTTGATAATCAAAGAGGTCTACACGGTCCTCCCAATCAAGTATCGGTACTGTCTGCATAGACTCAAATGATCATCCTCATCATCCCACTGCTCGTAGTCTCTGTACAGCCTCTAGATAAAGGACACCATTGTGTCAATCTAATGATGCCACCAACCTATCTCGCCCATCTATGTCTACTATAAAGCACCTACGTAATAATAGGCATAGGGCATCTTTCGGGCAACTATGGTCTGTCAATCAGTGGATGAAATATGGCTATGTGCTCCCAAGCCCAAATCATCATCAGAGTAGTCCCGCAGGAGATACTCTCTGCCCTTCAGTACACAATATCATGCAACTGATGGTAGAGTGTCCCCAATAAACATGGGCCCCAAGCATACACTGTCCTATCACGTCTCATCCCAACCAAGACGTCTCCCTAGCCAATAGGGAATCCATGTCCCCGACGGTCAAAAATCAAAATACCTCCAATCAGGGTCAAAAGGAATGCATCAAAGTGGCTATAGTGCTCCGCCATGAACTCCCACTGGATCTCATATCCCTGGATGCCTAGTCCTAGACCCTCATCTCGATAGTATGCTCGAAAATTCTGCTCACCATGGTGAGGGTTGTAGACAACCCGCTCCCATTGGATCGACACTCGTAGGATCTGGTAGACATCCTCCAAGGTAATAGTAGCCTCACCTGTTGGCAGATGAAAGGAACAGGTGTTTGAGTGCCACCACTTGCATAATGTAGTCAAAAGTCCCCTATTAGCCTGAATGGCAGGCATATAGGCAACATAGAACAAACCCAGTCACATCAACCGGCGCCGCTCTCATGAGCTCAGCTGGTCAGCAAACCGAAATGTCATTGGTCTACTCTCTTGGGTGTATATCGGGGCAAGCTGCCTCTACACAAAGCCAAATAAGTCGTCAGTACCTTTTGCACAATTTGTCAGTACTGTCAAAACATTCAAGGTTTCACAAACATCAAAATTTAGCCCAAGTCACAACTAAAGTCAAATGCATCACACTAAGTCAATTGTGCCTCAAAAAATCAAATGCATCGCATAAAGTTTCAAATGTGTCGCATCATGACAATTGTGTCATTTGCTTGCCCAAATGCATTGCATAAGAGCATTTGCATCACGAAATTTGTCAAATGCATCACAAAAACTTGAATGCACCACTCATGCAGGCAATTACGTCGCAAGATGACAAATGCGGCATTCCAAACTGCAAATGCGACTTAGTTAGGTGAATGTGTCGCAATGAATCCACCGCCCCTTATTTACATTTGCACTTGCGTCGCGATGCATCAAATGTGTTGAACGCGTAGGCGAATGTGGTTTACGCAAATGCATATGCATCATGGCACATTTGTTGTTTGTCTTAGCAACCTAATTATGGCACGCAAAACAAAAAATTACAAAGTGGGACAGGGGTACATACTGCTGTCTCTAAGCCCTCTGGCCATCTGAAAATCCGCATGATCTCGCCGCGATGCTTGGTCACTGGAATCACCATCCTTGCTGCTGTCCTTTTCACTCTGAGCTCTCAAAATTCACAAATTAAATAGTAGAAATGAATTGACTTTTACCCCTTTGTCAACCTATTTATAAAGTCAAAATGACATTTATTAATTAGGTTATAACTAGAGGCTCATTTGACCAACTTTGACTACCCTGTTGGCTGTAAACATGTCAGAATCTAAAATCGTCGGCACCATTGTTTTTCTTGTCATCAAATTGACTTATCGGGACCCTTTCCAAATTTTTCTACTGCCGACCCAAAATTTGAAAAAATTTCCGAGGGGGCATCAATATTCCATACCTTCACTGGGGCATATTTTTGACTTATTTTCTTTGTCAGAATGCGACATGCTACATTATGAAAAAGAGGGGCAAAATATAGACACCTAAAAATGAAGTAGGCCTGCAAGCTTCATTTTTACCACTTTCGTCCTAATATAATTGTGACATTTAATTATATCCTTGGTCCACATTCGATTATTGATTAAATAATTCATAATTATTTAATTAATTCATGTCCTTTTATTCTTCATGATTATTAAATAAATAAATCTTATTTATTTATTAATACGTCATTAATTGTCTAAGTCTTCCCTTAATTAAATAATTTTCTTAATTTATTTAATTACCTTCTATTCGCTTTATTCTTCCTGATTATTAAATAAATAAGTTTTATTTATTTATTTATTTAATTTGTCACTAATTGTCATAATTAAATGAATTGAATAATTTATCTAATTAATTAATCTTATTTGCTAAATTAAATAATTAGATTTAATTATTTGATTGCCAAATTTGATATTCCTCTCATTTAAATAAATTAAATTATTTAAAATGTCATCTCATTCTTAACTGTCAACTCATTTTGGTAAATAATTTGAAAATTGATTATTTATTATTTCACAAAATTCACATTTGGAATTAATTTAATTCCAAATTGGTAACTTTCCTCCAGAAACCAAGTGATCGGGTAGGTTCTTGATTCTTCCAAAACTGATCTTCAGTCTCGTCTTTATCTTCTTCATTTTTTAAAATCTTTATTTTTGAATTAATTTCCTCATTTATTCTCCACCACCGATTCGATCTTCTTAGATGGCATCTTGACTGCTCGATAAATGATTTTTCCCTAACCCTAATTAGGGATTATCAGATTTAATCTAGGTCTCTCATTTTAGGTCTTAGTCAGAAGTCAATCTCACTCGTCCATTTAAAATGGCCTCTCATTTCTTGATTACACACACACAGACGCATTACATACTTATGCACTTGCACACTTAGATTTTCATGGCAATCGTAGCAATTATTGGCACATTTCATTAAGTTTTGTCATAGACATTCTTAGTCATTTAGGAATAGGCATTAGACATTTGTGCAAATCCTTCAAAGCTTGGTGTAGGACTTAGACTAGTATTTTTCAGATTGCTCGCACGATGACTATGAGGGAAAAATGTCAACCAGCAAGCTAGAAGGTACTATGGAGGTAATCATGGAAAATCTAATTAATAGGTATAATTGTTTTATTGTTTAATTTCCTTTGTACTCGATAGTTCTTTGGGTTTATTATCTTCATTGATTTACTGCTAATACTCTAATCAAACCTAAAATTTACCCTCAGTTACATTATCAAAGAAAAAGAAGTTGAGAAGCATAATGGACAAATCAAATACAAATAGATACCAAAAAATACAAAGGAAGATAATCCCTATCAAACTCCATCAGTCAAGGAAACTATGGGGAAAAATAAAAAGGGAAATATATCCATCAAAGACATCCACAAAAGCAAAAGCAGGCTTTTCAAGTGACATACAAAGTGTATCAAGCAAGTGGTCCTAATTCCATGCACACTTCCATATCCACCTATCATTGCTCATCTTCGCAAGTTTGGAGAGTCAAAGGTTCCAAACTATCAACCAATCCATCTTTTATCCCTAAACACACTCCATCCATGCCTCCACGCATGATATCCAATTCTCAAATTGACCATGTATTGACAGCAACCCTTCATCATAAGGATTCAAAAGGCACTCTATCACGATGTGTGCACAGAGATAGAGTTAACTCCGGTATCGATGAAGCAGATCAAGAATCCCAAAAGTTGCATTCAAGTGCACGTATCTTAGAAAAGAAACTTCTTTAGGTAGGGTATTGATGGCACATTATGACAGAAGCATCTACATCAACAACACCTTGTGATTTAGCATGAATCTTTTAGAAAAATTCAAAAAAAAATTTAAAAATTCAAAAAAATTAGAAAAAGGATTGAAAATAGTAAAGAAAAAAATTGCTCTAGTGAAAACCACTACGGTGGCGCTTTGGGCAAGACCATGACAAAAACTTGGAAAACAAGCGTCATGTGTAGAATCAAGCATCTACATGCACCATTTCACTTGAAAGCATCTCATCTCATTTGTAATAAAGCCAACATTCCATCCATCTTATCCATAATAAAATCCATTCATCCATGAACCATTTATCTAATCCATTTTCATCCATCTGCATTCATCATCCAAGTTATCTTGTTCCTGACAAAGTTTGGGGCACACTTTACACATGCTTATGGTAAACATCTTGACATGGGCCATTTGTGTTGATATTATCCTATGTAGCATTATCTAAGCTATGAAGCACTATCCAAATGAGCTTTCTTGATCTAAACACCTTATCTTATCACAAGATAATCCTTGGCATCCTTTGTGTATCCATCTATCCATATAGCCATCTGAGCATCCATACATCACATTCCATACATTGCTAGACACTGGGGGCAGATATGTACATCTTGCTTCGAGAATAAAATCTTGATCTATATCCTCTAACTTATGTGGCGAGCTAAACATTGGAAAATGTGAAACCAAATTGGTCAAAGAATCTGTAATCCAGAATCCAAATCACTAGCCCATGGCATATTTTGATGAGAAGACGTTCCTTATCAAGCTTCATCTTTTATCGAACATCTGTCCAAATAATCGATATCAGTCGCATCTAATTTTCATGTCAACATCACATCAAATCATTCAGACATCTTTTGTTCCAAAATCAAGCTTCATCAATCATGATCAGTTGAATCCAAAATCATCATCTTAGGATATCCTTGTGTTGCTTAACACTATCCTTGCATTGTTGTGCATCCTCAACAATGTTATTATCATCAATCCTAATCAATCAATCCTTGCATTGTTGTGCATCCTTAACAATGTTATCGTCATCAATCTTGATCAATCAAATCCTTGCATTGTTGTGTATCCTCAACAATGTCATCATCAATCCATCAATCTGATCAATCAACCTTAGCTTGGTTTTTAGCAAAATCCCCAAATTGAGCACTGGTATCATCACACACATCCATATCCAAATCGTCAAAATCATGCAAAAATCCAAAAACATCAAAAAATCTGAAAATCCAAAAAACATTCAAAACATATCGAAAAATCCAAAAACATTCATAAAAGTTAGAAAATGTCAAAAACATCAGAATCCGAACTATGTTGTTTCTGAGCTTAAACGAGACATCAAAAATCCAAAAAACATTGAAAAACATCAAAATCCAACAACATTCACAAAAAACATCAAAAATCAAAAAATTTCAAAAAACACAAAATCTAAAACCATCCATAAAATCTTAGAAAACCCCAAAACATTGGAAAATCAAAAATCAAAACATTTGTAAAATATCTAAAAATCCCAAAAATAGCCTCAAAACATTCCAAAAACGTCAAAAACATCCAAATATTTGAAAAAAATCCATCTGTCTCATTTTTCTTTCACCCGCAATAATCAATCATCTATAATAAACTGATCATCACATTCATCTTTTGGAAAAACAAACAGAAACAATCACAACAGTCAGCAAAATCAATCTACAATCACAAAATCAAAATCAAAGCAACAAACAATTAAAACACAAAATCAAACTCTTGATCATTCACAAACATGTCAATTGACCTTATATCAATAGCCTATCAATCAACTTATCAAACCATCATCATCCTATACAATGCATGTCCTAGGGTGTATCTTTCTGACAATGGGCATCATTTTGGATATCACTTAGATTCTTATCCTATCAAAACAAATCCCTTTTGGATAGAGATATGAAGAACATTGACTTGTTTGCGTACTTGATCTTTTTCTTTTGATTTATCTTATTGCGCTCACTCCAAGGACCTCTCGATAATATCCGAATGAAGGATTTAGAGAGATAGGAATGGGGCAATGATCATTATCTTTTGTCTGTTGTTCTTGTTGGACGTTCTTGTAAAATAACTTGGTGAATACTTGCTTTGTTAGGTACATCCTAGCAAGGTTTCCGTATGTCAAGTGTGAACAAGAATACTCCTACTTGCTTGTCGAGTCAAAGTCCATCACATTAGGTACAATGCCATCCTGGTTCTTTATACCTTGATGCATCGTACCTACGTGTGTTATCAAACATAAGGTAAGTAGCCCTTTTAAAATCCCAATCCTTGATAAGAAAATCATTCAATTTTCATCATCATTTATCATCATCATCATCATCTATCATCATCATTTCTAATAAAGTCTCGTCAGATCATGGACTTGTGGGATCCCCTTGTCATCATCTCATTTCCGCACTAACATCATCATCACCAATGCATCCATCATGCATCCATACTGCATCCATAAACCGTCAGCATACCACATATCATTCATATCATACATAATAGGAAACATCGATCATTTCACATGCATTGCATTTGCATCATCATGATAATATAGATCTATTAGTCTAAGAATCTGCATAAATCATACATTTGCATAATCACAACATATCACCTCAGCCATCTCATCCATCATTGCATCATATCATCATTTAAGTTGTTTAGGATAATATAGATTTGTTATTCTAAGCATCTTAAAACCATCTCATTTGCATAATCATCCATAACCATCCATCTTGAACCTCTTTATCATGAGATCAACCCTCAAATCAAATCTTTTCGCTTGATCTCTCGAGGGGGCAATGTACCAGTGTATTTCTTTCTATTGGGGCATCCGAAAAATTAGAATTTTTTTGAATTTTGATTGTAGTAAGATTATTCTTTGAACCAATGCAACAAGTACATTTCTTCAAAGAGGGGCAAAATGTAGACACGCAAAATATGCATATAGTTCAATCCAATGGTTTAATCAAATAATAACATTTCATCTCTCAATAAATCATTCAACTTTTATCTTGCATCATTCATTTAATTAAATAAACTAGGACTTTATTTAATTAAGTCTCAAAATTCATATTTCTCCTTTTTTTATTTAAATAAATCAAATGTTTGAGTCAAATTGGTCAAAATCACCTAATCATCATCCTAGCTAATTAATCTTGATTAAATCTAATATAATGCATGTCACATCCTCTAGATATTCCCACTTGCACAAATAAATCCATTTATTGATTTATTAAAATCAACATTTTGCACTCAACATGGCATCTTCCCTCAAATTTGAATTCAAAAGCAAGTTGAAAGGTACATCCAACAAAGCATTTAATAGGTCTTACATGTCTCTTACATGTCCCTTGCACAAGTCAAACTTAGCAGTAACTCTCATTTCAAATTTGAAATTTTCCCCTCTTGGGCACATTTCCCAAATCTTGCACATCCCTCAACCTATGGCATGATGACAAGTGGCCTCTTTTCATTGGCCTATTTTTAGTCCCACATTGGTCCCTTTTCAACACTCTTAGCATTTGAAAATCTACAAATAGAGATCATCATCCTTGATAAAATCCTCCACAATTCTATCATTTCATCTCCACAATCTCTTGCAAATTCACTCGCCTTGAGAACTGATTTTTCCCATCTTACTCCATCATCATCATTGGCATCATATCATCTAGCTTATATATCAAGGATTGGGAAAGGGCTATTTTCAACAATAGGACCAATCCACTATGAAATAAAGATACTTCATGTTTTTCATATGCTTATTTAGCTTACTTTTTTGTCATTTGCTGCATTTGGGAAGCATTAATGTATTATTTCATAGGGATCTTAGGTTTGCTTGTTTTGAACTGATAAACCAAGCTAATGGTGATTATTGTTTGAAGAACATTGCAGATTTAGGGTCTACAATAATTAAATTAAATTTATTTAAAATTATGTTTTTTGGGAAGCTTATAATAAGGACTACATAATTACAAAAAATAAATTTTAAATGAATTCATTTGATCCTCCAAAAAGTAAATAAAAAGTGTTTTTTTATCAGCATTTTGATAGGTGTAAAGGAGACTCTGTTATAGGTATGGTTTAAAACTAGTGGGGTTCTATCTAAGGTGGTTTGATCTAAGGTAGTTTTATCAAACCCTCTTCAATTTGAATGCTTTAAATAGAACTTTTAAAAACTTAAATCATTATATTTTCTAAAAATATGTGATTTCAGCAAAAATCAGAATCTCCCAGAAATTGTAAACCAACTTTGTGGGATCATCGAGAATATATATAAAATTAGCTAAGGGGTTATATATAACTTGAAACAATATTATGATACAAATATGTATAACCCTTTCTAAAACAACGTAATGATATGTATACACACACATATATACATATATATACATATATATATATACATATCTACATATATATATACATATATATGTAAATATATATGTACATATATATATACATATATACATACATACATTTATATATATATATATATATGTATATAACATAAAACAACATTATGATATTTATATATGTAAGAGAGGGGGACCAACCACGTTCAAGCCCCCAAGTCATGGAGAGCCAAGACCAGAAGGCTTCCCTAACTTACCTCAGCTAAAAGGGGTATTAGGAAATGCAAGACGAGAATGATGAGGACTATAAGGTCCTTAAATCACCCTACAAAATTGAAACATGGAATAGGGCTAGGTGAGCCAATTTTTGAGTTCAAGTCTGCACCTCAAAAAGCTCTCTACCTAAGGATGAAAGTGTGGTTCTGGGATGACAACGCGATGGGTTGGTGTCTCTCAGGTGTGTTGGCGTTCGTACAATTAGAGGACTAAAGAGGCAAGGTGAAACACTAGAAAAATGACTAACGACCTAGCTAGTGGTTTTTATAGGAACAAAATAGCGCTATAAAATACAAAATGTATAGGAAAATATGATAAAGTAAATAAATTAATGCTAGGGTGAAAATAATGATCTCACATAAAAGCTTGTTTTCCAGCTAACTCTAAGTAGCACGTCCACCTACACACAATGAAGAGAAAAATTGTTGGGTGGTTGTATAGGGGCCTACATCAGTCAGACCCCCATTTAGGTGTTTCCACCTCCACAGACAACCAAGCTAGTGATAATGGAGAAATATATGTTAAAGAAAGAAAAGAAGTAGAGAACACAAAAGCACTACAAAAACAGTAGGGTGCTACCCATCAAATCATAGAGGAGAGGAGTAGAAAGCTTACCACCTCCACCAAGAGCACTCAAGGATAATGGTGGAGAAAATGAGAGGACTCAAGCCTCTACTGCAATGGTGTTGGTTTGACACTTAGGTATGTGCAGGATCATTTTGGAGAAAATAGACCCTTAAGTGGCAAAAAAATTAGAAAAATCAGAATTAGGCAACTTGATGTAAAAGTTTGAATAAGTTATCTATATTATTTCAAAAATATGTAAGAATAGAATTTGTAGAAAATTGAATGTAGTTTCTAAACTACTAGGTTTGTTTAAAAAAAATAAAAATCTATTTAGTGAAAATTTAAAATTTGAATGTAGTAGTACTTAAATTTTAGGGAAAAAATAAGAAGTAGGTGTCTGTTTGACCACCCTAACCACAAGAAAATTATAATATTTTTTTATAAGATTCTAGATATAAGTAGAGGACTCATGCCCAATGTGATGCATATTTTTTTGTAATTTTTTTCAAGTAAATAATTAATTATGATTTTTTTATTATAACTTTTAAAAAATATTAAAAACTCATATGTCTGACCACCTTAACTTAGTCAAAACTTCATGAAATTCATTTTTTATTTTTTTAATCCTATAGTATGCGGAGCATAGAGTGTGACACATGTTTTGGATTCAAAAAATGTGATACCATTTGAAAGCTATAAATGTTTTTCAATTAGTCTATCAATCAAAAGTTTAGTCATAATTTTATTAGGAAATGAATAATAATTACTTATTAACTTCAAAGTAAAGCATAATTTATATTGGTGGAAAGCTGAGAATCTCCTTTATAAACCTTTTTCGTTTCATCAATTTTGGGTAAAAAGAAAGTCGTCAGCTACATACCTATCATATTGCCACTTTTTGGCCCATCATGATCCTGCACATACCCACTTGTTCTATGGAGTTGACAGAGTGTTGTTGCTACTGCTATGGAGTGCAAGAGTGTTGCTTGAATGCTTGGAAATGCGAGTGAATGATAGAATGCTTAAGCTTATGAGGAAGATTGCTTGAAGGGATGAAAGAAGCTGAAAAACATGTAGAAGGAGGGAATTTGAAGGAAGAATGAAGAAAATGGCCATATTCGGGCCAGTTAGTCGAAGGGGGTGTTACAAATCAACCTCCAATGAGAAGTGTAACTCCTTTATAGGCTGCAGATGTAGGAATTTTCTAGGGACATAAGCACGCCACATGCATGTTTGTGCACTGCATGGGCATCCCCGATTGTTATTCCTTTGATGGCACACAAATAACTAGAATGAAGGCAGCGGGCTTATGTGGAATTTAGCCTTTGAATTTAGTTTTCTAAAGTGAAGAAGAGAAAAAGGGGAATTTCAATAAGGGGTGAAAATTCACTCCAATAAATTTTTCCCCCACTTTAGTGAGCACGAATACTGATGAGTGCTTCGGTAAGGTAGATTGAAGAAGTAGTAGAGTTAGAAATGTATACCTGAACCATCAATGAAGCAATCCATGATTTGGAAAACTTGAGAGTGTAGGACAAGAAAATGACTTCATAGCCCCACAAAACTATGAAGCTAAAGAATAAAAGTGTCTGATAGGCCCACAGACCTGCAAGGAGGCAACTCCCAAGATCTTTCACATGAAAGAAGCCCTGTGAAGAAAGCACCTCTTAAGTCCACAAACCTACAAGGAAGGTGCCCCCCAAGAACTCTCACATGGAGGATACCTAGAAAAGCATCTTATAGACCCATAGACCTACAAGAAAGCATCCCCCAAGATCTCTCACATGGAGGAAGCCAGGAAAGCACCCTATAGACCCAAAGACCTATAGGGAAGGTGTCCTTCAAGATCTCTTGCATGAAGGAAACCCAAGAAAGCACCCTACACCCGCAAACCTATAGGGGAGCCACGCTCAAGATCTCTCGCATGGAGGAAGCTCAAAAGAAGTTCCCTACAGGCCTGCAAACCTATAGGGAGGTATCCCCAAAGATCTTTGTAGAGTTAGAAAGCGGCCATATAGGCAAGTAGGTAGATAGCCACACAAACCGTTGATAATTTGGAACACTTTCAAAGGGGTCCCTTGGGAACCCTGGCCTGAAGAAGGGGTCCACTCAAGGGACTTGCTGTTTGAAAGTGTGAAGAAGATGTCTTTTTCTTGAATCAATTCATCATCAAGGAATCACCTCATAAAAGAAGAGAGTTCCATGCAAGGGGAAGGTTATAGCCATTCCCACCTCAGGGGAAAATTCTCAAGTTATTTCAAAAGGATTCCTAATTCTAAATGTTTTTTTAAAAAGGAAAGTTTATAAGGATTTCCAAGAAAATATTCATTGACAAAAAATGCATTTTCTGAAAATCAAAATGTTAAAGAAGAGGTGTTGTCACACATAACAGGGACAACTCAAGCAAAAAAAATAGAAAGATAAGAAATGAGTGAAAGAGAAATAAAAAAAGGACACAGGGGGATCTGATTTAGGAGGGTCAGATCTACTCATGCTCATATAAATAATAGGTAACCATAGTGGAAGGTTAAAGATCATCAATCCCCAACTAGATCAGGAAGAATGCATGAAAACAAAGTAAAAATAAAAAAGTGGGTCAACATGGAAGGGAAGCCTAAATGCCCCCAATGCTTTGCATTGTCCCCAATTTATCAAAAATCAAGTCATAAACATGGAAGAATTTGATGATACAAATAGAAGAAGGTTTACGACACAAAAACCATGCCTGTATCCAAGCACCAACAAGGGTGATGAGGGTCATCCAGGCACACATAGCACGATCATGAGGGAACACATCACAACATAAAAACACACACATACATCTAATCTAGAGATAAAGAATAGGAAAAGAATAGGCCTCCTCCTAACACTGATTAACCAAGAGGTCATCCGCTTCCCACTCTAGATAATCATAGGGGGAAGGAGGATGATCCTACAGTGGTGGGATGTTAAGAGGAGGAGTGTCTAACTCTCCCACAACAAGGGCCAAAGAAGAGAGCCCCACCAGGTCATCTCCATCGAGCTCTTATGGATCTAAGGTCAAGGATTTCGCAAAGATCACTGACAAGGCAAAAACCTCATCTAGAGAGTTAAACATGCACTTCACATGAGTGCCATGTTTTAATTCAATGGACGAGGAAGGCTATGCTCGAGGTTCACCTCTAGGCTCACCAAAGGATTAAGGAGTTGTGACTAACTCAGGGGAAGCTACGATTGGTTCCATCACTAGGATAGAACAAGTCAGTGTGAGGCCACCTTTCGAGGAAGGTGGACTCTTCTTATGTCATTCATTGCTAGAAGAAACACACTCCACCTTTTGCTTCGTTAGAGGAGGTGAACTCCCCACAGACAAGGAAAGAGGTATAGAGGAAGAGGAGGAAAGAACCACAATAGATATGACCGAGGTGTTAGTCATATCCATGGGCTTTGAGAAAGGTTGGAATTTCAAAAGGGACATCAACAACGATAGCTCCATCGAAGGAGTGATGAACACCTACACCTTTTTAAGGTTTGGTGCATTTGTACTCGTAGCGAAAGCTAGAAGCGATACAGAGCTGGTTTTAATGGAAGCATAGGGGAGGAGAGAGGAGGATGCTACAAAAGGATCTAATACAGGGGTGGTTGTCTCATCTTCCTTCAGTTGGAAGGTGGCCTGCTCAGCCATGAGAGCCTTTCGTTAGTGCTTATGTTCATGCGTAAGGAAGTTTCTACAACTCTTTGAACTAGAGGTTGGACGCTATGAAGGAACACAAGGCTCCTTCTTAGCCATGGGAGTGTCCACTATAGTCATTTCCGGTGGAGGAATAGACCCCTAAATGGGAGGAGGGGCAGGTTGAGAAGCAGTAGGGGGAGTCAGCTCAAGTGCCTCAGCAGCCGGCCTCTTCCCATTCACTGCTTTGGAAGCAAGAGAAGTAGGAGGTCACGGAGGTCAAGACAAAGAGGACTCTCCATAGGGGACTTTTCTTCCTATTATACTGAATGGGCCTAGGCTCTATAGGAAAAATAGGAAGCTCAAATGCTGGATGCTAGGGCTTTCGCCAAGTAGGCACCATAGGATTCTCTCACAAACGTGAAATGAAATATGATGCCTTAGTGGGGCAAGAGAAAGCGTCAGGCTAAATAGTAGAATAGGAAGAAGGAGGATCTCTGGACCGCTTCTCTTCTTCCCTCCTATGTGTGCCTTAGCAGCATCACTGTCAACTTTTAGGCAAGCCCTATGTGAAACGACATAAGGTGATGGAGGGTATCTTATTTTCAACCTCAGAGGTTTGTCCTAGGTGGGAGAGAACCAACGGGCACAGGCCAAGAGTATTCCAAGGAGTAGCTACCATGAGCAACCGACAGTCTATAACTCATGTCATGAATTACATGCACGTAACCCCCATGGATAAATTTTAAAAATTTATGTGTGATTGAGGGGACCGCATTCATAGCTACTAACCAATGGATACCCAACTTCACTCTAAAGAGTTCAGACCTAGGGATTATGTTGAATAAAAGATTCATGAACTTAGGTCCAACCAAATCTGATAGGATAGTACTACCCAAAGGGGGCACAAAAATTCCATTGTGCATGCAGATAGTGCTCACAGGTGCATCGTACCCATCTTTATGTAAGAAGTTAATTAGTATGATCTCCTTAGTTATGATGTTTACTTGAGATGTTAGATCAACGAGAACACCTACTATGATGTTTTTGTTGATGCGCGCAGGGATGTAGAGAGGAGATGGTTCCCTATTAAAACCCATCAGCATGTCCTAGATGAAGTGAAGGTTATACCAGTACCACTACTCACAAGTTGCTTAGTGGGGATAGGTTGATGTAGGAAAGAGGCCATTATGCACACTAGATGATACTGTCACATAGTCCCTAAAGGTTAAAGGATAAGGCGGTGACCTAATTAAGGTTTCATTATGCAACACCTTTGGAATCTTCCAACTATTCCTACTAGGGGTTGTAGGTTGGGTTGTAAGGCGAAAGCCTCACAACACTCACACCTACAACACTCCTAGAATACGAGGAAAGGAACTTTTAGTAGTGCAAAACAGAACCAAAATGGTTCACATCGGGTTCACCAAAAATGTAAGAGAGGGGGACCAACCACATTCAAGGCCTTAGGTCATGGAGAGCCAAGAGCAGAAGGCTGCCCTAACTTACCTCAGCTAAAAGGGGTGTTAGGAAATGCAAGATGAGAATGATGAGGATATAAGGTCCTTAAATCACTCTACAAAGCCAAAACATGGAATAGGGCTAGGCGAGCCGATTTTCAAGTTCAACTCTGTGCCTCACTAAGCTCTCTTCCCGAGGATGAAAGCATGGTTTTGGGACAACAGTGTGGTGCACTGGCATCTTTGATGTGTACTGGCATCTATATGATCGGAGGACTAAAGAGGAAAGGTCAAACACTAGAAAAATGACTGACGACCTAGATAGTGGTTTTTAGGGGAACAAGATAGCACTATGAAATATGAAATGTATAGGCGAATATGATAAACTAAATAAATTAATGCTAGGGTGACAACAATGATCTCACAGAAAAACTTGTTTTCCAGCTAACTCCAAGTAGCACATCCACCTACACACAATGAAGAGGAAAAATTTTGGGTGGCTATATAGAGGCCTGCCTCAATCAGACTCTCATTTAGGTTTTTCCACCTCAACGGATAGTTAAGATAGTGATAATGGATAAATATATTCTAAAGAAATAAATGAAGTAGAGAACACAAGAGCACTACAAAAATAGTAGGGTGTTATCCACCAAATCGTAGAGAGGAGTAGAAATCTTATCACCTCCACCAAGAGCACTCAAAGATAATGAGGGAGAAAATGAGAGGACTCAAGCCTCTACTGCAATGGTGTTGGTTCCACACTTGCTCTACGGAGTTGACAGAGTGTTGTTGCTGCTACTATGGAGGGCAAGAGTGTTGCTTGAATGCTTGGAAATGGAAGGAGTGAATGCTAGAATGCTTAAGCTTGTGAGGAAGATTGCTTAAATGGATTAAAGAAGTTGAAAAGCATGTAGAAGGAGGGAATTTGAAAGAAGAATGAAGAAAACGGCCATATTCAGGTCGGTTAGTCGAAGGGGGCATTATAAATCAAGCTAGGAAGTGTAATGCCTTTGTAGGCTCAAGGCGTAAGAATCTGCTAGTGATGTAAGTGCTCAGCATGGATGTTTGTGTGTCATGCAGGCATCCCTGATAGTTATTCCTCTTCCAACACACAAAACAACTTCCAACTGCAACAAAGATAGCAGGCTGATGTGGAATTTAGCCTTCGAATTTGGTTTTCTAAAGTGAAGAAGAACAAAAGGGGAATTTGCATAAGGGGTACAAATTTTCTCCTATACAATATATAACTTGAAATGATAGTATGATACAAATATTTTTAACCCTTTTTGAAAAAATAATATGATATACATTGAAACAACATTATCATACATGTAAAAGTTAGTGTAATTGAAGAACAAACAAACCATACATCTAATTCATTTAAATAGATATATATATATCATAGATCTATCTATCTCCACATTTCAACAAAGAAATAGAGGGGAGGAGGTCCTAAATGTAATAGAACATTAGGACCAAGGATTTTTTTCTAGGGTTTCATTAAGATACAAATCAACAAGGTAAATAGATTGAATTTCAACCATGAAGGTGAGCTAAACAGACTTAGCTTTTCATCTTTTGTGGGTTTTCTAGCCTTACAAATAAATTGGAATTGATTTTCCTCAATTAACATAATTAGTTTATGTGCTCTAATATGAAAAATGCCAAATTACAACATTTGAAAAACTATAATAGAGGTTTGTAGGTAGATTTGAGAAAGGCATAACTCTGTGCATCTACCTTGGAAGTTCATAGATGTTTTAAATAGGAGGACAGAGTCAGCCAAAGGTGTCTATGTCCCTGTAGGGGTATTTTGGACCTATTTTTGTAGTCCTTTGATGTCAGATATGAGATTCTCGATTCCACTTGCAATTTGTTGGATCATTGTTGGATAATTTTGTATGTGATTTTTTGTGAGTTGACAAGGTGTAGGGATTTGAATGCACAACAATGAAAAATGGAACTTCAAGCTTCCTTCAATCTTCTTCAATCCTGAAATCTACACATTCAAAGAGAGAAGAAAGGTTGTGCCATTTAGGGGCTTGATTCAATCAAACCCCGTGTTAGTGCTTCCACTTCTACAATGGAAATTTCAATGATAGGAAAGATAAATAGTAAGGAGGAATGATGAATCAAAAAAGTGTTGCAAATCACCACCCTCCAATGGCTTCCTTGAAGGACTGAAGTCATGCACATCACCTCAAGGTCTTGGATCTTGTTTGAATTTCTTAGAGACCTACAAAAGAGTTAACCTTCACAAACAATGATAACATGAACACACATGAGCTCACATAGGATTTGACATGATGTTTGGATCTTGAATTACTGCAATAAAGCTCTAAAAATGCTACTCTTGAATGCTTTATAGAGCTCTTGAAAATAGTTCTTCTTCTTAATTTTTTTTCTTAAATGCTAGATAGATTTGAAATGATAAAATAACTAGGTAATTATAGGCATTTATTCAATTTTATGCAAATTAGATCTTGATAGTCAACATTTGCAATTTGAATTGGAAATGATAAAATATCAACATCAACATATTCAAATTTGGGACGAGGCATAAAAGGGGGATATTTGTTACACCTCAAATGTAGAGTTACTATTTACTATTACTACATAGGGTAAATAAGGATGTAATGTGAATTCTGGAGATGAATAAATTATGCTTGTACCTTGTTAACAATATGAATGTTATCTCATTTGATGGTTGTCTCATTTGAATGCTACCTCTATTGATGTTATTCATGGTGAAATACTACATATATGTGAATGAAAGGTTATTGAATTATAATTATTCTAACTTTGGAGATGTTAATGTATACTACATATTGTTGTGAACAATTGACTATTGTGTGCATGTGTTAGTGGATGCAGATATGTGTTCCACTCCTCCAGGAGGAGGGGAAGTATCACTCAGGAGAATATCTTGGTTAGGTAACTGGTAAAAGTAAACTATTTGAGCATATACACACACCACATTAGAAATATTGAGTTGAGTTAGTTTGAGGGTAAGAGGTAAGTCATCTTTAGCAGTTATGTCTGCATTTAAGAGTCTTGTTTACTTTTGCATGCTTTGGGTGATGTTTATCTATTTAAGCTTTTGAGATCTTTCTTGTGCTATTACGATCATATGGATGAGTGGGATGTATGTGGAAGTATGTTTATATATATGCACATACATGTCAATGGGATATAATGACATGTATATGCATATGTATAGATATAGCACACATATACACTTATCAATATGATGGTAAACATTAATGGCTATATGTGAGAGAGATGTGAACATATATATATATATGTATGTGTGTGTGTGTGTGTATAGTATATACACATATTCATATGTATATGTATATCGATAAATGAGTACGTTGGTGAATGGAAACGCTCATACAGATGCATCAATATAGATATACCTACACATACGTGTACATAGAGGCATATATATAAACATATTTAGTATAATGTGTTTATTAAATATATTATTGCATGTACTCTTATATATATATCAAATGTATGCTTACATTATTGACTTATGATATATATAAATACATGTTAAGTATTTAAGTATATATATATGTATATAATATATATTATAAATATTTATATATAATAATATATATATATATATTAAACATATTAAATATGATAGTTGAGATCGACTATCTCTTATTCTTTAAGTTGATTTATAAGGCTACTTTATAGTCAATATAGATTATGGAATGAAGGTCAATGTTGACCATTTCTTTGGAAGCCGATTTAATAGCTATTGACTGCTAGTGGAAATTGATTATCCTTGTGAATTGCACGTGATATATGACATGGCTTTGCATTGGTTATTATTGTCTATCTTAAAATTGACTTAGTCGACGTCTTTATGGAGACTATAATTGACTTAGTCTAACATATTAAACTGCAAATTTATTCATCCACCATTTGGAATGATTGAAATTTGTTGTCATTATTTGGAAGTTGAATGAGTTTTATGGCACCAAATATGAAGGAAAAAGAATAGCAGATGGCACCACCTTTAAGTTTGATTTCCTATAGATGTCTTTCATTGAAACAATTTGAATTCTCCATGTGCATCTAGAATAATTCTTTGAATTCTTGTTATGGAAACTAGTCGATCTATAGGGGTTTTGTTGAGTCTATGCTTAGTTGATCACCACCTTATTGTTGAGTTGCTTTGCTTGAAGCTTGTTGTCATTTTACATGCCTAAACTATAGGCTTTGTGGCTGCTTCATTGATCTATAAATAGCTAAACCAATTCATTTGTGAGGGACACATTCTTTCAAGAGATTATACATCTTTTGCAATTCCTATTTTATGCATTATAACCATCCATATTTTGCTTAGCATTGAGATAGAGATAGGAAGAGAGTTTTTATAGTTTGTGAGGAGATTATATTTTGAGAGGAGTAAGCTATCAACTTGAGAGGTGGAGATTATAGTGACATTTCTTGAGAAGCTGATTATCAATTCTTTTGTTGTTGGGGAGGGCTGCATTGTTGTCATTAGCTTGGATAAAGTGATAACATGCATGAGGATCTCTTCTTCTTTATTATTTTATTTTGAATGGTGTGTTTTGCATGCATGGTCGAGATGTCTTTCCAATGTATGCATTATAAAGTTTAGATTACTTTGAAAAGGAAAGTGAAGTTATTATACTATTTTCATAGTGTGTTTTTATGTACTTCATAGTAGGAGATGGGTTTTTATCATAGGTATTATTACTAGGTATGATTGAACATGAAAAGCACATATGTGTATTTAGCTAAGTTATTGATTTAACTATTATAGCTTATGTTTACTCCTAGGAGAGGTCTTCTAGGATGGGAAAGAGTTTTATATACTTAAGAGTAAGTAGGGTTATCCAAGTAAATAGGTTATCTTTGGAATGAAGGATTATCCATAGAAGGAAATTCCTAACTTGTGTACTTACTAGTTAAGTAGGTATAATCCAAGTAGATTAATATGGTTGAAGGTTATCTGGGATGATGGACTATGCATTGAAGGAAATACCTATATGTAGCTTAAGATAGCCTTAAGTAAAATCAGCCCTGAGTAGTGTATGTGATAGATGACTCTCAATAGGAATACTCAATGTAACAATTTGGCCAAAGTATTGTGAATTTTTGAGACTCTGGACTCTAGATTGTGTGACTACCGAGACTAACACTATTAGTTCACCATGATCTAGTATTACATGCTAGACAAATGTTGTAGTATAATAAGTTCTAGTTATGTAGGACACAACACTATGCTCGGTTGGTTGTTGTTATTGGTTACTCTACCAATCTATTTTTTGAAGGGAAGGGCCATCTATCAAATGATAGATGTGTGGAGGACCACATTATGAGTCCGTGGTTGGTGAAAAAGCACCTGAGTGATGCTTCTCCTCCATAGCAGGCGACAAAAGAACCAAGATTTGAAAGGAAGGATCCTAGACCATCTTACAACTATTTGAACATATAAAGCTCTTTGAGCTATGTATGTTTCTTTCATTGATGTATTATATGAAATGAAAAGGAATTCATGTTGTAATATGTTATGCATCTTGATTGTAAATTATCAATAAAGAAAATAATTTTTTTTATTGCATTGACATTGTTACTTAGTTTATTTACTCATTTGGTGTAAATTAGGAAATTTTTACTTCATAGAAGGGTTAGTACATTACAATATTATTTCCATAAGGCATCTCTATCCTTTCCCTATTTTTTTGAGATTAAGGTGTTGGGGGTAAAGTACTAGATACATGTATTTGTTTTTCGCTTGCAACTTATATGTAATTGTTAAAATTAGGCCATAAAATGCATAATTTCAAAAATTAGGTGCTTAATTAGGTCCAATAAATTAAGGGGAGCAAAACATAGTGTGAAATTGTCAAGGGTGACAATTTACGAAGCTACATGTGCATACTCGATTGTTAAGGATTTTATGCACCTATCTTTTGGCCGACAATGTGAATGCATATAGTAAGGATGATATGTGGAATGATACATATGTATGGAAATGTTTTGAAGAAAATCATGATACGTATGAATAGTAATCATACATTGAACAGTTTATATGCATAGCTTTGAAATATACATAATATGGAAGCTACAACAGGTGTTTGAAGAAGTTTGCAAGAGATCTCTTCAATTACTCTCGAACATGTGTCTTAAACAAAAACTAAAAAAGTTGAATTATCAAATAGGTAGCTTGCACTGCACAATTATGGTGACCTGTATAAATAATGGTGAATTGTCTTGTATAATTTTGAAAAGATAGGTGCAAGTGGAGATTTTTTAATTATAGGAGAGAATTTGAGGTTGCATTCATGGAATTAATGGTTGAAGTGATATGAATTGGACTATGAATGGTATGTAAACTTTGATTTGAGATGTTTGAAATTATGGTTGGCAATATTATTTATAGTATGATTTGAAAGGTGATTTTAGAAACTTGATTTTTTTAAGTTATAATATTTTGTTAGGATTAATTAAATATCATGTATAGTTGTGAAATATGGTTAAAATAATGATTTTTTATTTTGTAAAACTGTATTGCATAGTGAGCATGAAAGTTGGTTTTCAATTTTTGTAGGGTAAGTTTACAGAAAGACCGGTATAGTTAGACATGGTGGAATAATGAGTTTTTCAATCAGGAATGAATAATGGAAAATTTTTATTTGAAAATGTTCAAATGTATTTTCAAGTTGGTTAGTTGTCAAATCTATGGTTATGTACATGTCAACTCAGTTTTAATGTATTAGTGCATATATTATGAATTGTTGGTGTAATTAAATGTTGTGTACCTTGTCCTAGGTCATAATTACACCTTAGTTAAGTTTACTTAGGGACCACATAGGAGGTTGTTGGAGAATTTCCACTTTTGGTGGACTTGACATGTCATTACCTCATCATTTCCACCTTTTGTGGACATATTATGTGATTATCTCTCCACCTTAAGTGGAGTGATAGGTCTTCCTAGTTGTCTCATGTCATAAGATTACGACACTTGTCATAATATTATGCCCTTCTATGTTCTCACCTTGGCTATATAACCAAGGGGTCTCTATCATTGTAATCAATCATAATCATAATCATCTCATATCAATGACATTGAATACAGTTTATTCTTGTCATATTTCTCTCTTTTCTTGTGCTTTCCATTTGGTCCATAGATCTTGGGTGGCAGCCATAGCCAATTCTAACATGGTATCAGAGCGGGTTGGGTGCCATTGGAGTCTTTTTCTGAAGAGAGATTCCAGATCTAAGGAGGTTCCATTCATGGCTCTTTGTTGTAGGTTCATATCTGAGCTTGCTGGTGCAAATCTGAGCTCACCATTGTGTCTGGAAGGTTCGAGAAAGTTGATTTTGCTTTTTGTTTCATCCAAATCGGACATACGAGGCCAAATCTTTAAGGGTTTGAAGCTGAAGTGTGGTTGCCAGATCCAGAAGGTAGCTGAAATTTTGGAACATTTTGGGTCAAATCCAACCCTGTCATTGCATCCAGAAGGGCCAAAAACCCTAAGATTGACTGTCAATTCGTCCATTTTGGAGCAAGTCATCCGGTGAAGCAAAAAAAATTTACCCGAAAGCCGTACGGCCCCCAGGTTGTCATAATTGCGACGGTACGATTTTAGAAAATAAAATATTTAATTTATTTTCGAATTATTTTCTGAAATTTTTTATATTGTATTGTCAAAATCTATTTTCAAAATTTTATTTGTAAAAATTATTGTAAAAATCAAAAATCAAATTAAAAAAAATCAAAAGTTTTGAGGTACTCTGCAGTACCTGCGTAGCAGGTACTGCAAACCTCACGGCTGTACCCACGGGGTCCATCGTAAGCCACGTGGCTTGTCGGCCATGGCCCACGTGGGTCCCCTCTCCCCAACATCTGACAGCCGCAGTTTCATCTACCGACAGTCAATCCAAAAACCACTGGTGTTCATTATTCTCCAAGCGGTGGTAACAACAAACAGTTCCAGTGAAGACTTGGGAATATTCCAGATTCCCCGGTATGGTCTAAGAATATTCTTTAAGAATATTCCGGTAGAGCATATTCTGATTCTAAGAATATTCCGGCGTTGAAAATTCAGGCAAGCGGGCAGTTTTCTGGTGACGGGCTGCCGACCGTCAAATTTAATCCCTTGCTTTGCATGTGTCAGCAATATGTCATCAATGATGTCAGCACTGTTTTGAAATTTTTTTGCCCCTCACCATTGAGCTTTTTGTTTTTGTAGTCGAACTTTGAAGCTCAATATCTCACTCATTTTGGCTCCTTTTCTCGAGCAAGTTTTTTTGATTTGGGCTAGAATTTCGTGCTCTATGTACTAGTGCAATCATTTTTTAGTTTTGGTGCTTGGTTTTTCCAGAAATTGCAGATTCTCACCGGTGTTGCTACTTCAACCTCATTTTGGGATCTTCGGGAGCTCATATCTTGCTCCTTCAGTAACATTTTTTAATGCAATTTTTTTTTAAAGTGCATGATTTTTTGTGTACGTCTCATTGGTATGATCAGATTGATCTCATTTTGTACCAAAAATTTTACTTGATACTGTGGCCTATTTTGGCATTTGTAAGCACTAATATCAAAGACCACTTTGTTGTTTTTGTCAAGTGGCAACTGTAAACGCACTAAATATAAAGTACCAAATTAGATATTACTTGGGGGGTTTCTTGATTGAGTGATTTGGGGGGGTAATCTTGCAGTGATTGTTTGCATTCTTTTGCTTGATTTGTGTTCTTGCAATGGGGAGATCTCAAATTGAACCCCTAAATCCACATAATTATGCTACATGGAGAAAATCAGTAACGAACTATCTCATGATGAAAGGTCTAATAGGTCATCTAAAGGACATAATTCAAAAACCTACTGATGCTAAAGAATTGGCAATGTGGGAGATTGATCATGAGAAAACACTTGGATGCATATGTTCATTAGTCTCATTTGATTTGTAGTTTCATATTGAATCATGTAATACACCTAAAGAGGCATGGGAGACTTTTGATAAATTGTGTGGTAAAATAGATAAGATTAGAGGCTATCGGATTGATAATGATTTGATGAATCTTGATCCTAAAAGTTTTGACCACATCCAAGACTACATCTCCAAAATCAAGCAACTAAGAACACAATTGAAAGAATGAACTATTGAAAAAGAGGATTTACAATTGATTCTGAATGTGTTATCCAAGCTTGGTCCAGAGTATTCAATGTTTGTTTCTGGCTTTCATACCCATCGACTTTCTATGGGAGCATCATATGTTGATCCTAAGTTTGATGACTTTGCAAATCTCCTAATCCAAGAGGAAGCTAAGTTAATGAACATGGGTCTAATCAAGTCTTCCAAGCCACAAGCATTTGTGGCAAATGAGTCTAAGGTACAGAAAGAATTAGACAATCTTGATAAGAAGCAAAAGAATAAAAAGAACAAGCCACATAAAGAATCAGAAACCTCATCATCAAAAAGAGAATCATCAAAGAAGGAGAGACCTTTTTGTGCATATTGCAAGAAGGATGGACATGAAGAACATTATTGTTATAAGAAGGATATTGATGAGTTGAAAAATCTTCTAAAAAATAATCACATTGATTTACCTTCTAGAATGTCTGAATCTTCTTCTCCTTCTACTTCAAAACAATCTAAAAAGGACAAAGGTCAAACATATATATTAGGATATAAAGGACAAGCTCTTTGTGCTCATTCAAGTCCAGGATCAGGGAGATGGATTCTAGATTCAGGAGCATCTCATCATATGGCATCTTCACAGACTATCTTCTCTTCATTTCAACCTTGTTCAATGTCTCCTATCTTGATGGGAAACAATACATACATGAGTGTGATAGGGAAGGGATCTATTAGCATTGGGGAGAACACCTTTCAGGATGTTTTGTGTGTTCCTCATTTGATGAACAATCTACTTTCCATTTATCAGATTACACATGGTGGAGATGGGAGAACTGTGGAGTTCACTCCTGATTCTGTTATCATTCGTGACTTGGAGACTAGAGAGATCATTGCTACTGGGGTGGTTGATCATTCATCTCGGTTGTATTCCTTTGCACAGTTTGCTTCTGATGATGACTTTGTTCCTTCGACTGTTGATCACAACTATGATTCTGAGGAGACATTTGGCTTTTTGAACTCGGGAATACTCACATCAAATCCAGTCCTTGAGCCATGCATTTCATCTCCTCCACCTACTATTGCAGTTGATGATACTTGTGATTCAACAGTTTTGACTCCTAGTGATTCAGTGCAGCAGAATATACATAGTCTTCCAGATATGGCTACTTTGGATGATTTCCTAATAGGTATTTTAGACTTGTTTGTGGAGTCTCATCTTGCAAATTTGGAGGACACCATTGATAGCATTCATCTTCTCTTTGATGAAGATGCACCTTCTTCAGTTGTTGTGAGGGAACACTTTGACCCTCTTGTTCATTCTCTACATGATCATTCTTCACAGATTGGCATGAGTGTGGATTCTTTTGGACAACATTTGGAGGAGGCTTCTTTGTCTTCAGAGGGGATATCCTTGTCTTTGGATTATGTTCTACATTCTTCTCTACTAGATGTTGGATTGTCCTCTTCAGCAGTGTGGCCTAGAATGCCTGATTGGAGTGGTTCAGCTTTCTGCATCGACATGGAGACACTTGAGCATGCTTCAGAGACACCATCATACATCATCCATCATCTTGATATCCTGCATACATCCTTGGTTTTGTTTCTTCCTAAGGGGAGGAATGTTGTTCGGCGAGATTGGATCATCTTCAGCATTCAATGTCGAGCTTCTACCATCATTGCAGGAGACTCAACATTGAGGGGGGCCTACCTTGTCTCTCTTCTACTTCTCTCTTATGGGGGGTCTTTTTCCTCACATGGGGTTTTTACCTTCTCATTCTTCATTGAGAGTATTTATATTTGTATTTCATCTCTCTTTTGAGGGGGAGTTTTTCCCATGAGGTTTTCTCCCTTTCCTCATTTGTGAGAGATTGCATTGTTTGTACATGGGTACCTAATATGGCCTAGTAGCTGGGACCCATCTTGCATTGTTTTCATTTGTGCACATTCTCCCTAAGTTGCACTTAAGGGGGGGTGTTGGTGTAATTAAATGTTGTGTACCTTGTCCTAGGTTATAATTACACCTTAGTTAAGTTTACTTAGGGACCACATAGGAGGTTGTTGGAGATTTTCCACTTTTTTTGGACTTGACATGTCATTACCTCATCATTTCCACCTTTTGTGGACATATCATGTGATTATCTCTCCACCTTAAGTGGAGTGATAGGTCTTCCTAGTTGTCTCATGTCATAAGATTATGACACTTGTCATAATCTTATGCCCTTCTATGTTCTCACCTTGGCTATATAACCAAGGGGTCTCTATCATTGTAATCAATCATAATCATAATCATCTCATATCAATGACATTGAATACAGTTTATTCTTGTCATATTTTCTCTCTCTTTTCTTGTGCTTTCCATTTGGTCCATAGATCTTGGGTGGCAGCCATAGCCAATTCTAACATGAATGAATACACCTATTTGCATTTGCTTAATTTTGGAAAGTAGCAAATATTTATTCTATCATTGATTGGACACATTTTGATTTTATCATGTACTTATATGACCATATTATAAAGACAAGTTGAAAAGAAAAGGTTCTTTATATTAGTGCGGCCCAAGCTCTCACTCATATCCCCATGATAGGAGTTTGCTCCACCATCAAGCCCTCTCCTTTATATCCCTAATAATTTTGATACTAGTTATAGCAAGCTTTTGGATTGAATACTATCCCTCAAGAAGAATTAAAGAGGGCTTTCTTTTCTATGCATTGCAAAAAAAGTCTAGGATTTGATGTACTACCCTTTGATTCTACAAAATTATGTAGTTTCATGTTAAAGATGAATTTTACCTCCTTTATTTAAAATCCCTCAAAAAGGGCTCTTTAGGCTCAAATAGCAACAAGGGTTTAATTAAAGAACTTTGTGTATAGGGAAGAAAAATAACACTATTTCTAGATGATATACAATTACATTATTGAACACCTCATACAAAACTATGGCTAAAGCATTAGTCATTCAAATCAACCTAATTATTCAAGGAATTATAAAGTAGATAAACTAGATTCCTTCAAGGTAGGTACATCCTTGAAATATAATCTTAGCTTGGCAACATGTGAATGGGTAAAAAATTAGATTAAAATCCTTTGCCAGACAATCTTGATTTTGATAAAACTTTGATTTATATATTTATGTGATTTGGGATCTTGATTTGGGAAATTAGGTGCTTAATTAGGTCCAATGAATTAAGGGGAGTAAAACGTAGTGTGAAATTGTCAAGGGTGACAATTTACGACTCAAAATATATACTCGACTATTAAGGGTTTTATGCACCTATCTTTTGGTCAACTATGTGAATTCGTATAGTAAGGATGATACGTGAAATGATACGTATGTATGGAAATGTTTCTGAAGAAAATCATGATATATGTATGAATAATAATCATACATTGAACAATTTATATGCATGGCTTTGACATATACATACCGTGGAAGCTACAACAAGTGTTTGAGGAAGTTTGCAAGAGCTCTCTTCAATTACTCTCCAAAAGGTTTCTTAAACAGAAACTCAAAAATTTGAATTATCAAACAGGGAGCTTGCAACACACAATTTTGGCCACTTGTATAAATAATGGTAAATTTTCTTGTATAAATTTGAAAAGATAGGTGCAAGTGGAGGTTTTTGAATTATAGGAGGGAATTTGAGGTTAAATTCATGGAATTAATGATTGAAGTGATGTGAATTGGATGTTAGGAATCGCATGCAAAAAATATCAATGATTTTAGGAATTGCATGCATATAAAAGTGGGGAAAATTTAACCTTCGAGTCTGATTAGGCTCCATATACCAACATTGGACTATGAATGGTATGTATAAATTTGATTTGAGAGGTTGGAAATTTTGGTTGGCAATATTATTTATAATATGATTTGAAAGGTGATTTTAGAAATTTGATTTTTTTTTGTTATAATATTTTGTTAGGATTCATTAAATATCACATATAATTTTAAAATATGGTTGAAATAATGAGTTTTTATTTTGTAAAATTGTATTGCATAGTGAGCCTAAGAGTTGGTTTTCAATTTTGTAGGGTAAATTTGCATAAATATTGGTATAGTTAGACATGGTGGAATAACAAGTTTGTCAATCAAGAATGAATAATGGAAAAAAAAATTATTTGAAATATGTATAAATGTATTTTCAAGTTCGTTAGTTGTCAAATCTATGGTGGTTGAAATGTAAATGGGTTAAATGTACATGTCAACTTAGTTTTAATGTATTAGTGCATATATTATAACAAATACATCTAATTTCTTGTTGCAACTTGTTGTCTTTGTAAAGGGTTTTGGGGACCCGCTCAAGTCTATTAAAAGAAATATTATATTCATAAACACACAAGTAATGACAATGACAGGTAATGGGGACCACTTTACAATTTAATAACAACCACTGTTTAGCACGGTCAGAAGGGATTTTTTAATAAAATTGATAAGCTATCCACCCATAATGGCCTTTGTCGTTTTAAGCCGACTTTGACTTGGTTTATTCTTACTTTGAGATATAAATTGTATTATGGGGCTACTCATAAATGGGGACTAAAAAATAAAAATGCTTATAATTTTTTAAAATGCTAAATTAGATTTTTAATCTTTAATGGAGATATTTAAAAATATATATATTTTAATATATGTATAGATTGATATAGTACAATTTTATGTGTCGTTGAGTTCATTTTATCATTATATCATATTGGAAATGAAACCAGTCAATAATAATCTTTCATATACCTAAAGTTCTTACATATTTCTTATACATTATATAAATTAAAAAAAACAAGATTGAGAAATCCAAAGAAGATCACAATTTATAGTATCACTCAAAAAACCTCAAATTACAAGAATTGTACACAAATAAAGCACCGCATATACCTTACATTTTCTAGAGCATGATGAGTAGAAATGAAAGGAGAAAACACGACAAAATGAAAATGGTATTCATGGGAATTAACATAGTGTAAGGGTTGCTCCAACAAAACTACACAATTGTCATTATAAGTAACAAATTTATTTCTATAAATAATTTTTGGATTTGTGAGACCATATACATCCAATGCTAAAAAAAAATAGTATATATTTTCATGACCTTATTAGCAAGAAAAAAAATTAAACTTTTTGAGTTGAAGGTTTTCATAATCTATATATTTCTTTTCCATTTAAAAAAAAAAATGGAAACATACATAAACATTGCATTCCCATTTTTTTGAGGATTTACATTTAACCTATATAGATTTTTTTTTTAGGATTTACATTTAACCTATATAGATTTAGGTTTGGGGAAATTTCAAATGGCCCCATTTGTAATAAATAATCATGTTTTACCCTATTGGAGGGTTTTTGTTTTTTTTTCTTTTGTCTCATAGTACAAAAATATATATAAATCCACTAATTTTTTCCATCCCTTTTCTAGGTGTGAGGGTTTGTGATGGATAACTCTAGGTTTGAGGATATTTTTGTAATCACTTCTATGGAATAAGTGCTTTTTGCTCCATTTTTAGATATTATCTTGTTGATGTGATATATATATATATATATATATATATATATATATATATATATATATATATATATATATATATAATTTAATGTATATATGGTTAAGTTTTTAGACATTTATTAATTCTTTCGTGTACATGTTTATGTCAATTTTTTTGTGCATGTGTTCTATACATCTTTATGCCAAATATATTCATCTATTATAATTGAGAAATTTATCATACTTTATGAAGTTATGTAAAAGGGACAACATTCACCTAGCTAGAAGCACATTATATCCTTAGGGCTTGGTCAAGTAACTGCTAAAAACCTCCCAAAATAGAATTTTATATACCCTTAATCCTTTAACATTCATATGGTTATAAGGAGACAATTTGTGGCTATCTTAACTCTTAATTAAGGTATATATCATTATTATATTTTTAATTAGATATTTAGGTCATCGTAGGTGTTATATTTAGGTATCTAATTCAACCTAGGTAACATCCAGTTCACATAATCAAGGTATATATAGGAGCTAGTGGTTTGTTTATTATCATCATATTATAATTGTGTTCTTCATGGATACATTTGGAGGTTTCCCCCTTCAAAGTAGATTGTTGTTCTCAAGGATTATCAAGAAATGACAATATATTTTCTCTTTTGTGCAATTTGTTTCATTACAAATGGTATGTAAGCATGATATTGGAACTATGAACATAAAAAATAAGGTAATTATTTTCCAATTTTGAACGTTATTTTGGAAAGTACATATCACTCTCATTTTGACATTTTGTCTTGATTTTTAGAGGGTTTCTCAAGGTCATATTGAAGTTTCTATAGTATAGGTTTGAGGGCATTTGGATTTTTTTAGGAATTTATTGCAAAATTAGTGTTTAAACCAAATTCATTTCCAATTCTACAAATGACTAAATTTATTAGAGTTTTTTTCACCAATGAGTGACCTAGGCCCAAGTAGGTTATTTTAGATTAGATCATTTGATTTTTTTGTGTGATTTATTACAAAATTATTTTTTCCCATCATCATAGGGATTACAACGAGTGAAAAAAATAATGTTGTCATACAAGTAAAATCTCTAGGTAATGTTAAGGAGTGAGAACAAATCTCCACAATCCATGTAGATTATTGCTAAAGGTTTATGGCTTAAATTGTGTCAGAATTTGATGTAAAAAATACTACCACAATCTAAGCTAGAAACCTTTAGCAATAATGTTAAGGCTCCTAGGACCAAAGTTAATGGATCTATATAGGAAGAAACAAGAAGGATTAAGGATGAAATATTATAAATAGAGGGAAACCTCTTGGCTTTTGGTATCCATTTTGTTGTAGTTTTCTTTTGTAGAGTAGTGTTCTTGAGTGCAATTTATGAGATTTGAAGAGTTCATTGAATGATTGAGAGTTGTTTTTATGTGAGATTTGAGTCATTGGTATAAGTAGTTTGGATTGGAGGCAAGCTAAAAGTGGAAGGAGCAGCAAGTAGAGTTTGTGACATTGAGCATTGAGTACAAATTCTTGTCTGGAAGCTAAATTTCCAAGCATGCTAGTCATCCTTATCCATTACTCTATTCTACTTTAATGTTGTGATTGCTATTATTTGCAAGTGCTTGTGTAAAATGGTGTCTGTATTCTAAATTGAGTTTACATACATATTAATGAGAGGAATCATACTAGCTTGATAAGTATATAACTACCATGATTGTGGCATTTGGTTATAATAGCTAAATAATGATATCTGGAAGGTACTATCATGGTATCTAAGATATCATATGCTAAAAGTATGCTTGCATAAATTATGAAGTTGGAAGTGATATGTTGTAATTGATGTTATGTAAACCTCGTTGGTAGTTAATCCTTAAATAGTTACTCATATTTCCTTGAAAATAGGAGAATAGTTTATTCCATAAGGTTAGGGTATACACTCAAATGTGATTATATTGATATATACTTTCTAATTATCCTATTATCTTTTTCATGGTATTTTAGTCTTAAAAAAGAAGAATTTATGTCTTGTCAACTCAAATTTGTAATGAGAGGAGACTATAAGGTGTAGAAGCAAAAACTCCTCTCAAGCTGAAAATGTCTTCTAGATTAGATATGAACTTAACATTCATCATATACATGTGAATACGTGAGTCATAATGAAAGAAAGGATTTATGAAATTTTTTATGAAAAACATAGATACCACACATAAATGATGCATAAGATAGCTTGGAAAGAACCATGAGTGAATTAGAGATTAGTCAAAAGGTTCTTGGTTGAATTTATTGAAAGATAAATATCTTATTATGTTGATTTACTATTATTAGACATTACTATGAACATGAGGTTATATATAAAATCTAATGTCAAGAATAATTAGATTGGTTATGGCATACAAGAAGGATGGATCCATAATAGAAATGACAAAAAAGAGTCAGAAACCTATTATAAGGAAGTAAACTTTATTTTAAATCAAGTTTATTTTTGGATTATTATATTTATCAAGATAGAACTTTAGATTGAGACTGGATGTGTCCAATCGATGACATGGTGTCATCAAGTTATCTAGTTATGTATGAATTAGGAAAGTCATTAATTAAAAGGAAGAACTTGAATAGTAGGTTGTTGGAAATTCCATGAATGTTTTGATTAGAGGTAAAAGACAAGTTTTGAAGGGGCCTGAAACCCTTTACAAAAAGGAACAACTGAAACAAAAAGGGAACAATATTAAATAGCCATCAACCCAAAGTTAGCAAACCACTAGCCAAAAAATAGCCAGAAATTGGCATTGAACACCACTACATGTTGTTCAGAATTTCAACAGCTTCCATCTCACTAGCAACAAGCTTTTGTCCCTTAACCCCAATATCAGAAACCTCAATACCCGAGGCCCTAGCCTGATTTTTCAATCTATTTCTAGTCCTAACCCCAGGCCACCAGTTTTTAACTCACAACTCAAAACAAAACCTTTAGCAACACCCTTTAAGTGTTGCTAACAAGCAATTCCATGAATGTTACTAATATGTATATTGGGTATTTAAGAGGTTGGGTTAAACCTAATTGGTAAGTTAGACCAATATAAATGTTATACCATTTTTTGGGAATGGAATCTTGTTATATTGTATGTGGAATAACCTAGTCAAAAGTAATTATGGTCATTATATTTACCAAGTCGAGTGAGGGGGAGGGTGAATATATGACTACAATAGAAGTATTGAATGATTATATATATATATGAAATCTATGGCCAGACTAATTGGGTGATTCCATAATAGTGGTTTACAATTTTTGGCCAAACTGGACACTAAAATTTTTATTTTTAACTAAATCTTCACATTCAGACACCTATAACGGCTAAACCGTGAGGAATTTGAAGATGATGCAAACTAGAGTCTCATCACATTTTGTCTATAGATTCTAAAAATATTTTTTTCAAAATTTTTGGAATCAAATTGCACTTCCTTTTCCATCTCCCACAAAAATTGGTTTTTTCAAAAAACAACAATTTTAAAAAGTGACACACACCGTACAATCCATAAATTTTTTTCATGAAGGATAAAATTATAATTATTTCGAATTTAGATTTGTAACTTTGATATCTAGTGCTTGCACTTCGTTAGATAGTTTTTTATTGAATATTTTTTCTTTAATCAAGTTTCGAAGTCAAACCAATGGAAATTCAGACATAGCGAGACCGTATAATGCGTAACTTTTTTTGTATATATGGAAATTCAATTATTATTTTTTTGTTGGATCAAGGACTTCAATATTTGGTGCACTCATTTTTTATTTATTTTTTGATAATTTTCTATTTTTCCACATGTGCAGAATAGAGACCTTCATTTTCGACAAAAAACCTATGTTTAATAAAACTAAAAAAACAAATACATAATAAAACCAAAACATATTAAAATTATATTCATTGGATAGCTCATTTTGAGGACTACCTGACTTCAATTGGGTTTGTGAAGATTCCCCCATTTTCATCCTCAACCTGAGCGTCAAAGCATAAAAAATTACATTTTTTGTGTGAACAAAGTCAAAATTTAGGGAAAAGGGGGGTTCGCTAGAACCAGGGGGGTTTTAGCGAACCCCCTAAATATGCATTTTCCCTTTTTTTTTTGGGTGAGAAATGTGGGCCCCGTGGTTGATGGGTTCAGTCGAACCCTAGTTCGGTCGAACCCCTTTATGGTTCAGTTGAACTTGTAGGTTCATTCGAACCCCTAAAACCAATTTTTTTGCCATGGGGCCATTTTTTCTCAGTTTTCCTTCCTCCATCAAATTGTAAACCACTATTGTGTCTTCACCCAATTGTAAGTTTCCAATACCTACACTTGTCGATTCATTGTGAACTAGTATTGCATAACTAGTAGGGAGTGCCATGCATGTAGGAAGGTATCCACTATATGGCAGGACTAGCTATGTAGGACACAACACCATGCTCCGATAGGATTTATATTAAAGGGTTTTCATACCAATCTCTTCATTGAAGGGAGGTCCATCTTACCATTTAGGAAGATGTGCAGGGGACTGTTTAATTCTGTGGTTGAAGGAAAGGCACTTGGGCACTGCTCTCCCTTATGTAGTTAGCGGTCAAGACTTGAGGACATATGCTCTAGCAAGGGACGTCTTGACCAATTGTACTCTTGATCCATTCAGCTCTTGTAAGCTATGTAAGCTCATGTAAGCTATGTTTTGTAATTATGATCATGTATCTATATGTAAATTTTATTTGAAAGATGAATTCATTAAATGGGATTATGTAATGTTACTTGGAAGCAAATCATTTCATGATAGTGTAGTATTAAGTTTTAACTTAGGTTATTTATCTAGGTGTTTTTTTCCCGTATTGGGTAGTTGTTCACCCATCACATTTTTCACGACTTTAAAAAGCTTACACATTATGTATTCTTATCTCATCTCAATATTTTCATCTCTGGTGAAATAGCTTTATGTTGTTGTAAACACAAAAAAATTCTTGAATGATATCATACACTCAAATCTGGTATACTAACATCATTTCCTCCTAAAACCCATCCTCCTTTCGCTTAATTGATTAAATTAGCCTAGCTATTTAATTAATTGCCTCATCTTCATCTATTAACCTAATAAATTTAATCAAGTTGATTCACCCACCCCCTTCCATGCTAAAATTTTGTCTTATTAAATTAAATACATCAAGTTATTTAATTTAAAGCCATAAGTCTCCTTATTTAATTAAATAAGCCTAAGTTATTTAATTAAATATCATTCCACCTTTTCCCCTTTTTCATTAAATCACTTTATTTAATGAAAATCATCAAATTCCCATTATTGGATAAATTAAACTTTTGTTTAAATGTCAATTACTAATTAATCTATTCCCCCCCACTTGTAAGGAAATATTCCTCCTTTGCACATTCCTCCAAAAGGAGTATTCCCAAGGAATATTCCTCCCCCTTTTTGCACAATTAAACTTTGTTTTAATTTGTTAATTATCCTTTTTCCCTCACCCATGATAATATTCCAAAGAATATTCTCTTCACTCATTTAAAAAAGGGAATATTCTTACAAAGCTTCATATGCAAGTTACTTCAAAACTTCTTGTGCAAGTTAACTTGTGACCTCTTGTATAGGTCAAAAGTGCGTTTGTTTGAAGAAATATTAACCCTTGATTAAAATATCACATTTCATTCTCATCCGTTGATGAGAATCCATGATCCATGCCTCCAACTTCTTCCATCCTTGACCATTGATTAGCCTTTCTGATCTCAACCCTTCATTTTTCATTTTCTCTCCTATAAATAGGTCACTATTTGGAGACAAATGGATCCATCCTTTAACATCAAACTTATGCAGTTAAAATCACTTGCATTTGCCTCACATTTAACCACATTTTAGCTTATTTTAATTGCATCATATTATCTTAGCTTCCATTAATGGCTTCTATGATCACATAATGCATTCATTTAGCTCATTTGTTAATTAGGGTTTGAGTCTTTTAGTTTAGAATCCATTTAGATTATCTTTTTATTTGCATATGGGTGATCCCACAATAGTGGTTTATAATTTTTGGCCAAACTGGACACTGAAATTATTATTTTTAACTAAATCTTCACATGTGGGCACCTATAGTAGCTAAACCGTGAAGAATTTGAAGATGATGCAAACTAGAGTCTCGTCACATTTTGTCTGTAGATTTTAAAAATATTTTTTTCAAAATTTTTGGAATCAGATTACACTTCTTTTTCCATCTCTTCCATCTCCCACGAAAACTAGTTTTTTTTTCAAAAAATAGTATTTTTAAAAAGTGATGCACACCGTATAATGCATAATTTTTTTTCCATGAAGGATAAAATTACAATTCTTTTGAATTTGGATTTGTAACTCTGATATCTAGTGCTACCACTTGGTTAGAAACTTTTTTATTGAAATTTTTTTCTTTAGTCAAGTTTCGAAGTCAAACCAATTACAATTCAAACATAGCGCAACTGTATAACGCATAACTTTTTTTGTATATATCAAAATTCTTTTTTTTGTTGGATCAAGGACTTCAATATCTGGTGCACTCATATTTTCCAATTTGTGTTTATAATCTTCTATTTTTCCACATGTGCAGAACAAAGACCTTCAATTTCGATGAAAAACCTATGTTTAATAAAACTAAGAAAACAAATACATAATAAAACCAAAACATATTAAAATTATATTTGTTGGATAGCTTGTTCTGAGGACTACCTAATTCCAATTGGATTTGTGAAGATTCCTCCATTTTCATCCTCAACCTGAGCTCCAAAGTGCCAAAATCTAGGTTTTTTTTTGTGTCTCAGGGGGGAATAAGGAATAAGGGGGGTTTAAACGAACCCCTAGGGGTTCGAGTGAACCTCTAGGTTCATTTGAACCCCCCTTCTATAAGGGGTTTTGTTGGATTATTTGGTGAGAAAGAATAAAAAGGGTTTGCTCGAACCCAGGTTCTAGCAAACCCCTAATGGGTTCGCTCAAACCAATAGGTTCGTACGAATCCCTAAAATCAATTTTTTTCCATGCATTCATTTTTTGTGATTTTTCCTTCCTCACTTGAATTGTAAACCACTATTGTGGCTTCACCCATATCTAAATTTTTTTGGCATACATCATGTTAAATTAGCTTGCATCATGTTATTGTAGGTTAAAATCATGTTTTCATACACATCTCATAATCTTTCCGTTAGTTTTCTTCAATAAGACTGAGTGGAACAAGCTCAATTATCCATGGGATTGGGAAAAGGGTCATCATTTCACATCAACGTGACACCACTCCTACAATGGGATAGGTTTCAATGGATTAGAGTAGGCATTTTTGTAACTAAGGGTAAATTTTTTGGATTAGATTCATCAATCAATAAAGTATATAAAATAAACCCAAAGACCTATCAAGAACAATGAAAACTAAAAAGAACAACAAATATACTTTTCATTCGTAGGAGTTTCCATGATTCACCTTGATAGTACCTTCTAACATGCTGATTTGGGTTTCCCTCAGATTTGATGTGCAAGCAATCATTGACGAAGACCTATACAAGCTTTGAAGGATTTGAATCTAAATGCCTATGCCTATGTCTATGACAAAAATGACTCTAAAATGCCAAATTAATCTAAGTATTAATATGCCAGAATATTGTAATCTATGTGCGTAATCTAGAAATGAGAGAAAAATAGCATTTGATAGAAAATGCCATTTTGAATGGACAGACAAGATTGACTTATGATAAAGACCTAAAATCAGAGGCCTAGATTAAATCTGACAATCCCTAATTAGGGTTAGGGCAAAGTCATTAATCGAGCGGTCAAGATGTCATCTAAGAAGATTGAATCGGTGGTGGAGAATAAATGAGGAAATTAATTCAAAAATAAAGATTTTTGAAAATGAAGAAGATAAAGACTGGACTGAAGATATGACATGGAGTCTTGGACTGGATTAGGATGTGGCGGCATAGGATGTGATATGGAGACTTCAACTATATTAGTTGGTAATGACATAGGATATGAGATAGGGACTTGGACTAGATTGGAGTAAGGTTGACTAAAATGGGACGTGGAGAATTGGGCCAAATTGATATGGTATGATGTGGGGACGTGACATGTGTTGGTAGATAGTTGATAAGGCATGTAGACTTGGACGAGATTGATAGGTGAAGGGTCAAAATATGACGTGGAGGTTTGGAATGTACTAGTTGATAGTTGGCTTCCCTTGTCAAGGTTAGGATAAAGGTGATAAGTGGATGTTTGTTGTGAATTATTGGTAGGATTTATGTCAAGTGACTATTGATGGTAAGGGTAGACGGATGGAGGTGGCAAAGTATTTATGTCAAAGCCTTGTGGTAACTTAGCCCCTTGGTCCAAAAGCATGGCTAGATACCTTTGAGGGTCTTGTAAGACTGATTTTTCTACAAAGGAGGCTATATCAGGGTTTTACGCTACAGCTTCTAAATCTTCTACATATACTCGTCCATTCTGGTCTATTTTTATTAATGACTCAAAAATGTTTTGTGATGAAGATGGAATGTTCATGGAAGATTGCATGTTCATGTTGTGAAATGGGTCAGAAAAGGTCCAATGTTTGACTTGGTTATTTCTATATGTTTAACCATTGTTTGGTTTATTTCAGTATCCAAAAAACACTTGCAAGCATGATATTTTGACTGTAAGCAAGCACACATGAGACAAGCACAATCCTATGGTTAGGCCATGACAATATTTGCTAGATTCCACGTGGGTTTCCCCAACCGCATATCTGTAGCGTGTGAATTCAGAAGCTTGGCTACATGGGCTCCCCCTTACAGTGCACTCTCTTCTCAGGCCAACCAAGCTTCCAACCCCCATGAAACTCCCATGGTAGATTGATCACCTCTACTAAAGACTCCAAAAGTGTGGATGCCTTCACACTGACCGGTGTTGCGCTAGCAAATAGAAGGTTTTTGGCTTACTACACAAAGGTGTTTAATTCGGGACCCCCGTTCGAGTGGCCACACATGGGGGAAGAGATTAATCACCAATTAGGTGGCACTCCAGCCTGAAGAAGTTAAGCTCAACAGGGTTTAAGGGAGTACTACTCTATCCATATGACACATCCACACTCGTAATCTTAGGTTTTCCCTTAAGATTCACATTTATATACTGGTCGAGGGTAGCTTGGCCTTAGCTCTGTTGCTGGTTTGAGTCACATTGGGGTGATGAAATCCCCAGGAAGGCCCAATTTCTAGAGTTATTAACTGTTTCTCTTACACCCAAGATCACTCGAAAGTGCAAGGGGAGAGGATACTCCGATATACTAAGTCATGGGATTAATAACTTATAAAAATAGGTCTGGTTTTCTGATCACTGAGTTTTCACAAGGTGAGAGCATACTCACCTACCATTTTGCAAACACACTCAGACATAGAAGAAAGACAAGTTCATTTTAATTGCACCAAAAGGAAATGTGTATTGTACTAAGAAAAATACAAGCACATTGTTTTGATGTTTAGTCTTTGACGTTCGAACCTACAAGACCACATTAGTAGTTTGATAATGATCTTCGACTATCGATTTGAAAAAATAGTTAGTTGTGTCATTTTTTTCCACTTGATCCAATGTTTCCCTTGAAGTGTTTATTTTCTGCACATGCAGAAAACCAACATCAAACCCTAACAAGATACTTGATCACTACTATTAGAGGGTTAGCTAGTCACAACAAATCTGATTTTTAGAAAAAAAATTGATAGTAAAATTAAAAATATAGAGAATAAAACCTATTTAAAATCTCAAGCGGTTTCCAAAAATGTAAGTAATCAGAAAAATTTGCTGTTTTCCACCTGAAATTAATTTTTTATGAAAAATCATTAAAAAATTATAAAAAATACAAAATAGCTCTGAAAATTCTAATTTTTGGATTATTGTCATTCAATGTCATCCCAAATTTGCAAAAAAAAAATTGTGAGTATATCTGCAACCATGAGTGAGATATATGCAAATATTTGTTAAACCCCAATTTTAGAAGATCTATTTTTTGACTAATAATTTCACATCCAAATTTAAAAGATAAAGAATAGACCCCTATTAACATTTAGAGATCTCTCCATAAATGTAAACATATCTAAAAAATTCGATAATTTTCTCTCAAAATTAATTTTTTATTGAAAACAGAAAACAAATTATAAAAAAATTAAAAATAGATCCAAAAATTATGATTTTTGGAATGAAAGTGTATGATGTTGTCTTCAAGTTGTAAAAAAAGTTTTGTGAGAAAATATATAGCTGTCTGAAAGTTATGGTCGAATCTTTGGGAACTAGGGCTTTATCCAAAATGATGCCAAACCTACAACAAAACAATCCAACTCCAAGATTTCTCAAAATGTGTTAAAATATGTCGGGTTCACCAATGTAACTAAGGGTAAATTTTTGGATTAGATTCATCAATCAATAAAACATATAAAATAAACCCAAAGACCTATCAAGAATAATGAAAACTAAAAAGAACAACAAATATACCTTTCATTCGTAGGAGTTTCCATGATTCACCTTGATAGTACTTTCTAACTTGTTGATTTGTGTTGCCCTCAAATTCGACGTGCGAGCAATCCTCGACGAATACCTACACAAGCTTTGAAGGATTTGAATCTAAATGCCTATGCCTATGTCTAAGACAAAAATGACTCTAAAATGCCAAATTAATTATCTAAGTATTAATATGCTAGAATATTGTAATCTATGTGCATAATCTAAGAATGAGAGCGAAATAGCATTTTATAGAAAATGCCATTTTGAATGGATGGACAAGATTGACTTCTGACAAAGACCTAAAATCAGAGGCCCAGATTAAATTCAACAATCCCTAATTAGGGTTAGGGAAAAGTCATTAATCGAGCGGTCGAGATGTCATCTAAGAAGATCGAATCGGCGATGGAGAATAAATGAGGAAATTAATTCAAAAATAAAAAATTTTGAAAATGAAGAAGATAAAGACTGGACTGAAGATCAGTTTTGGAAAGATCAAGAATCTTCCCGATCACTTGATTTCTAGAGGAAAGTTACCAATTTGGAACTAAATTAATTCCAAATGTGAATTTTGTGAAATAATAAATAATCAAAATTTTGGATTATTTACCATAATGAGCTGACAATTAAGAATGAGATGACATTTTAAATAATTTAATTTATCTAAAACAAGAGGAATATCAAATTTGGTAATTAAATAATTAAATTAAATTATTTAATTTAGCAAATAAGACTAATAATTAAATAAATTATTTAGTTCATTTAATTATGACAGTTAGTGACATATTAAATAAATAAATGTAATTTATTTATTTAATAATTAGGAATAATTAATGAATAGAGATAATTAAACAAATTTAGAAATTTATTTAATTGGAGGAAGACTTAGACAATTAATGATGTATTTAATAAATAAATAAAATTTATTCATTTAATAATCATGAAGAATAAAAGGACATGAATTAATTAAATAATTATGAATTATTTAATCAATAGTCGAATTATCTCTAAAACTGAGTGGAACAAGCTCAATTATCCATGGGATTGGGAAAGGGTCATCATTCCACATCAACGTGACACCACTCCTACAATGGGATAGTTTTCAATGGATTAGAGTAGGCATTTTTAATCGTAGCTTAGTATGTTTAGTTTTAATGGATGCTTAGTTTAATTTACACTTGATTGATCCTATTGAGATTGATGTTAGTGGCTTCATTATGATTCAATTCTTAATGGATCAAGCATAACCAGACCATACTAATCCATCAATCACATTCTAGCGCTAGGAGGGAAAAATTGATCAAATTTAATCAATTTCTATCTCGAATTTTGTTTTTTCTAATTCTTGAAAGATAGAACGATGCTCAAGGGAATTTTAGTGATGCCTTTGCTGGGTGTCGCCATATAGTGATGCTATCATCATTAGAAACAACAACACATAATTAATATCATGTCATTAATTAAAATAAACGATGACATTGAATACTTTTAGAGGT
>VDFB02358134.1:209983771-210289299 GCA_007258455.2 Sequoia sempervirens
TATATTACATTTTCACTATTATTACAATAAATAAATAAATATAACATCTATAAAATAATGAACATACTTCTATTGGTAGAGAGTCTAACTTCTTACAATACTCAAGTTTAAGAGTGGTCAAGCTGGACAAGTTTCCCAAAGCAACTGAAAAATTTGTGAAGAATGGACAAAAAAAAATGAAGATTTTTCAATTTGTTTAGTTGACCAATACTTGTTGGTAATTCCCTTAAACTCCTGGTAGAATTGAATTCAAGAATTTTGAGCAAAGCCTAATTTTTGATATTGGGAGGAAATAACTCTAACTTGTCACATGCTTGAACATCAAAAATCTTGAGGTTTTTTATGTTTTCTAGAATATTTGACTCTAAGGTGAGCATGGAACAAACAGATAAATTGAGATATTTGAGGTGTATCATCTGCTTAAAAGATAAAGGAAACATCTCTAAACTCTTCTAGCTACTCAAATTTATATGCCGCAAGTTTACCAAGTCCCCAAAATAGTTTGGTAGACTTGATAGCTTATGGCATCCTTATATGTCTAGATGCTCTAGTGATTGAAGTTGACAAAATTCTTCTAGCAAGCTCAATAGTGTTGAGCAAATTAGAGTAGTATAAATGAAAGAAAAATATCAAAAATTAATTGGTAGACTAAAGACCAACACATTAGCAAGAAGAACACATAAATTTATAGTGGTTCTCTAGGATGGCTACATCCACTCGCAAAGCAAGGGAAACTCTTTTTATTAATCTTTGTTTTTAATACAATCACTAATAGCTGCATTCAACTCTCTAAATCCTCAAGTTCATAATGTTTCCAAAGAAAAACACCAAAGAAGAATATGAGGAGACACAAGAAGGAAGACAAAGAATTAATGGTTATTCCCAAAGAATTGATTGGGATTCACCATACCATCAATTTGCCACTCGAAGATCAATCAATGCTACAAGAGACTAGAGATTCCCCTACTTCAATCTTATTGTCACTTCTTTAGAATACCAAGAGAAGCTCTACAAAATTTGAACTTCTCCCTTGCTACAACATTCATCAAAGAATCTGATGGGTTCACTTTAATATCAATTTTCTCCACTTGTAGCTTACCCTCATCAAGAACATGGTGAATGAAATGATATCTAAGTTCTATTGCTTTGTTCTATTATGAAAAGTGGAATTCTTAGCCAAGTGAATAGTATTGTTGCTATCACAAAACAAAGTGAAAACATATTTCTTACACCACAATTCACCCAACAACATATCATTTCCTTTACTCCTTCAATTAGAGCAATGTATTTATCCTTGGTAGAAGAAAGTGAAACCACCTATTGCAACTAAGAAACCCAACTGATCACTACCCCGAAAAAGGTAAAAAAATAAGCCGTAGTAAACCTCATTTTATCCAAATCTCCAACCATATCTAAATCAACATAGCCTCACAACTAAATTTCCTTACCTCCGAAACATAAAACATGATAAGAGGTACCTTTCAAGTATCGTAAAATCCACTAAACTACCTACCAATGAGATTTACCCAAATTACTCATAAATCTTCTCACAACTCCCACTACATGAGAAATATCCAAATGAGTACAAACCATGGCTTACATGAGACTGCCAATTGCTAATGAATATGGAACAACCATCATTTTTTCTTCATCTTCTTGATTTTTTGGACACATAGCCGAAGATAAGCAAAAATGATCAGCCAATGGAGTACCAACAGGCTTGGAATTTGTCATATTCAACCTATCCAAAACTTTGGAAATATATATTTCTTTAGATAATTAGATTTCTCTCTTTTGTCTATCCCTAACTATATTCATCCCAAGAATCCTCTTTGCTTCCCATAAATCTTTCATGGAAAAGTGTTGAGCTAAAATTTTCTTTAATTCATGAATAATCCTCACACTAGTGCCAACAACTAACATATGATCAACATAAAGTAAAAGAATAACAAACTCACCATTAGGAAGCTTACTATAATAAACACGCAGGTCTTATTCACAATTACTGAAATGTTGTTGAGTCATGAAGCTATCAAATTTAAGATACCACTACCTCGGGGCTTGCTTGAGCCCATACAAATTCTGCTTCAATTTACAATATAAATGCTCCTGACCCTATTTAGAAAAACCTTTAGGCTAATCCATATACAACTCCTCTTCAATATCCCCATGAAGAAAGATTGTTTTGATGTCAAGTTGCTCAAGCTCAAGGTCCCAAATAGCTGCCATGCCCAACACAGCATGAATTGTTCTCACTTTAATAACTACTAAGAAAGTTTCATTAAAATCAATCCCCTTTTTCTAATCAAATTCCTTTACAACCTATCTAGCCCTGTAGAATTTATGACCTCCATCTTATTCTTTCAATTACTACACCCATTTATTCTTCAGAGGTTTTTGATATGGAAAAAGAGTAACCAAATCCCATGTATCATTCTCTCTCAAAGATTCCAATTTTTCTTGTATTTCCTCCATCCATTTCATTGAATTTTCATCTTTACAAGCTTGTTTAAATGTTGTAGGCTCTAACTAATCAAAAAATTGTAGATCATAATCATCATATTTTGTTGGACATGGTAGAGCTTCTAAATTTTTTGATATTTTGAGTTGGTTCCTTGCTTTGTCATGAATTATTGCCTCTATTCCCATGGCTAAGGTTTAAGGTTTTAATTTATAAGCCCTTGTTTCAAATTTTACATGTCTCAAACCCTGGGGTGTTGTATTTCTCCATTGACTTGTTATACCTAATTTTCGGTCATCTAAGTTCTAATTTGAGCCATCTGAATCATGTTTTTATTGGCCCTTTGGTTTAGGTTCATCAGTCACTAACTATTTTCCCATTGCTTTAATTTCCCTATAGTTGGGTGGAAAATACTTCATAGTAAAAGACTGATGTCTTAAGTTTTATTCCTAAGGGTCTAGATCTCATCAACCTTATGTGGCCCCTTTTAAGAACATCTTATTTGCACATGAAAATCTCTATTCATTTAAGTTTTTTTTCCATCACTGAAGTTGTCTTTGTTGGTGGTTTCATTTTGGCAAAAAGCAATGGACCCTGGTTTCCCTTTGCATCACCTATCACCAAAGTCCTCCAAGCCTTCTATTTCGTTTTGGAAATGAGTAATGTGTGTGTAATTTTTGTATCATTCCATTGTTGAAATGTTTCAAAACCTTTTCTAGTTTTTGCAATGAGTGATGGAAGTGAATGGAAGGAAATGGTATGGTAGCCACATGTCTAAATTTCATCCAATCACTAGATTTTCCCATCGTCGAAGAAATCTTCAACTCAAATTCATTACGGTGACAAGTGATGGCTTAGGTTATTTGAAGGCATCGTCAGGAAGTTTTTTTTCACCAAAAAACTTAAGTAGCTCAACCACTCTTTTGTGATAGGCGATAGGGCATACATCCAGAAATATTCCCTTCAGTGGAATTTTATTGCTTGTCGCTAAAGTTTGGAGGTGATATAAGGGAACTTCTGCAACAACCAAAGAATTTCAAATGATATGGTTGAGATGTGGATAACTATGTGGTGGCTTTTCAGGATGTCATCACTATTTCCAAGTACAGATGAAAAGGCAAGTGATGATCCTTAAAGAGCTCCATTGATTAAGTTTTAAATCCAAAATGATTGATGAGCGAGATTAAGTATCGAGTGATTGATTATATGTTCACTCATGTGAGCCAGGGTGGTCATTAATTGTTACACACTCTAATTAGTCTACTTAATGAGGATTTATTATATTTTATCTCACTATTTACAATTATCAAAGAGCCAAAATAATTGTTGTAGTATTGGAGTAAGGTTTGAGTGTTGAGCAAATAATCATAGCAACAGTACCATGGTTTCCCTAGGTATGTAAGTGTGCATATGTACTTCATTCTGAATTATGCATGGCTTAGCTATTGTGTTCTAGTTCACTAGGGTGGTAACATTTGGTTTTATAGCTTGCAATTGTGATCTATGTTGATTTGTATTGGGCTAGTTCATGTTTTCCCTCTTGCAAAAGTGCTATGTGGGTATAGGCTAGTGTATTTTCTATAAGGTGGCCTATTGGTTTGTATCTTGTTTTATGTAAGACAAGTGAAACAAGTAAGCTAATTATGTTAGTTAGAAGGTCTAGAAGGCTCAACATGCAAGAACCTATGACAATGTTCTTGAAGTTAAACCTGGAACATTGAGAATTCCTATAGCACCAAAGGGTAAAATAAGTATTTGTCAGAAGAATAAGAAGACTATTGTCCATAGTACCTACAATTTGAGGAATATGACCATTTCAAAAGAATTGGCCAAGTTTAAAGGGAAGAAATTGGTCGAGCCTGAGAAGAGAGCAAAAAGAGGAGTGAGTGTCCTAAGGCTTGTCTAGGGAGGCACAATGCTCCCATTGAGGTTTTTGAAAAATCTTCAGGTGATGGAGGAGAAATTGGCCCTAAATATGGCCATTATCTTCTTTCATTGGTACCCTACGATGATTCTGTTGAGGAAGAGGTGGTAGCTACTTCAATTTCAATAAGGACACCAAGTGGGTGTGCTTACTCTATTGCTGATAAAGCAGGGTAGAACCTCATTTTCTTTCTAAGCTATTGCTTTTGTTTTTGTCCTTTGTGCTAACTCGGTTCCTTTTGACTGGTTTGTTAGTTTGTTTCATTGGTCTTGATGGTGAATTTTCTCAGTTTGGTGTGGACGTGCAATTTTTGATGTTGTGACAACAATGCCTTTTGGAAGGCTGTTTGGTCTACCTCGACTAACTATGTGGATTTTTTTTCTTTTGCCTTCCCTTGTTATAAAATGATTAAATTGTAACCATCTAGGAGGTATCTCAAATTTAAAGGAAATTAGTTTTGAAATGAAAATGAAGTGTAAATGTAATTCATCTTGATGCTTGTTGCTCCCTTGTTCTAGAAAAGAGATTTCAAGGTTGATTATAGGAGGTTTGAATTTTGAGTCTCATGATGGTTTGAGTGAAAAGTTAAGCTCAAGAAGAAACATATTGTAAAAAGTACTGATGATTAAAAATAGTAGGAAGTCTAGGGTTTGAGTCACATATGTAATGATCTTAAAATGGTTTTATAGAAGCTATAGATATTGATGAAAATATTAGTTCTAGAATGTATACTCTCCTATGTAATTCTCTTGCAAATTATAAATGAAATGTTCAATGGTATTTTTGTTTATTTTCAATTTTTTTAATTGAATGTGTGGGTTTATTTCTACTTCTATGAAAAAAAAATTGATTAAATGCTAGAATAAGGTCATAGGTTTGTGAGGAAAGAGTGTAGGATTTGGTATGAAGTTATGTTCTAGAAATAGTGAGTTGAAAAGTACAAAGTAGTATGACAATAGTCCACCAATTTTTGAATTAAATGACTAATATATTGTACTAGTTGTTATAAATTTGACTCCATTATCCCATAGATGAAGCATTGGTCTCTTCATTAGGACATGTTAAAGATAAATGAGCTAATAATGCACTTGGCTAGAGATTTCAAATGAGAATGAAAATCATAAAAAAGAAACTTTCAATTACAATGTATGAATCTGAAATTCCACCTAATTCCTAGTAGTAGATAATAATTTGTTCAAAGGTCAGCCAAATCTTTAATGAATAACATCTATTTACACTTAATAGGAATTAATTTGTGTGTAAAAGTGTTCTCAAATAACTAAACATCACATGAACACAAAAAGGAATACCCTCGTAGGTTTCACAAAGCCTAAAGAGTAGGAGTAAGGGCCTCATAATCCTTACTCATTTATTGCCCACTGACTTTGAAGATTCTTGAGCATAAGGGTTGGCTACCCTTTAGAGTATTTCAAGGTTCTACTAGAAAAAACACCAACAGGACACCTTCTCTCCCAGGTAGACCTCCTTAATTGAGGAGCCTATTCTTGCAAATTTTTGTCTACCAAATTCATTCTTTGTAACTAATGTTGATGCTCACTCCCCTGTGGCTGCACACTACCCTATTCCTTATTACTTAGCATACCCTATCTTTGGATATGAGATTCTGGTAGATATGTATTGGGATGTGTAGTAGATGACTCCACAACATTATGAGGATGTGTTGAAACAAACAAAAGTAGTGATTGACTACCAATTGTATTACTTCCAAATTGTGTATTACCAATTGTTGACCCCAAATTACCTTGCAACTTAGCTACATAAGACCTTGAGGAGGTAACACAACAAAAAGGAAAGGCTACGTATGAATATTTAGGCTAGTAGGATTAATACTAGGAGGCATCGATGAACTGTCAAACAACTGCATTTGACCAAATGGAGGTTGCACAGTATTTATTACTGGCAATGAAGAAACATTTAGAGGTTGCAAATTCAAATCTAAAGGCTATGAATCAATTTGTGAATAAGATATGGGAGGTGGAAAACAAACATTAATAGGCAATGATCTAGAAGATGACTATGCATTATCATTTACCAGATGCTACGAAGCATTTTTTGATGGTTGTGCATAAGTATGATGCTACACACAAACATTAGAAGGTTGAAAACTAACATTTAGTTCTTGGGGTATGTGCAAGATCATGATGGGCGAAAAAGTGGCGATATGAGGGGTTTTTGTACAGTATATGGCTGATGACTTTTTTTTAACCCAAAATTGATGAAATGAAAAGGGCTTTTAAAGGAGATTCTCAGTTGTCGACCAATATAAATTATGCATTACTATGAATTTAATAAATAATTATTATTTATTTTCTATTTGAATTACAAGTAAAGTCCTAATTGATAGGCTGATAGAAAAACATATATAGCTTTTAAATGGTATCATACTTTTGAATCCAAAACATGTGTCACATTCTATGCTTCGCATACTATAGGATTAAAAAAAAAAGAACTAAATTTCATAAATTTTTGACCAAGTTAAAGTGGTTAGATATACGAGTTTTTTTATTTTTTAAAATTTGTAATAAAATTTTCGTAATTAATTATTTACTTGGAAAAAAATAACAAAAAAATATGCATCACATCAAGATATGAGCCCTCTACTTGTATCTAAAATATTATAAAAAAATATTATCATTTTATTGTAGTTAGGGTGGTCAGACAGACACCTACTTATTTTTTCCCTAAAATTTAAGTACTAATGCAATAAAATTTTAAATTTCCACCAAATAGATTTTTTTTAAAAAAAAATAAATCTAGTAGTTTAGAAACTACATTCAATTTGCTACAAATTCTATTCTTATATATTTTTGAAATAATATAGATAACTTATTCAAATTTTTACGTCAAGTTTCCTAACTCTGATTTTTTTGAATTTTTTGCCACTTAAGGGCCTTTTTTTTCCATGATGACCTTGCACATACCCCCTGGGTAACATTTCCAAGTAGCACAAAAATAGGGGGACGTTGCAAATGAAAATATTGGAAATGCTTAGGACCATTATCAAAGAACTCAACATCGATATATGCATTTGAAGATGTGTTATGTTTATAAATGTCAATGATTGGTGGATTTTTGTATTTAACTCAGACTAGACTGGACATTATGAATGTTGTATGTATGGTTGCTAGATTTTAGGCTGATCCAAAAGAGCCTAACGTGACTTTTGTTAAGAGAATCTTCAAGTATTTGAAAGGAATAGTTGATTTTGGACTTTGGTATCCTAAGGATGATGATATTACTTTGAATGCATATACTAATGCAGATTGGGAAAGAGATGTAGATGACATGAAGAGTAAAAGTGGTGGTGCCTTCTTCCTAGGGAAGAAGTTGGTGTCTTGGTTGAGCAAAAAGAAGAATTCCATTTCTCTATCTCCTAATGAGGTAGAGTATATTGTTGCTGCAAACAACTGTACTCAAGTGATGTGGATGAAATAGATGTTGAAAGATATCAAAGTAGTATATGATGAAACTATTGCTATATACTGTGACAACTCAAGTGCAATAAACATATCAATGAATTTGGTGCTACACTCTAAAACCAAGCATATATCAATCAAGTTTCACTTCTTAAGAGAAAAAGTGAGTGAGAAAGAAGTTAGACTGAAGTATGTGCCTACCAAAGATTAGATTTCATACATTTTCACCAAGCTATTGTTGAAGGATACTTTTGAGTATCTCAGAGGAATACTAGGGGTTATTACCCCTCTTGATATGAACTAAAGATGCTTTAACTTGCATCAATTTGTATGCTTCAAAGTATATTCTGATCCGGATTGATGTTTTCATGGTTGCTACTCAGGTGGAGTAGGACTTAGATGTGCAGATATGTGGTTCAAAGCTTGAATGTGGGAAGATAATGCTTATCTTTGTCATTGATGTCAAAGGGGGAGAAGAGTCATGTGAAAAAATGTTTCTTATCTGGAGTAAAAAGTTTTATGGGGAGAATATCTTTCAGAAGAAGTCAAGGAAGAAGATTTAGAATCTAAGGAAGAGTAAGTGCTAATTAAAAGTTGTGTTGATGGTGTTTTTCACAGCATGTGTTGCCATCAACACCAAAGGGGGTATTTTTGGATGTTGTGGTTGTGTTTTTGATCTGTGTTTGCCAATGATGTCAACACTATTAGCATTTGATGTATTGAAGGTTGTATATGTTGAGGATATTGAGAAAATTGTAAAAGAAAGTATTGTAGGTTCCCAGTGGAACTATGAAGGTCATGGAGGTGTCTTTTTCTATATGTTGAAGGTCAACTATTGTGGACTAAAGGGTTCATTTATGAGTGCATCTATTCCATCCACTGGAAGTTTCAAAGGTCTGCATGAAGATTTGTTTGAGTTATGAAGATCTGTGTTCTGATAGTGTTTATGTGGTCTCTGTTAGTGTTCTTGATTAAAGTTGGTATAATTCTAGTAATTCTAGCTACTGAATATGTTTCCCTATTATTTCTTTGTGTTCATGGATGTTTCTAGATCATGCTCTATCTTTGTTGCATGTCCACATTGATCAGTGTGCTTATGGTCAAATATTTTTTCTTGGTATGTTCAAGTTTTCATGTTCTTGGCCGACATGATGGTTGTAACGTGTTGTGGATCCTTGGAGATTAAAATTTTAATGTTTGGCATGCTTGAGGATATTATTTTGGGTATTATCATGATATTAGCAAATGGTGTTTGATCCACATTGAAAATTTATTTATGAATTTGGGCTGACATTGAAAATATGTTTTATATTTTTGGCCGACAAGGTTGTTGATGTAATTCCTTGTTGTGGATATATAAGAGAGATTGTTTGAGAAAATTTAGTCTTTGTATAAGATTGAATGTATGTAGGAGAAAGTATAGATGTGTGAATAGTTTCCAAATCATTCGCTTACATAGCAGAGTGAGAAGAAGTTTGAGCAAAGTGTGAAGAAGGTTTTTTGTGCTTAACTATAACTGTAATCAAGCTTGTGTAGAAGCTATTTTCTTAGTTCATACTCTGTGGATCTATTCCATATTGTTGTGTATTGTTGGGTAGTGAGCCCTTTTGTATTTGAGCAGTGAGCTCTAGGCAGTGTACCTGAATGCATATGCATTCCCATTATTTTTCATTATACTTTTAACAGGGTATAATCTCATGGACTAACATCCACCATGGTTTTTCCCCTAATAGGGTTTCCATGTAAAAAATCTCGGTGTTCTCTATGCTTTAGATGTGTTCATTTTTTATGGTTTATTGTTCATTCATCAGATCTAATATTAAGTAAAGTTTGAAAAAGTTTAAATAATCTATGACAACTGATTCACCCCCCCTCTCAGTTGTCTATCCTTTTTTTTCCAACAAATCCAAACTTTGTGAGTGAAATCATCAAGAAAGGTAACAAAATAGTTAGCATCTCCAAAAGAGGTTACCTCTGACAAACCAAAAACATTAGGGTGCACAAGCTCCAAAGGTGTAGATTTCCTCTCATGACCAATCTTTAAGAAGCCAGTTTGAATCTACTTGCCACAAAGGAAATGCTCACATAACTCCAAATCAACTAATTTAAGGCCTTGAAGTTGATTTGTTTGAAGCATGACTTCAAGACCCTTATTTCTCATATTCCCAAGCCTCTTATGCCAAAGATCTAAACAGATGTCTACAACCACCATTATAGCTCCCACTTCACCATGGCACTCTAAAACATATAGATTACCTAATTTATTTCCCTTTGCAAGCACCAAAATACCCTTGGTTACTTTCCAAGTATCTAAAGAAAATTTGGCATTACAACCTTGAGCATAAAATTGGCTCAATGATATTAAATTACGTTTCAGCATAGGAACATGTCTCACATCTTTCAAAATCCATTTATTTCCATTTTAAAAATGCAACATCACATAACCCTTTCCTATGATTTCACATTCTTTATTATCCCTTAGAAACACTCTACTGAACTTACCTTCTTGGTAATTTGTGAAATCACCCCAACATGGAGAGCGTGGAAGGAGGCACTGGAATCGAGAACCCACAAATCTATAGTAGTGTCACTTGTGGAAAAAACCAAAACACCATCATCTACAACATTTACTTCATTATTGCTCACCTTGTCTTGTGCCTTTTTGTAGTTCCAACAATTCTTTTTTGGTGTGATCCGATTTGCCACAAAACCAACAAGCACCATTTTTTCCCCTGGACTTCAATTTTGGAGCAGATTTGAACTTCCTTCTATTATTATTTCTAACTCTATCTTGACTCCTTCCCCTATTGCTAGTATTTATAGTAGTCAAACCGTCACTAGATGAGGCTTCTTGATTTTTTCTCCTCATCTTTTCATTGAGAAGTGTGCCTTCAACATCATCAAATTTTAATTTAGTTTTGGAAGCCACCAAAAGTGCTAACTGCCATTACCACTCCTTCCCAACTATTTAGTAAAGAACATAATAAAATAATTTCTTTATTTTCATCATCTAAATTGATACCCACTGAAATCAATTGGGTGACCAAGGTATTGAATTCATTGAGGTGATATGACATGATCTCACCTTCTCTCATTTTCAAATTGTATATCTTTTTCATGATGAATACCTTGTTTGATGTCGATGCTATCTCGTACATGTTGGGGAATTTATCCCAAAGCTCTTTAGTTGTCTTCTTAGTTGAAACATTGAATAGCATGTTGTTGGACAATGAAAGAAAAATAGTTGCCCTTACTTTCATATCCATTTTCTCCCAATCTTTGTCCAACATTGAACCTTTTCCCTTAGTTTTTCCAAGCAATGCAAGTGAGAGATCCTGATTAATCAATAGTGATTCCATCTAAACCTTCCACAATCTAAAGTTCTATCCAGCAAACTTCTCAATCTTCCACTTATCTGCATCTTCCATACTTTTAGAAATTATTTGTCGATTTCCAATAAACTACTTCACTACCGAGCTTCTTCACCAGGCTCTAATGCAAATTGTTGATCAAATTACAACAATATAAATAGAATAAAAATATGATAAATTAATTGGAAAACTAAAGACCAACACATCAATAAGAAGAACATAGAAATTTATAGTGGTTTGTTAGGATGGCTCCATCCACTCTCAAAGTAGGGGAAACTCTTTATTAATTTATGTTTCTAATACAATCACTAACAACAATGTTCAACTCTCCAAAAAAAATAATCAAGTTCATAATGTTTCCAAAGAAAAACATGAAACAAGAATATGAGGAAACACAAGAAGGAAGACCAAGAATTATTTTAAAGGAACAAGCAGATACCTTTCTCTCCAATGTAACCTTCTTGTATTTTACCCTTATTGGTTGATTTTCCAACACTACATCTTGCTATCTATTTTAACTGGAATTGAACCTAAATTTTGTAAATTTTTTGGGAAGCATGTTGTAATGATTCATTATGATTCAATGTTTAGTTTTGATTCAAATTTCATTGTTCTAGTATTCATAGGAATTTATTTCTCATGATTATAAATAATCCACTAAGTATTAATTATATCCAAGTGACCTCAAAAAAATACTAAAATGATAAAAAATCTTAACCAAGCTAATATACAAAACTATATAGCATCCATGTAATTAAAATGCCTTGAACTAAAGGCCATTAGTATTGGTGAGTGTCGAATTTTTGCTGCAATAAAAAAAATGTTTAAAGCCAATAAGAGATTCTAGTAAATTGTAAAATTTTGAATATCATAATAGAGAGCAGAGGAATAAAGGCATACTTAAAAAATCTCCCTTCATTAAATAGGGGGGAGGAATGAAGGGATTCTTCCTCGTGTCTTATTACATTCATACTATAAAGTTCCCACATCCATTAAAATAAGTTAAAATGTCAATGAAAACATGTTTTTACTTGCTCCCAGTTAAGCACAACATTTGTTCTATAGAGTGTCTAGAACCATTATCCTATTAATTCCTTATTATAAAAAAAATGCAATATCCATGAAGATTCTTCCGATAACTAGGTCACATCATTCTCTATTTAGGAAGAAATGCCAAACTAGATTTTTTTGCCTCAAAAATTATGCAATATCTACTGCTTAACAAAAAACATGCAATCTCAAAAGCAAGATTGGAAATATCCACTACTACAATAAAATTTGAAAATGAGTCAATTTTTCACTGCTCTGAAATGCCTGAAAGCCACAAAACATGATTCCTTCTAACTAATACAATTTAAGCACTATTGCAACCATACACAAAACCAAATACAACCATTCACTACTAGTGTTGCATAAGAAGATTACTTTTGGTTAATGGACTCGATACAATTAATTGACGAGCAACAACAAAGCAGACAAACTACAGGAAATAATAAAAGAGATTGTACCTTTTCTATCAACTATTTTATGCCAATATGAGTGTTGCTTTGCCTTGGAAATATCTCTGAAGAAGTTATGAAACAACTTTATAAATGCAAAAAATGTATCAAATTGCAAGCTATACATATGCAATACAACTTTACCCTTAGCACCATACCTTAAAAAAAAATTGCACCATCTCACTCAACTCCCCAATACCAAAATAACTACAACGAAAATAGTAGTCTCTTCTACGAAGCTTGAAATGGCATGTTCAACATTTACACTCAAGATCCATTGTTTCTATCGCTTCATTCAATGAAAAAGGCCTCAAGTGCAAGAGACAAAACTCTCAAAATTATCTGAATCTTCTTCTTCTATTTTGCAAAAACTATTAAAGGATAAAGTTATAACCTTCAAAGTTCCTCTACCTCTTAAAGAGCCTTATCCTAACTAGTATGATGGAAATGTGTTTTTCCAATACGATTGTTTCCATGGGCATGATACTGAACATTGTATGCACCTACATCATGAGATACAAGATCCAATTAACAACAGTATTGGGCATGTGCAGGATCATCATGGAAAAAGGAGGCCCTTAAGTGGCAAAAAATTCAGAAAAATCAGAGTTAGACAACTTGATGTAAAAATTTGAATAAGATATCTATATTATTTCAAAAATATGTAAGAATAGAATCTGTAAAAAATTGAATGTAGTTTCTAAACTACTAGGTTTATTTTTAAAAATAAAAAATATATTTGGTGAAAATTTGAAATTTCAATGCAGTAGTACTAAAATTTGAGGGAAAAAATAAGAAGTAGGTGTCTGTCTGACCACCCAAACCACAATAAAATAATAATTTTTTTTTTAATGTTTTAGATATAAGTAGAGGAATCATGTCTTGATGTGATTCATATTTTTTGTCATATTTATCTAAGTAAATAATTAATTATGAATTTTTTATTACAACTTTTACAAAATATAAAAACTCGTATGTCTGACCATCTTAACTTGGTCAAAACTTCATGAAATTCAATTTTTTATTTTTTAATCCTAGAGTATGCGAAGCATAGAATGTGATGCATGTTTTAAATTCAAAAAATATGATACCATTTAAAAGATATAGACATTTTTCAATCAACCTATCAATAAAGACTTAAGTCATAATTCAAATAGCAAAGGAATAATAATTATCTATTAAATTCAAAGTAAAGAATAATTTATATTGGTGGAAAGCGAAGAATCTCCTTTAAAAATTGTTTTTGTTTCATCAATTTTGGGTAAAACAAAAGCCATCAGCCACATACCCTACACATACCCATCATATTGCCACTTTTTGGCCCATCATGATCTTGCACATACCCTACCATCCACCTTGATGGTAAAAAGCAGAATGTGAACAAGTTTGTGGCTAAGGCGAATAGTGAATTGTAGATTTATACAAAACCATTTTTGTCTCACTCTATGAAATTAATTATTGATCCTTCTGGTGCTTCTCCCAAGGCCTCAACATACATAAATGTGGTTTTGTTCACTCACAATCATCCCTCTCAACGTATGACTAGTTCACCAAATATAATGTTTACATCATAGGAACTACCCATGAATAACAAAGCTTCTCCTTTGTACATTCTCGCTTATGTCAATGGAAACATTGTGACAAGAGTCCTTGTGGACCTCGTGAGTTGTGTGAACATTATTATAGAGGACCACTATACATACCCATGATGGTCTCTCTCTTGCTCCTTATGGCTCTATATCTGTTTTCATCCTAGTAGGACCTAGGGCTATAAATACTACCTTTCACATCATTTTAGAATCTGACTTATTCAAGGTGAAACTAGGCATCTCATGGCTAGTTTCCATGAATGGATTCACTTTTGCTATTGATAAGTGTTTGAAATTTTCCCTTGAAGGTGTAGTGCATGTTGTGCATGACATTGGATATCATCCATTGGTATCACATGGGGGTATTCATTGGATCATTTTTTTCCTTCCTTGATCAGTCTGTGTCCCCTAAGAATGAACCTACTTCATCAAAATTATGTTAAGTATAAGACTAGTGGAAAGGTGTAGCCAAAAGTGACTTACCTTGCAGTACAATGGAAAGTTGCCTCTTCCTCACAAAAGAGGAAGAGGAAGCCTACCTGTGCTCAGGGACCTTCTTCTTCCTTTGTAGTGTCACCTACCTCTTCCTCTCACCCTACTACAACACCTTCAACTTTCTACCCCTATGCATATTTTGGGGAGTCCAATGGTGCCTTCTTGGAAAAATTCCAAGTGTTAAGTGTTTGACCTTCTTGTCTTTCCCACAGTGCCTCAACCCATATGTATTGTAAAGGGAAGGGTCCCCATGGAGCCACTTATGTCTCAGCCTCCACGACTTCCTTCCATTCCTACCCTTAGGGTAGAAAATGGGGAGAGGCTTGGCGCTAAGGTACTCGAGTCTGCTTCACTATGTGTTGTTGCATCTACTCTTGTTCCTATCTAGGAGTCACTCCCTCCACCAAAAACGGATGTGATAGATACTAGGATGACTAAATAGGAGCCTCCTATTGTACCTTAGGTTGCATCCTCTAGCTCCCAAAGCCAAAGAAACTACCTTGTGTGTGAGTGTAAGCATCGAAGGAAGGTTCTAGCCATTGAGTAGGCCGCCTTATAGGAGGGAGGGGAGATAGTAGCTTCTATTTTGGTATCTTCTATTGTATCCTCCTCTTTCATCCCTTTTGCTTCAGTTCCATCCAACTCAATCTTGCTTCTGGCTCCCCCTATGAGTGTGAATGATCCTCAACCTAAAAGGGTGCAATTTTTCATTTCTCCTTCAACCGAGCCTCCCCTCTTGTTGTCTCTTTAGGACATCCCACCTTTCCCTAAACCCATGGACATGCCAAATACCTTGGTGGTGTCCACTGTAGTTTTATCCTATTCCTCCTCATCTTCTACTTCATATATGGGTATCTCACATCCTCCTATGAAGTGCAAGTTGGAAGATGACCTTGCTTGCAATGGGGGTTGGAAGAAGGGATCACCTTCTTCAAAATTTGGTTCTATGTTGGCTTGCATTGTCCTAGTGATGAAGGCTCAAAGTTTTTAAATCCTTCTGAGTCCTTTGATGAGGTTGCCAGTGGATCTCAGGAACCTCCTTCATTTCTTGCTCAATTAATGCATGGCACTCCCATAAAGTGCATGTTCAACTTGGTAGATGAAATCCTAGATCTATGGGAAATCTTTATGAGATCGTTGATGTCTACCTCACAGGAATTGACTGAAGAAGACCTCGAGGGGCCATCTTCCTTGGCTCTTATAGCAAGAGAGTCTAAGGGTACCCTCCTTGCTATCTCATCCTTGTAGGCTCTTCTACTCTCCCCTTACAATGATCTAGATTTGGAGAACAATAACCTCTTGGTTGATGAGGACTGGGGGTCCACATCTTCTTTATCTATAGATTATATTTGTGTGTGTTGTGTTTCCCCCATACTTGTTTTATGTGTTCCTGGAGGACAATGTCACCCTTGTAGGTGCTTGGATACAAGAGTGTTTTTTTGTTGTAAAATTCTTCTATTTGTCACATCATTCTTCTCTTTGTTGTGCCTTAATTTTCAACAATTGGGGATGATGCAAAGTGTTAGGAGAATTTAAGCCCCCCTTCCATATTGACCCAATTTTTTATTTTTATTTTGTTTTCACGTAACTTTCTTCACATGGTTTGATATAGTAGGGGGTTGATAAAAGTTCATTTATATATTATTATATAATATCTATTTATATTTATGAGTAGCTCTGACCTCAAATTATCAAATCCCCCTATCTCTTGATGTATGTGTTTTTGTTTATGTTATATTTTCTTCACTTGCTTTGTGATGTTGTGGTGCTTATGTGTTGTCCCTTGCATGCATGAAAACAATACCATGGTTATATCTTTTCATGTTCTTTGGGCCACAACATCACTCTCATTCTCGATTTTCTCTCCTTAGGATGTCATGTTCTTTTGAGTTCAACATGCACCATTCTCAGAGGGGACTATCATACTATTTCAATTTTCAAAAGGTGTATTTGGTGGCCAGTGAATCCCTTGCTAAAAATCCTCTTTTCTCAAAAATTACATTCTTCAACATGGATCCCAAGAAAAAAATTTCTTTCATCATGGATTCATAAGATAGAATCTTAAAAACTTTCCTTCAAGAAGGGAGTACTTTTTCTGATGAAGAAGTTTGAATACTTTCCCTTGTGAGGGAGCATTCTTTCTATTGAAATTCCTTGATGAAAGAAATATTTTAGATGGATTCCTTGATGCTAGAATCATTAGAGAAAAAATTATATCTCTTTTCAAAATGTTATTGGTTTCAAAAAAAGCATCCCTCAAGTGGACCCCCTTTCTTTTGAAGGGTTCTCAAGGGACCCCTTTGAAAGATTCTCCTTCAATTTTTGATTGTCTGTGTGACTGTATTACTATTTTCTTGTGTGGATTTTTGTTATCAAACATGTTTTGTCTGTGGATTAACATGTTTCTTTGCAGGTGCACCTATGAAGCTACTTTTCAATCAACCTTGCAAGATTGAGTACCTATAAGGCCCTATCACACTCTATGGAGCCTCTCACATCTAGCTTTCTTTAGGACCGAGCACCTAGGGGTGCCTCCTTGTAAGTTCAAGGACCTATAAAATGCTTACATCTTGTGAGATCTCTTTGTTCAAATTTGTAGTACCAAGAACCTACGCATCCCTTTTGTTCACACTTCCATAAGTTTAAAGACCTACCGTGCATTTATTCAAATCTTCTTGGGACTGAGTACCTATGGGGCCAACTCCTCTTCCTATTCTTTCAAGTGTGTCAAATTGTAGTCTGCTTCCTCAATAGTTCAGGTATATTTTGTCTAAACTCTTTCAATCTACTTTACCTTGCATTTGGTAACACATATGCTCGCTAAAGTCAAGGTAATATGTGATGGAGTGAATTTGTATCCCCTAAAAATTCCCCATTTACACCCTCTTATCTTAGAAAAATCAAACTCAAAGAAGCTATTCCACTTCATCCATCCACTTCCCACCCACTTGGCGGTTGTTTGTAATATCGGTGGGGGAATTTCTATTAGGGACATGAGCACAACTCGTGGAAATTTTCATGGCGTGTTATCATCTTGATAGGATTCTGACCTTTGGAATTTGCAAGGGTGTTACACTTCTCCATTAGCAACGAAGCGTAATGCCCCTACACCCTTGACCAAACTCAAACAACTCTTTTGGGATTCTATTCACCTTCAAAAGACTATCCTTCACCTCCACTTCATCTTCTTCACACTTTTTCAATCTAACTTCACAATTCTACACACTTTCTTAAGCATTTCATGACACTTTCTTCATTTTTGAAGCTCCAAGTCGACACTCTACTAGTTTTTCTCCTCTAGTTGTTGCAACAACATTGGAATCTACAAACTTACGAGCTCACATCTCCCTTAACGTGCTTGAGGGTATTTTGTTGGGGAGGTGATATCCATTTTACTTAGCATCACTATTTGGTTTAGTATCATATTGTTGTTAGCATTACTTGCTATTATCCCTTTTAGTGCTTTCCTTTATCATACTTTCTCTATTCATGGCTATTCTAGCTATCTGTGGAGGTAGGAACATCGAAATGGGGATTTGACAATGGAAAGCCCCAAAATAGCCCCAAATTTTTTTCCCTTTTTGCTATGTGTAGGTATCATGTTCATGAGGCACTTGTGGGAGGCTCGACCGATCGTAATTTTGGCTTCTACCACCTTTTTTGTTATCAAACTCCACCTTTTAAGTTAAAGTATCCTCCTTTTTATCTTAGTAGTTTAGCTCTTTTATGTCTCTCATCATCGCATAAAACTATAATTATCAGGCAGTTAGGGAATTCCCTATTATTCTTTGACTATACATTGTACTCATAAAGAGTTGTCCAAGTTATAGTCTAGACTCAAGAATTTTCTCACCTAGTTTCTTAAATTTTCAGGGTGATAAAAGGATAGAGACAGATTAGTTGTCCTTCCTTTTCACCCTCTCAAACATCAATCTTACCTTAATCAATCCTTAGAGTGAGGTTGATTAGGAAATTGATTATTCTATACCCTCTCATGACCTAAGGTCCTAAATAGTCAGTCCCCCTCCTCTACAATGGGTATTTAGTTTTCCCTTTATTTTTTATTATGGGCACTATTTTCACATGAAATTTCACCCCATTGAGCATGAATCTCAGCATTCCAATGACACAATGTAAATGACCTCAAGGCATGGGACCTTTGTGCATATGAGTTTGAAACTTTGGAGAATGTTGGATTTGTTTCTCAATCCCAATGCAATGTGCTAATCCAACCTAACACATGAAATTCTACCACTAATAGCTCACAAGGAAAAGGGGAGAAGGGGAACATGAAAGGGAAAATGGATGTGATACACTGACATGGAAGGTTGTTTCTTCTTGACCTAGAATAAATAATACATCATTGAAGAAGGGTAAGGGGACTTTCACAACTCTCTATTTAGTTGAATTTCAGAGGCATATAAGAAGGTTAGGGTTTGCAAGGAATTGGAAGGAAAGATAGTTTCTCAACACAACAGTTGAAAATAATTTTAACTCAAACATGTATACATAAAAATGAAATAAACACTCACATATGCAAGGTAATAAACTTACTCAAACAAAAAAGAGTTTAGAAGAGGAAAACTTGATCCATTCCATTAATGTAGAGGAAAAATCCAATATTTACAATGGAAGAGTGTGAAATACAATTTACAAAAGAAAAAACCTAGAGGAGCCAGAGGAAGAACAACCCTTGAAATGAATACATTTTTTACCTTTATAGACAGGAATAATTGAGAAACAAAAACCAAACCCTAACTAGGGTTAGCAATGAAGCTTATGGCATGAAAATTCGAGTCATCCATGAAAATCACGATTAGAGCATAGATATGTTAGTAAAGTCAACAAACAACAAGAAATGGTCATGAGCGCCCATGAAATCCACTTGAAAAAGGTATGGGAGGAAACTAATGTTTTCCTTGAAGCTAAGGAATAAAATATGGGTGCCCAAAAGTCAAATTGGGCCTCAAAAATACCCAAAAAAACATGTCAAAATGCGAGATGGTTAGGCATCGATCTCAAAAAATAGCCTTTAGAAGCATGAAAAAATGGTCTAAAGCCCTAAAAATGCATTTATCATTGTCGATGATTAGGAAATAGGAGGTCAGGCATCAACCTTACAATGTACATCAAATTTCATACTTTGATTCATCAGATATCTGGCATTGGGTCAATGGATGTCAAGCGTCAGGCTTATCGCTTACCAAATACCAAAGGAAGAAGAGAGGAGGAAACCACAACAAAGAAAGGAAGTATTGGGCATTAGACCTTATAATTTCAAAGGTCTAAGGTTGGGGGAATGAGATACCTCTTACTAAAGAAAGGTAAGAGGGAAAGGGGAAGGTTGAAGGTCAAAACATGAAACCCTATCAGTTAGTTAGATTTTGGAGTTAAGGCAACAATGAGAAGGAAAATGGAAGGAGACAGTTGAAGAAGAGAAAAGTTTGAAGATTTCAAAGGTTAGAGGGAAACCTTACCTCTTACCTCTGAAGGTAAGGTGCAAGGGTGAAGGCTGAAGGACAAAGAGCGAAGGAAGAAAGGAATGAGGAGAGGGAAGAGGGAAGGGGAAAGACTGAAGGCTAAAGGCCAAAAGCAGAAACAAAAAAATGGAAGAGGAGAGGGAATTAGTAAAGGGTAAATGGTAAGGGTGAAGGCTGAAAACCAAAATACTTAAATTAGAAAGGGAAGGAAGAAGGAGCAAGGAAGAAGGCATGTAAGGTAAGTGAGTAAGAGACAGTCTAAAAACCCAAAATTCTAGGACTTAGAAAAATTTAGGAAACTTCAAGGAGAAAACATGCAAGATGGCCCATGGGGAATTTCTCATATTGGTTATCAATAATGTGACATCAAAGGGGGGCATGAAATGTCAACATTAATGATGAATTTTACGAGATGATTGCCTACTAATCATGGGATCTAGAGGCCTTATTGGTCCTTTGGGCACAAAGTCATGAAGGGGAAAACTTCAATATTGGGCCTCCTCAAAGTAAAAAAAACCATGTGTAGCTACACTTAGAGGAAAGCATGGAAGCTAAGAGCATACATTCCCTTATGGAGAATGTAGGGTGTGCAAATACACTTCATGGAAAGCAAGATATTTACAATATATATATAGAACTAATAGAAAGAAAAGAGTGGAAGCTTGCTTCTATCAAAGATGAATCTTTTGAAGGAGTTGATCTCCCTCAAACCATAGTTACAAACCTCACCTAGCTACAACCACTAAAAACTGCTACCAACATGCATGTAACTGCACAAAATGCTTGCAAGGTGAATGATCGCTTCACTATAATTTTTTCCATTTCAAGGAAACCATATGAGGCAAGTGTTAGACTCATCTAACAAGGGTGCCTTAGGTGAACATACAGTAGTAGGGGTGAACTTTTTTGAAGATTAGTCAACATCCACAAAAGAACCTTCTATAGAAGGAAGAGAACTCACCTCACAAAAGGATAGGCCAATTTCATCATTTCTAACCTCTTCATTGCATGAACTAGAATAAAAAGAGAATGTTTCTAGCTCACATTGCAATGTAAAATAAGAAAAATCAGATTTTTGATCTACACAAGGAACTTCTTCTTTATGCACCTCAAAAGAGAAACTTTGAAACTTGGGCATACTATAAAATTGAACAACGAGAGCATCACTCTCCCAAAAAATGTGTGGCTTCTCAATGGTGGATTTTTTCAGTGTTTTGGTTCCATGTGAAGCACTCTAACTCAGTCACATTATCCCTAATGCCAAAAGTCACATCTTCATTTTGAATGAAGACCGCATATTCAACATTGCTACATTCATGGACAACAAAAAACCAACAAACCTCATGATTACTTGTAATGATGCACACTTCATCAACACATACCTTAGACTTATGAGACACCTTGTGTGAAGAATTGAATTCTTAAAATTGTCTCTCTTTTATAATTTCCTTTTGGAAACAAGCTGCAAAAAAATCAAACTCGTGGCATGTAATGGTTGCAAAGTCCTCTGATGCCTCTTTATTCTTATGTTGTTTCCCTCAAAACTTCTCTTTTGGGGGTGATTATTTGGTATTTAAACCTTAAAAAAAGGTTTCTATAACATCCCAATAGAGGTCATCCACCTCTAAATTGTAGAATTCAATAGATTGGGGATCTTCATCCATAATAATAGGGGATAAACACATTTGTTGTTGATGATCCAAAACCATGGAGTTTTCTTCAACCATCAAGCCCAGACAAAGTTGTTTGGAAGATTCAACTGATGTAGGTACAACTAATCTATCCTCCTCATCCTCAACAAAATAAGGGAGGGAATCAAATGAGAGGAATGATTCCTCTACTGTATCAATTATTTTTACCATTTTAATGTCTTGTTGTTGTAATACTATTTCATCTTGAATTTTTTCTTGCAACAAACCAAGACACTCATTTTAAAGAGCACATGAAGGCTCCACAAAAACAACCTCTTCACTCCTATCCCAAAACTACTCAATAGGAGTAAAAGGTTGATCATCCTCAAGGATAGGTTTTTGTGAGGAATGGGGGTTCACAAAACTTAGCATCTCCAACATAGAAGATCCACTTGATGGCACAACAGGTTGGATGGGAGTTTCAAGGGGTTGATTGGGATTCTTGAAAATAAAAAATTTGTGCTTGCATACCCCTTGCACAATAGATTGCTTTGGAACAAAAGGATGGTTAAAGGGGGTTTCAAGAGGCTTGGTAGGCTTCTTGAAACTTACAAATTTATATTTTCTTACCTCCTCCTAGTAGGATATTCTTGAAATGGTGGAGGTGCATGTTTGAAACTTGGCACACAAGAGGCTGATGGAGTCTTGGACACTTATTCTAGAGCAAGGGCAAGTCCAATTTTTTCTTTCCTAGAAATAAATCTCTTCTTGTACACTCTTCTTGTTGCCCTCTTTTTTCCTATTAGAGCCTAAAATTTCATGCAAATTTTGGAAAAATTTAAGGCTCTCATAGTGAAGAAGTTGATTTTAGCACTCAAAAGTATGATTGAAAAATCCACTCCAGTGGCCCACTTTGAAAATTCACAAAATGAAGCCAATGCAATTTCACACAAAATCACCTTGCAAGCATGTTTATCTGACATATGTGAGCAAGTACACCTATTTTTTAGCTTCCTACTATCTAATTTTCCAAAGTTTCAAAAGGCCAAGTTGAAGGGTTCTAGGAAGGTTTGTTGTTTACACAGTGTTAAAACTCCCAAAAGGGTCAACTTTGGAGGACAATATTAAGCAACATAAAGTGTGTCGTGACAAACCAATTAGTGTCTCAGATTTTTCCCATCTTAATGTGCTTTCATGAAAATTTTGCAGGGTCCCAACATCTCATTTGGTATATTTTCAAAACCAAAACCAAATGGATTTTACCCAATTTGAAGACATCATTTCTAGAACTATAGAAATGTCAACTTTGATGCTTGATATTTGGTGAAGAAATTAAAATGATGTAAAACCCTCTTGCACACATGTTCACTTGACCTAAATGAACTAGTATCCAAGGTAGCATCTTCTCAGAATCACATTTGATATTTTTACAAAATAGCAAGTTGGTGAGTTTCAATTGGGTTTGATAGGAGTAGTTTTTAGAATGGGTTGAGTGAACTATGAAACATAGATTTTTAGGGCCCTATGGAGTACTCTTCCACTTCTAGGGTTTTTCACCTAAAAGAAGGGAGATAGGGCCGAAAATGCTAATGTATCATTCAAATTATGATGTATGCAATGTTGTTTAATGTAAATGGACTTAACTAAATGTAATTGACTAATCTAAATAACTGAAAATGAATGCAAAACTAAGATTTATGTTTTGTTTTAAAACGTAGTGTTGCTGCAAAAAGGTTAAAATAATGAACAAAAATGCAACTTTTAACCAAATAGAAAGTTGTTTCTCAAAATATGTGGACCTAAAAATTTGTAAAGGACTAGAGAACAATCTAAAAAGTTGATGAAATCTGAACTTGGGCTGATTGGGACTCATTCGTAACCTTGGGTGAATCAGTCCCAGATCAGGACTTTTCTGTACAGAACATTTTTTCTAATAGTTGGGGATCTGAAATTGCATCTGACTCAAATTTGTATCTTAGGGTGGAATCATTCACCATGCATAGTGAATCAATCCTCTTTCTAATTTTTGCAATCTCAAAACTCAGATCTATGCCTTGACACTTACACAACAATTTCTGATAGAAACCTGATTCCAGATCTCAAAAAATTCCTACAAAACAACTTTAAAAAGTTGGTCTAATGGGGGTTTTTCCACAGTCAAACCCCTTGATAGGTAATTAAACCTTGAATAGAGATTTTTTTTCATAAAACCTAGTCTTAGATGCGTTAAAGACTAGGAAAAGATGAAATGTAAGAAGGGTCCTATTCTATTGCTCTAGAACAAGACATGCAAGAGTGATTGAAATGATGCAAGATCTCAACCCTAAAAACCTTACAACACATGAAACATATGAATAAAATTACATGCAAAAGTTAAACAAATACAATGCAAACCTTAATCTGAAGATAGAGTGAAAATGGAAAATGGAATCAATAGGAAACCAAGTCCTTAGGCATGATTTGGTGGCTAGTCACACCTCTTCACCCTAGACTTCTTCATGATTCACCATAGGAATCCATCATTAACCCTTTGCAATGTTGGATCTTGACAAGAAAAGTGTATTTATAAGAAACAACACTTTTTTTCTCATTAATTAAACCTAAGAGCTTGACATTCACTGGAAATAAAAGTTAAATTGATTAAATTCCTACTTAATTTTGAATTTTCCCTCAAAGGGGACTCATTCGCCACCCTTGGTGAATGGGTCCCACCAGAGGGGACTCATTCGCCCAAGGTCGTGAGTGGGTCCCACTACTACTGTTTGAAGGTGGTTTGTTGGGATATGATGTCATTAAATGTTGTTTGTTAGGTTTTATGTGATTTCTCTGGTGAAACAGGCAACTAGATCAAAATTAATAGGTCTAAGGGGCCTATAAATGTTGTTTTCAAGGAGAAATGATGTGAGGGGACTCAAAAGTGGGTCCAATTATCTATGAAATTATCTCTTTTCTCAAGAGGGTCCAATTTTCTATGGCACATTTAGCCCCCACTAAAGCACCCATATGACTCTGTGTGCATATGTAAGCTAAAGGACTCTAAACGATGCACCTTACTACATAAAAGGATACATATTCAAAAGGATGAGAGAATGAAGCCCCCAGTGTAGTTATCTGCACAACCACAACATTAGGAACTACATCCTACAACACACATTCATTAATTTCTCAAAAAACCTTTTATCTAACTCTTAGGAATCCAATTCAAGGGTAGATGTATGCCCCTCGGTTTTGCTTGCTTTTCGGAGGTGGAATCAAGGTAGCAATCCACCCATGTCAAACAAGAAACATCATATCATAGGGCATTTCCAAGTACCATGCCACATAATGATAGGAAAATGATGATTTCATGTGTGGAATCATGATTCCAATGCATCAAATAGTGTTGAAAACAGATTACCCTAGCACCTTTTGTGATGATTTGAAGGAGCTATATGTTATGAAGCCTTTAGGATATAATAACCCTATGATAATGCATAAAAGTAAGAAGAGGTGAAAAGTGATTAAAGAAAGAGGAGAAAGTAATTTGTCATTAACTATTCATTTTACCTTCATGTATCTTGAAACCGATGAGAGAGAACATGTCGAGCAGATGGGATTTCACACCTTTGCGGTTGGATGATCTTTGTGAACAAGTAGCACGTGGCGATCTGCCATGAGGTGAGTTGATTCTGTAACTTTATCATTGTGATTTGATGGTATTTTAATGATTTTAATGCATGGATAGGTTAATTTAGGGTTCTTGGAAAAAATTTTGCAATGTCCCATTTTTTTGCAAAGTGTCCCATTTGCTCGCAAACTGTCCCTTTTGTTTGCAAAGTGTCTTGTTTCTTCGCAAAGTGTCTCATTTCTTTGTGAAGTGTCCTTTTTTCTTTGTAAAATGTCTAAAATGGGTTCTCAAGTGTCTAGGGCCATTAGAGAAGCACACTAGATTAGCTTTAGCACACTTGCATGATGAAAACTAGATAAAATTGAGAGCATTTTGTGATGATTTTTATAGGTTCATGCCCAGTTGTGACAACTGCTAGGGGGGAAGACAACTAAAAAGTTTAAGAGATAATGTGCCAGTGCTATTAGTGATAGAGTTAGATCATTTATAGTCAATGGGTATCTATTGGGTATATCTTATTCCACCCATGAGATACCATGATGCCATGCTGATGGCTCTATGTGAGTGTTGGGATGCAGATACCTATACCTTTCATCTTCCCACAAGGGAAATGACCATCACACTCGAGGACATACACTACATTCTCCAAGTTCCTATTTGGGGAGTGCGAGTCTATTTCTAGGGGTATTGGTCATTTCGGGAGAAGAAGAGAGATATGCAGTATTGTTTGGATGGACATGTTCATGATGAGAGGATTAGAGCATAGATCAAGATTCCCATGATGTTGTATTCATCAAATCCTATGGTTAGATGGATTATGATGCACACAATGGCACTAGTTCTCAATCTAGATGGATGAGCGACACACTTGGATGGGGGACTGGTACACCTGATATGAGGGATGTACGAGTAGAGGATAGTCTATGCATGGGGCCACTGAATTCTAGCACACTTGTATTATGATCTTGGTCAGTTTGTATTTCGAGAGGTTGATAGTATGTTCCATTGTACACTTCTACAAGTGTGGTTCCTTGAGCATATCACATGTACCAAGCTTTTCGGATACCCTTGTACTATAGCAGCAGGATACCCATGAGCATTCGGCTATCCTTTGTGATGGTTGTGGAAATATGGTGATTTACACCTTTGGAGGGTGAGATTCGACTAGCTAGAGGAGGATGAGATCCTATGGAGACCCTATCTACTCACTCAACAATGGCTAGACCCCACCAGACAGTTACATAGGATACAAATGGATAGATATCTAGCAGGGAGGCATGACTGCATCATATTACCATTCTATTATGGGTGAATCATATGATAGTTTGGATAGGTGAAAACACCACCGAGGGCATGCCCCTTCATTAGACGATCAGTGCAAAGTGCCTAGAGGCCAAGTGACACTATTCAGCTGATGATAGATCATGTACAGGAGAGTGATTCTGATGATTTAGATCATGACCAGCCACCAGTCTCTGACATTAATGATGTTGGTAGCACAGACAAGCATGAGGAGTGGTGTACATATGTGTGACTAGCTCCTATGTTCCCCATGGATTTTCCTCTATGTGATGTAGAGCACAGATGAGGGTGATGAGCCAAAAGAGAGAGTAGAGGAGGAATAGTACAGGCCAACAAATATTTTTAGATATATTATCGATGAGGAGTACCAATATGAGGCCGATCCTAATTATGAGGACTAGGATGTAGGAGAGGAGAACAAGGAGGGGGTGAGGATTATGACCAAGATTATTATTACAAGGAGGAGCCAACCCTGAGTGAGGGTGATGAGGAAGCTATTCAGGATTGGTACGAGCATGGAGAGTCATCACATACATATAAGACTAGATCATGGGAAGTAGCCACAATAGACATCAACATGCACAATCAAAGATAGGCTAGCACATCTTCCATGCCCACTAGAGATGAGGAGGTTGGAATTCCTCATGCGTCTAGAGACATACATGATGAGATTTGATTTTTGTTGCATGTGATTTAGTGATTTATGTTGTATTTGTGTATATATATATCATGATGATGTGTTACTAATTGTGTACATCATCTATCTTGCAGGAGTGATGAGAGATTGGTGAGAGTTCTATTGTCAGGTAGCCATAGAGATAGTGCCAACATCCATTGAGGAGGATGAGATAGATCTTGACTATGTGCCCCCACCGATCATGGAGGGAGGAGCCAGAGTCACTCATACCATTCATGAGGTTGCAAGCAGTGTATGAGAGTGTGAGGAGGTGACTCTGTTGGGCTGAGAATGCACTACAGTCAACATAGACCTTAGTAGAGGTAGAGAGACTATAGGTAGAGCTGGCACAAACATGAGCGGAGAGGGACTAGATGGTAGATGAGCAGCTTATAGCCATTGGGCAAGTACAAGATCTGGAGTATGCATTGAGACTCGATAGTTCATGATCACGGTCACACACGACCATCTCACAATGTCTAGGGACTGGATCGTGAGTGCTAGATCCTGAGGGGTCTAGCTCTCATAGACTATTTTGATATTGTATATGATTCTGAGATGTATATAAACTTTGATATATATATATATATAGACATGCACCTTTGATATTATGATGATGTATCTTTTGGTATGCAAATGGTAAATGCTATGTGATTAATTAAATGACTTATTGTAAAAATTATTTAATTAATGGCTTCATGATTTAACAAGAATGGTGTGATATGATATAAAGCATATTTCAGTTTTATCATGGATACAACATGGATAAATGAAAAAGAATATGCTAAATTAAATACACCAATAAGGATTTAATTTAACACAAGAAGAGGGTGAATAGTATGAAGCCTAAAGTAATTATAAAATGAACTTAAATAATTACCTTAGTGTCCAAGACAAATAGAAATTTAGTTGTCAATAATAGAGCAATCTGAAAGTTATAACATCAATTAACTTTAGACAACACTGCTATATCACTCATACTATTCAAAGGGGATTAGAGATAATACCAATGCATATGTGTGACATTAATAGGCTCCCTAAGGGGTGTTCCATCAAGTTGTGTTAAGAGATAAGCACAAGAACCATAATTGGTATCAACTATGTAAGGTCCCAACCAATTAGGGCTGAACTTATCTTTGTCTTCGTTGTCAGCACTAACAGTTCTTTGACTTTCAATAAGAACAAAATCTCCCTTAGAAAATGATCTAGGGATAACATGAATGTTGTATTTGTGTTGTAATTGTTTGATGTGAGCTTGGATATGTTTGAGAGTGTTAATGCATTGTTCATCAAGCATCTCAAGTTGATGTAATTTTTGTATTGTATAATTGTTAGTGTTAAAAATATCTTGGAGAGAAACTTGCAAAGTAGGAAATTCTAACTCCATGGGCATAATCGCATCAGTACCATAAACAAAGCTATAAGGGGTATTTCCTGTGGATGAATGAATATTAGTTCTATAAGCCCAAAGAGTGTAAGATAGTTGCGTATGCCAATCTTTATGATTATTGTGAATATTTTTCTTAAGGATTTGTTCAAGAAGTTTATTAGTATTTTCAACTTGTTCATTGGATTGTGGATAATACAATGTAGAAAAAGGATGTTGAGTATTAAATGTTGCAATAAATTTTTAAAATTTACTATTCTTAAATGGTGTTCCATTGTTTGAAACAATTGCAGAAGGAAGTCCAAAGCAAGCAGTTATGTATTCTAATATGAATCAACAAATTAATTCAATAGTTGTTGAATGAAGAGGGATAGCTTCTACCCATTTTATGAAATAGTCCGTTGCAATTATGATGAATGTATGTCTAGTAGAAGAAGGAGGTGAAATTTTTCCAATAAGATCTAACCCCCATACTAAAAATAGCCAAATGGGAACATTGGCATGGAGCTTAGCAGTAGGAGCATGAATCAAATTGCTATGTTCTTGACATTTGTGACATCATTTAACATAGGAAAAACAATCATTTTCCATATGTCTCCAATAATGACCCATACGAATAAGTTTTTGCACTATGAATAACCTCCAAAATGACCTCCATAGGCACCAACATGAGCTTGTTTGAGTGCTAAAGGGATTTTAGAATCTTTAAGACAATGTAATAGGATACCATTGAAAGATCTATATAATGAATAAGCAAGAATCGCATATTTAGTTTTGAGTTTACGTAACCATTTTTGAGTATTTGTTGTGATAGGTTCAGGAATGGCACCATCGTTTAAGTAGTTGTATATTGTATCATACCATTCACATGAAGTTGCTTGAGTTATCGCCAAAATTTCTTCTAACAGAGTATCGATGGAAGGTTTCATGATAGTGTGAATAACGAATGTGAAATCTGTAAAAGGATCATGTGGGGATATGAGAGAAGTTACACTTGCCATTGCATCTGCGTGTTGATTATGTTTGTGTGGGATGTTATCAATGGTGAATGAGTGAAATTTTTCTAATAATTTTATTATGAGATCCTTGTACCTTGATAATTTTTCATGTTTAGTTTGATATGAACCTTTGATTTGTTTTATGACTAATTGTGAATCACCAAAGATCTTAATATGTTTAGTATGAAGAGGTAGAGTAGCTTGCAAACCTACAATCAATGCCTCATATTCAACTATATTATTTGTGCATAGGAAATTTAAATGGTAGGATAAGAGAATAGGTTTTATGTCGGGTGGAATTAGGACCACTCCAGCACCAGAACTTGTTCGACACTTAAATCCATCAAAAAATAATTTTCATGGTTTAATATCAGTGGTTAAGACATGATCATCAAGAAAGGAATCATTAGTAGGGAAATCAAAGGGAGAAGGAGCATCAACTAAGTGATTGGTTAAGGATTGACCTTTAATTGATTTTTGTGAAACAAATTTAAGAACAAACTCAATTAACAACATCACCCACTTAGCTAAGAGTCCTAAAAGATCGGTTTTGTTGAAAAGATATCTAAGAGGACCAAATTTTGTGACAACATGTACTTCAAAATTTAGTAAATAATGTCATAACTTACTAGTAGTGAATACAAGAGCCAAACATTGTTTTTGAATTGGTGAATATGTTGTTTCATAATCAATTAAGGTATCACTAATGTAGTAAATAGGGTTTTCTTTACCATGATCCTCATGTTGAGCCAACCATGCTACAAGAGCATGGGAAAATGTGGCAATGTACAAGATAAACGGTCAATGTGGCATGACAAGATGTAAAACAAGTGGAGTGGCTAAATATTCTTTTAGAATCTCAAAAGCCTATTTACAATCCTCATCCCAATCGAAAGGGACACCCTTTTTAAGGAGATGTGTTAAAGGTATTGTGCGATTGGAAAAAGATGCAATGAAATGATGAATAGCTTGAATTCGACCTTGTAAAGTACACAATTGAGAAATAGTCCAAGGAGGTGGCATGTTAATGATGGCATCAATTTTCTTTGTGTCCACTTCAATGCCTCTGTGAGATATGACAAAACCAAGAAGTTTACCACTATCTATGCCAAAGACACATTTTCTTGAATTTAATCACATGTATTGTTTTGTGTTTAGTGATTTTACGAAGGACATTCACATTGTCTTGTCGTGTTAATGATTTAGCGAGGATATCATCGACAGAGTCTTCTAAAATTTTGTGAATATAATCATGAAAGATTAATGTCATTGCACGTTGATAAGTTGTGTTGACATTCTTTAAACCAAAGGGAATCACAACCCAACAGAATGTACCTCAAACAGTTGTAAAGAAGGTTTTGTATTGATCTTGAGGATTAATAAGGATTTGATTATAACTATAAAATTCATCCATGAATGACAACAAATCATGTCTAGCAGTTGAATCCATGATCATGTCTATATTAGGAAGCAGAAAATCATCTTTTAAGGAGGCTTTATTCAAGTCTCAAAAATTTGTGCATATCCTAATACTATTATTGGGTTGTGCAACTGTGACAATGTTTGAGATCTAAGGAGAATATTCAATAGGTTTAATAAAGCCTACACCAACAAGTTTCTCTAGTTCCTCTTTAACATGCAAGGCTACGTTAGGGTGCATTTTGTGAATCTTTTGACAAACAAGTTTATCATTTGCAACAAGGACAATGTTTTGCATCACAATTTTTGGGTCAATTCCTGACATATCAAAATATTTCCAAGCAAAATTTTTAGGAAAATCATGAAGTAAAGTGGTCGTATCTTCTTGTTCTTCATCATCAAGGCACTTCCCAATTTTAATAACTTTAACTTTAATATGAATTTCCATAAGCACATCAATTGTATCTCCTCAAGGGAGTGCATTGGATTTAGGACTATCAGATTTAGAGAAGTCTTCAGTGATATCACTTGCTTCTTGCTCGGTAACATTTAAAGCATAGGAAATGTGTTTCATGTAAGTATGTGAAGATGGTGTATCATAAACACCTAACAGTTGTTTCAAATCCTCATCACTATTGGCATATGTCAATGAAGGGGGTAACGTTATATCTAGCAAATCAGGATGTTTGATTGTGAGTTTGTGTTGCTGCTGACATGTTATAACGTTAATCTTTAAAGATGGTCATTGAGTAGCATTGGTCATTTTAGAAAAAGAATATCCTAGTCCGGTTTCTATTTCTTAAGTATTAGGTTCAATAGGGAAACAAATACCTTGTTCATGTTTTCCACACCCTTTTCTAGTATAGCCTAATTGTTTGAAAATTTTATAACCTTTCCCATTAAGTCATTCCATTTCACATGGGGTAGGTAGGGATTGATAATCTATCTCATCAAAATTTGTTGTGTATGTTGCATTTTCATCCATATTATTAGAGATAGATGTTTGAGACGATTGTTCATAATTTTGAGTGGGGATAATTGTTGGTTGCTCATGTTTCTCATCTTTCTTTTGTGTAAGTATGTATTCACCTATAAACAAGGGTGTGAATTCTAAGGATCCCCAATCATCAACAAATAATTTAGAGACCAATTCCATATCATTGTGTTCAATTTTAGGAGGGTCAATGTTAGAAGTGGGAATCAATGTTTTCAAAGGACCTTTAACCCCTTTTTCAAGGTGCAAGCAACTTTCAGGCTCATGGTCTATTTCAATTTGATATATATGATTGTTATAAACATACTTCATGATGCGATGAAAGGTGGAAGGTACTACATTCATCTCATGAATCCATGGTCAGCCCAAAAGGAGATTATATGAAAGGTTGTAAGGCATGAAATGGATAGGATTTTGCAAAGTAACCACCCCAACCATAATAGGTAAAGTAATTATCCCAAGCGGTTGCTTTGTTGTATTATCAAATCCTCGAATAGAAATGGAATCAGGTATTCTGTGTGATCTATCAACTTTTAATCGATCAAGGAGACTCACACTACACACATTAAGGGTAGAATCATTATCTATGAGAGTTCATCTAATACATGTGTGATGGAATTGAGTGATGATCATAAAGGCATCATGTTGTTTTCATAACTCCAAAGGAGGGAGCTCATGTTGATGAAAAGTAATATTGAGACTATTTTTTTGAGCAAGAGCTACCACATCATTTGGAGTGGTTCCAAGAGGAATTGTGAGTTGTTTTAAAGCGGTTTGAAGAATGGTGTTGTAAGTTGGTGAAGTTTGAAGTAAATCCCACAGAGAAATTTTGGTAGGAGTATTCTTTAATTTTTCAACAAGATCATACTCCTTTGTAGGTGGGTTATAATGAGGAGCACTAGGTGGATTAGGTAAGGGTAATGATGGGGTAGTTAGTTGTGGTGGTTGTGGGTTATTTCATGTGTTATATGTATGAGCAACAATATCATCACTAGATTGTTGTGATCCATTAGTGTTAGGTGGGTGGAGGGTGTGGTGTGGTTGATTAGAGGGATGAAGCGGATGTGAGGGTGGGTAAAGGATAAGTTTAGGTTGAATTACATTAACGTCCTTGATTTTAGTGTCATGAAAAACCATAGTGGATGAGTTGGATGAGATTAAGTCTTGAAGAGACTCATCTAGTACATGAAAATCGTCACTACTAAAAGGTGTGAATGGTAAACAGACATCAACTAGTTTAGGATGTTCAAGAAAATCATTAGAGGAATTAACATTTGTTATATCAAGTTGGTTACCACAAACCTTAGTGGATGACTTATGCGAGATGAAGTCTTGGAGGACTCTGTCTAAAAAATCAAAGTCATCACAATCAAAAGGCTTGAGAGGGGATTTATCATTAATGGTGTTAGGTTTCTCATTACAAGCATTAGAGGATGAAGTGAGTGAGAGGATTCCCTTAAGGGATTCATCTAACTTATTGACATCATCACTATGAAGTGGCTTGGATGAGATGTTGTTCTGAACTTGAATCATTTATTTAATAGGATTATTTGATGTTTTGGGTGATTGGCTTTGGATATTTGCTAGAGTTTCCTCAATATAAGTTGATCAGAAAGGACTATGAAATATGGTAGAAAATGGAACTTGTAAAAGTCTAAGACTAATAAATTCCATGAAAAGAAATGAAATTTTATGCTAAGAAAATAGAAAGAACTAAATTGAAACAAAAATATAATGACAAAAAATAGAAATTTACAATGCAGGAAATTAAAATTTGGAAATGTTGATGCAAAACTATAGAGGGATTGATTTTCCCTAGGTGGCGAATCAGTCCCAAGAGATGGTTTTTTTTTTTAAATTCTGATTTTTTTGTTTTTTGTTTTTTGTTTTTTCTTTCTATACAATGCAAATACATAATGCAAATGTAGAGATGTAAAATAATGCAAAGAGATAAAGTAAAGAATGCTTTCACTAATGCAATGCTTTGAAGAATCCTAAAAAATTGCAAGAGCATGAAACCTAAGATGCAATTAGATATAAATCAAAAATGTTGTTATGCTCAAAAGTCAGGTTCACCAAAATGGAACATAGATTTTTGGGAGCCTATGTACTACTATTGCACTTCTAGTAATCACCTAAAAGGAGAGAGATAAGGCCAAAAATGCTAATGTATCATTCAAATTGGGATTTATGCAATGTTGTTTAATGTAAATGGACTTAACTAAATGCAATCAACTAATCTGAATAATTGAAAATAAATACAAAACTAAGATTTGTGCTTTTTTTGAAAACATAATGTTGCTTGCAAAAAGGTTAAAATAATGAACAAAAATGCAACTTTTAAGCGAACAGAAAGTGGTTTCTCAAAATATGTGCACCTAGAAAGATGTAAGAGAATGGAGAACAATTTGAAAAGCTAATGAAATTTGAACTTGGGCTGACTGGGACTCATTCACCACCTTGGACGAATCAGTCCTAGATTAGGACTTTTCTGCACAAAACCTATTTTCTGACAGTCAAGGATCTGAAACTACATCTGACTCAAATCTGCATCTTAGGGTGGACTCATTCACCATGCATGGTGAATCAATTATCTTTCTTATTTTTGCAATCTCAAAACTCAGATCTGTACCTTGACAATTGCACAACAATTTTTGATAGAAACTCGATTCTCGATCTCAAAAAATTCTAAAAAATAGCTTTAAAATTTGGTCTAATGGGGGGTTTTCCTCATTCAAACCCCTAGATAGGTAATGAAACCTTGAATAGAGAAAGATCTACATAAACCCTAGTCTTAGATGTGTTAAAGACTAGGAAAAGATGAAATGGAAGAAGGGTCCTATTCTATTGCTCTAGAACAAGACATGCAAGAGTGATTGAAATGATGCAAGATCTCAACCTAAAAACCTTACAACACATGAAACATAGGAATAAAATGACATGCAAAATTTAAACAAATACAATGCAAACCTTAATCTAAAGATAAAGTGAAAATGGAAGATGAAATCAATAGGAAACCAAGTCCTTAGGCATGATCTGGTGGCTAGTTGCACCTCTTCACCCTAGATTTATTCATGATTCACTAGAGGCATCCATCATCAACCCTTTGCAATGTTGGATCTTGACAAGAAAAGTGAGCTTCAAAACCTGCAAAAACCCTAGTTTGTTGCACTAAAACTTCAACTTTTGCTAATGAAACTTGTTGTAGAAGGCTTTGCTCTTGAGGGATGATAAAAAGATGATAAAAGATCATATGTAAAATGACTTGAAATGTGTATTTATAAGAAACAACACCTTACTTTCCCATTAATAAACCTAAGAGGTTGACAAATTCACTAGAAATAAAAGTTAAATTGATTAAATTCCTACTTAATTTTGAATTTTCCCTCAAAGGGGACTCATTGGTGCATTTTTACCACTCAAGGATAAGTTTTGATCAATTTTCAAAATCATTTTTGGAGGCTACTTGGTTTGTTTTGGTCATAGTGTAAAATTGTCAAAAGGAAAATTATGCCCACTCTAGTTTCACCCCAGATGCATACAAAAGTAGTCTTTGACAAACAAATGGATGTAATTATCTAGACTTAAAAAATGTAGATTTGATAGCATAATATAAATAAAGATTTGGCTGAATGTATTTTGTCACCTTGTAAGTAAAAGGGTAAAAAGGAATGGGTTACTGAAGAAATATTAGAAAATGCTCACTGCTCATATGAATGCATAAAGAAGATTGAAATGGATAAAACTATCTTGTTGGGAAGTTGACCATAGTGAAGAAAAAAGAGTACACTAGACTCTTTGAAATTGTATGCAAAATGTATTAAGGGTGGTAGAAAAGTGAATAAGACAACATTATTTCTCAGTTTGTTTTTGAAGCCTTTCCATAGTGCATTCATTAAAAGCATGTTTTGGGGAGTTTCTATTGAACAAGGGATGCATCATGGTGTGTGGAGTACTTCTGATTATAGTAGAGGCTTGAGTACAATTTTGATTTCAAAGAAAATAATGAAGTGATAGTAATATAATTTGAGGTTTGTCTCTTGTGTTTGCAAAGCACCTTCCAAAGAGAAGAGTGTTGTTTTTCAATATAAAACAATCTATTCTTCGTAAAATTGTTGAATTCAGTAGCTCATTGGAATCAAATGAGGAACAAATATTGTATCCCCTAAATGATGGAGAGGCAAGATGACTTAATGCCATTGTGGAAGTACTAAAGGGAACAAACTTAAAGTGGAAATAATGATATAATGGACACTTCGAGGAGGGCCACAATTGTGCTTGTTTTTTCCCCAAATCAAGATGGGAAACAAGAAGTCGGTTTGCTGCTAGATGAAGAGTCCAACTTCTTGATACTATTGTCATGAAAGGAAGGGTCTTATTTCTCCCAATCATGTTTCTCAATGAATAAGACAACATTGAATTGCAAATATGTTTTCAACAGATTAGAGAAATGAGGTTAGGATAGCAAACAATGTGGAGTTAAAATTAGATAGTGATAACATAAATTGAGTGCATTAGAAAAATCTCCAATTGTCTTGGAAATTGATGAAATAACTTATCAATTGACTAGTGATCCAAAAGGTGATGAAAGATAATATCAAATTGATGGTCCCATAGTGTTGAATAAAATTTTAAATAAATCATAAGATAGGGAAACAATGAAGCTACAATACGGGCATCAACTGCAATCAATGGCTCCTTCAAATTACATGTTATATTTTGACGTTGGCATTGCAATATAGAGGTCTTAACTTCAACAATCCAAAAGGAAAAATGTATTGTTAATAAGGTTTTTCAAATAGAACTGTTAGATATGGATCATCGCTTCAATAAATCCAAGAACCCTAATATTGAATGATCTTCAAGAGCAGCAATGAAAAGGCGAACACTGATGATTGTGAGGAGTCAGCTATCATTAGGAATGCAAATGACGCTACTGGTACAGGAATGACAAGTAGTATATAAAAATGCACTGAGATAGTTGGATCACCTAATGAACCATATGCATAAGGAAGGCTCTGAGAATATTGCATTGCTTTCTCAAATTGATGAGAGAAAAGACGTTTCAAATGAAAGATTTAAAGTAGTTAAGCAGCTCTATATGGTGTTGAAGCTCAGGTGTCAGGTGATGTGATCAAAGAAAGATAAGCCATTAAGAAATTTCTTAGATTTGTGAGGGATTATCAAAATCAAGCTAAAAATGTTTTCTCTCTCTGAGAAATACTATCATATGAAGAAGTATATGACTCTAGGTGCTTCCCAGAAGAGCCTGACAATGTTGAAGAGACCTTAGCCTATCAAAGTGATATTGTTCAAAGTATCTTTGACACTCAACAAGAGAGAAGGATGAATAGCATCAAAGAGACTATGACCATTCAGAGAGAGATTTTTGTAAGTCTCTTTAATGAAAGAAAGGTGTTATGTGAACACTTGAATAAAGAAAATTGGAAATTTATTTACCCATAATCATAGTGGACATAATGGCATAAAATGTGTTATGGAATATTTTAGAGAAGTAAAATATTTTCACACCAAAATATAGGTGAATATTAAATGAAGATTATATCAGAAATATTTTTTAATATCAAGCTGAATATATTTAAAGTCTCCTCGATGAAGCAATGAAATAAAAAGGGTGGATATTTTTATAATAATGTGTAGAAGGAATATTATTAAAATGTGCAATAATATTTTTTGAAGAATATGATTTTTTTCCAAAGATGAAAAGAGGAATTGAAGAGTGTTTTCAAGGTGAGGTAAAATAATGGGAAGAATTAACTAACTAGGTAATTATTTTACCTAAAAACATTTTTGTGCAACTATTCACAAGGAGGTGAGAAGAAGATGTAAAATATTGAGACAAGGTAATTACTCTACTCAAAGGGTATATTTTGGGTAAAAGTATAAGTGAAACATTTAAGGGTCATAAGATGAATAATTATTTTTACCCTAAGAGCATTTTTTTTGGGCGGAAGTGAAGTTTCCAACAAAGGAAGATTATTATTAAATTAATTTTCACAAAGATACAAAGATGAGGATTAAAGTTGAAGTATTTTAATTTTCCAAAGGTAATTAATTAAAATAAAATGAAAAGTTGCACCAAACAAATATGTGAAGGGTCACAACCCTAAAAAATGCAATGTATAAATGTAAGATGAAATCATATCATCAATAATTAGAATTAGGAATTAAGTAGTAGGTTTGGAAATCATCAGTGGTTCGATAGGTTGATTAGTTTCCTCAATAGAACATTATGCTTTGTATTGAAAAATATTTTGAAAGTATATGGTGGAGAAGAATGCATAAATTGGTGGTCCAACACTAGTGTCAATTGTTTGTTGTTAATATGGAATTATTTGGTTGTCTCCAAATTGGCACTTTCATATTATTTAAATTGGAGTGCTAAAACCCAATTTATCAAAACACATTTGTTGTTCTTGTGTGGTTTCATTAATTGGTTTCTTTTAGAGAATTAAATATCATTTTAATAGATCACAGTAATCTAGATGTATTACTTGGATCAATAAAGAAGAGCCCTATAGTCAATAAAATTATCATACTATCTCCATTTTGATTATATCTTGTTATTTAAATTAGAAGTATATTTGATTTGTCAGGGGACACTTGTTTCCTTTGTTTGATTTAGTAACTAGTTCCTCAAAAAGGATTAAAACTTCCTATTAATTAATCACAATAACTTGGTAAGAATCATTTGGATCGATAAGAAGAGTCTAATAATTACATTCTTGCACGTTTGTACAAGGTGAAAACATTCACAAGTTCCAAGCAATTCAAATTGTAGCCAGTAAGTAAGTCACATTTCATTCACCTCTTGACTCCATTATCCCAACAAGAGTAGGCACTAGTCATACCCATTCCATTTTAGAATTCCATAAAATCTTATCCATAAATTCACATTTCAAATATTAGTAGGAGTAGTTAGTAAGCCTTCATCTATTGCACTTTATGCCATTGTGGATAGATCTATAAATTCAACTAAGTCATACAACTCTTAATCTACTTCAGCTATCAAGGTCCACCCACCTAGGTTTAGTAGAGCTTGAAGTGCAGGGATTCATCAACTATATAGTTTAACTCCATTTGTTAGTTCAAAAATGTTGCAAGTCTGATCATAGAGCTTGGCATCCTCTTAGGTTTTGTAACTTGCATTTTTGAAACCTAATAGATTAGCAAATCTAATTGGGAGAACTTGAAGAAATCCAATTGAAAATTGTCTTTCCTTATAGAGTCATTTTTTTTTTTGCATCCTTGTCATCCCACATAACTAAGGGGATTCCATTGGCATAAACCAAGAACAATTTCAAAATCTATTTCTTTTTTCCTACTTTTGGGAAAAGTAGGTGGCAACTCTATTAAAAAAATTATAGATATTGCATAAACATTTTGGAATAGCAACACTATTTCCATTGAAAAAATAAAGATAAAAAGATGCTTCAAATTTCTTGTCAAGATGTTAAAAGAAGTGAAAAGGAAACAGTTAATAAGAAAGAGTAAAGAATTGATCCAACAACTGCTACAATTGAGATTTGAACGTTTTCCAAATGCATCACAAAATATACCATTCTACAATAAAGATGATATGTGAATACAAGTAGACATTGGACCCCACAAGCGCCTCATAGATATGAAAGTGTTCATCATGCACAACAAAACATTTCTACACCACAAGCCTCATATCAAATAAATTCTTATCCCATATTTCTTGGACAAAGATCAATGATCTACCAAAACCCATGTGGCCATGCAAATTTTGTCTTAGCCATTGATAAACCATTTAATTGCAATAATATCCAAGTCTACCCAAATCCTTATCCATGCAACCTAATAGAAATGCTAAAGCATATCCCTAAATTTCATGGAGAATGGGATGAATTAGCTCGTAAGCATGTACAACAATTTTGGGATTTCATTTTGGACTTTTAGATTTATCCAGAAGATGTCATTATGATATTTTTTTCAAGATCTTTGAGGGGTGATGCAAGGGAATGGTTTATAAGCTTTCCTATGCAAAGTATCTCTTCATGGGAAGATCTCAAATGACTATTTAAATAATGATATTCTTGTAAAAAACATGCATTGCAAAACTACCAAGGAAATATGGGATAGATTAGCCAAAATCAATGAAGGAGATTAAAAAGTGAGAGAAGCAAAACTCCAAACATATAGGGTTAAGTTTGAAGCCCTGAAAATGGATGAAGAAGAAAAGATTGCTGACCATTTTCTTCGAGTTCAAGAAGTAGTGACTTCTATAAGAGGTATAGGTGAGGAAATTGATGAAAAAATTGTTGTCAAGAAAGTTCTTAGGTCCTTGACACACAAATATGATTCCAAAGTATCAATTGTTGAGGATAAAGATATGAAAACACTCTCTCTTGTTGAATTTCAAGGAATATTTATAGCCTATGAAATGAGAATAGGCAGTGATGCTATCACAAGAAAAGAGGAAGCCTTTAAGGCAACAAAAAGGGAGTCTAATGCAAACTCAAACTCTAAATTAGACAATGAGGATGAATTTTTTTCGGTCACTAAATTAAAAAGAGGTTCAGGGAGATACAAAGAAAATTATGTTGGACTCAAGCAACACTGAGAGGGGGGGTGAATCAATGTTGAGAAATTTTTAACTTTATTAATCTTCTCTCTCAAGTGCCTAAAAAATTCAATCAAAAGAAAGATACATGAACATAGAACAATAATCCACGCCACCATAACACAAGGATTTTTACGTGGAAACCCAGTTAAGGGAAAAACCATGATGGAGGTCAATCCACAATTTGAGTACTCAAAGTATAAGTGTTTTACAAAATGGGGAATGCACTTTCATTCAAGCACACTGCCTAGAGTTCACTACTCAATATCAGGAAGGCTCACTGCCTTACAAAAGATTTGGATTACAAAAAAAGGTTGAACTAAGAAAATAGCATCTACAAATGTATGATTATAGTTTTGGTTAAGCTCATAGATCATATTCTAGACCTTCTTGTCTGATTCTACACTTCGCTCTACTCTGCCTTAATTTGCTTAACAAAAATCCTCTTTTGCACAAATGAAAATTACTCAACTGATCTTTTGATATTCACACACACATCAACACATATTGAACTCTCACACATGCACACCAAAATGAATTTAACAATCTCATATATATATATATATATATATATATCTTCAATAGAATAGAAAATATTTTCCAACTGTTTTGATTAGGGGTAAAAAAGGGGTTTTGAAGGGGCCTAGAACCCTTTACAGAAGATGACAACTAAAACTCAAGATAGCAACAGTCCCAACAACATTTTAGATGATCAGTGCAACCACTGCACTCATCCATATCCTAGTGTCAATTACAGGCAGGGGGTTTGAAATATTTTCTTGGCAACTCCCCCTAGGCCAAAGGCCTAGAACTAATTCTTGGGGGAATTACTAGAAGTAGGTTCTGGTGTTGGCTCATTTCCTACAATAGAGGGACACTTATTCACCCATGTCTTCTTCATCTGATCTCTTATTTCATCCATAGTTGTTTTCCCTTTTCCTTTATCATCTTTCTGCATATTTTTTCCTTTGTATACCAAACATTTTCTATCCAAATTATTCTTTTTGCAAAATCTTGCAATGTGACCATATTTTTTGTAATTAAAACACATAGAATTTCCTTGTTTTGACTAGTCACTCCATTGATTTCTTCTCGATCTACACTAGTTAGCAATATTCCCAAATCTTCCACATGTATAAAATTTAGCATTCCTTCTATTGACAGAGTTGTTTGACACATTTCTACATTCAATTAACTTATGACCAAACTTATTGCAATTGAAACACTAACTAGAAAATGATGAATCACTTGATTTCATTTTGCTTCTACATTGAACAGCCATATAAACATTTTTTTTGCAAGCCAAAAAATATCTCTTAAACTTCTGAGCATTAGATTTTCTTACCATATGCCTTTTTGCTTTGTTCATTTGATTACCTTGCTTACAATTCCTTTGTCCAGATCCAAAACTCTCTCCTTTTCCATAACCAAGACCTCACTTATCATTTGCATTCTTTTGTCCTTGAGTCAGCTCATCAAGCTTAACAAAGCTAATCTTGAATTTCTCCTAGTATTAATTTGCAGTGGTAAGTTCATCTTTGAGAATTATAATCTATTTTTCAAGATCTTCATTTTTTCTAGATTGTTGTAGTTCTATCTATAACTAAATGAATTCTCCATTAATTTTGTTGCATTCATCAGATCTCTCTTTTAGGGACTGAGCAAGATTTTCCTCATTCTTCTTTCTTTCTTCAATCTCCTTAGTCATATTCATCACCATAGATTCCATCTCAAGTTGTTAAAATTATTCTGAGGAACTTAGCTCTAATACCAATTGTTGGACTCAAGCAACACTAAGAGGGGGGTGAATCAGTTTTGAGAAATTTTTAACTATTAATATGCTCTCTGAAGTGCCTAAAATATTCAATCAAAAGAAAGATATATGAACATAGAACAATAAACCACATCACCATAACATAACAATTTTTATGTGGAAACTCAGTTAAGGGAAAAACTACAATGGAGGTCAATCCAAAATTTGAGTACTCAAAATATAAGTGTTTTACAAAATGGGGAATGCACTTGCATTTAGGCGCACTTCCTAGAGCTCACTGCTCAAAATTAGGAAGGCTCACTACCTTACAAAAGATTTGGATTACAACAAAAGATTGAACTGAGAAAATAGCATCTACAAATGCCTAATTATAGTTTTGGTTAAGGTCATGGATCAGATTTTGGACCTTCTTGTCTAATTCTACACTTTGCTCTACTCTGCCTTAATTCACTTCACAAAAATTCTCTTCTACATAAATGAAAATTTCTCAATTGATCTTCTAATATTCACACAGGCATCAACACATATCAAACTCTCACACATGCACACCAAAATGAATTTACTGATCTCATATATATATCTGCTACTGAGAATTCAATCACTATATGTCGACTTCAATAGAATAGAAAATATTTTCCAACTGTCAGCTCAAATCATGAATAACATTTAATGTGCATCCACCAAAGTCATCCATAGCATAGTGAGGACCCAAAACAAAAATATCCAACACAAAAATACTCTGATTTTTTTTTCTTTAGACATCTGCAACACCTTACATTCACTTAGTCGGCCTTCATATATTGATGAACAGAAAATTGAATGACCGGATCTCCTAACTCATACACCACTGGGCACGACAGCACAAAACTTGAGAATAACACATTTCAGATACCCAACAACCTTTCATGAGATCCAGAACCAAAACTGATGAGCTAATAATGCAAACCTCTTGACAAATTCAGCTTCAGTTAGATACCTTGTTCTTCACTCTGTCTTCTGGTATAGTCAGATACTGCAGTGTAGACTGGATCAATGACTTAGGTTTCCATCAATGAAAAAACTAGAATCCATATGCCAACAAATTATCCTTTAAATTCTTTAACTACGAGAAGGTAGAACATTATGCTTCTCAATGTCCTAACAATGACTCTAATAGTGATGAAGAAGCATATAATAGGTAGGGGAAGAAAAAAAACTTATTCTAAAAAGAAAAATGTCTTTAAAAAGAAAAGTTTGATGGAAAAAGTATCTAACAATGGTATAGATGCATCTATCGAGGAAGGAGGTGAAACACTATTTATGACAGTTATCAATCCAAGTCAAGATTATTATAAGGAGATTGATAATGTTATGAACGATGGCTCAAAAATAGAAGAACCAAGTCAAGATCATAATAAGGAGATTGATAATTTTATGAACAATGGCTCAAAAATAGATGAATATCCTGTATTTAGAATACCTCAACTTGAAGGCACAAAATTTATTTTTTGGAAACATAGGATGGAAACCTATTTATCCTCTCTAGGAATTAATGTCTAGGAAGCAGTTGAAAAATGTTGTTTAGTATCTACAACATCTCCTCCTACACTAGATGAAAATAAGGCTCTTGAATAAAATGTTAGGGATATGGATGCTATCTTTAATAGTTTTCCAAATGAAATTATTGCTAAGGTCATTTATTGTAAGGATGCAAAGGAGGTTTGGAACAAACTGATTGAAATGTATCAAAATGATGAGTTGTAGGAAGGAACATCCTCAAAAATTGATACAGATTGTGGCACATCAGGAAGTGAAGATGTTTTTGTTAACAAAGAGGAAGAAATTAATCTGGAGAGTGAATTAAACAGTGCCTTAAGAGATGTTCAGAAACTCAAAGAGGAAGTTGTGGTAAAGAAGAATAATTTTTAGAAACAAATTGCTGACTTGAAACTTCAAATTGAAATACTAGAAGTTACAAAAGTGTTGTTTGAAATCAAAGAAAAAGAATGTTACACTTTAGAGGCAAAATTTGCTGACCTAAGGAAAGAACTTGATATGTTTGATAGCAGTAATAAACTAGCAACATTTATGTAAATAAATAAAATTCTTGGGTTTATAGAAGGTCAATTCTCTTATTCTGATAGGTTCTAGCATAACAAGGTAGCAAAGAGTTACAAGTCCAAAACTTTTATTGATACTACTAAAACAAGGTTGATTTGGAAACCATATAAAATTAATGAACAGATAGAAGTTACAGTTAGTCAAAAAAATTACATTATAAAGTGAATAATGAATGGATTTTGGATAGTGGGTGTTCACACCATATGATAGGTGACAAAAGTAACTTTCTCAATTTTGGATATTGTGATGGTGGTTTAGTTTGGTTTGGAAATGATGATTGTATTCAAATCATTGGGAAAGGTATAGTTTCTTTGGATGATAACTTGTGTTTGTAGGATGTGTACTATGCCAAATATCTCAAGCATAATCTTCTGAGCGTAACTCAAATCTGTGATCAAGGTTTTTATGTTCTTTTTAATGCTCTAGGGTGTGAGATTAGAAAGAAAACATGTGAAATTGTTGCTGCAGGTTCAAGAACTCAAGGGAATATTTACAATCTACAAGAAACAAGATGTGTGAAAATGAATGCTCAGTTAAGGGAGACAGTGAATGATCTTCCTCATATTTCTCTTCACTAAATCATCTATATACAGTTTCAAGGTACATTTCAAGTAGTTTTCTTTCATCCTTGTGTTTGGCTAGTACACTAGATTTTATTGTTGCAGTAAAAATTAATAAAGGAATTTTGATGAGATATCTCCTTAAATAGTATACATTAGTGTATATTGTGTGAAGTTTTTGGAGGGCTCAAAAGTCAATTTTTTGATTGCATATGGCATTTCTATAGCATTTTTGGATAGTGATATGCCATTTTTTTAAAAGATGGTATTAAGGAAGTGATAGTGGACAATAGTTAAGTGAAACCATTGGTGCAACTAATGTAGTGCTACTATTGATAATTTCATATGATTGGTTTGATATTGGTTTTTTAATGATATGAAAATTTGCATATTTGTTTTTGATTTCATGATGGTATCTACATGATAGAATTATAATTTGGAGAGGAGCTTACTTATTTTCCTAGTATAAATAATGGTATGCTTCAAAGTTACATTTGTCAAAAAGTATGTTTTGTACAGGTAAAAAACATTATTTTGTATTGCTGATTGGTACATGTATACAACATTCTACTTCTTTTCTATAATTGGTCTTAGCATGGGAATATGATATTGGAATTGTTTGTAGGTTGTTAAGTATGCACTTGGTTGTAGTGGCTCACATGATGATCAAGTTCTTGATGTTCATGGATTCTAGGAGACAAAGATCTAATGTTTTCATGTTTTTATATGAAATTTAATATCATGATGGCAGTTGGTATGATAGCTTGAATTTGATTTATCAAGAAAATTTGTTTGATATTTTTGTGTGTAGTTATTGAATGAGAGGAAGGTTTCCTAGAATGAAACTTCTCTATATTACAGGTGTTTTTGGATAGTGGTATTCATACTTTGGGATTGTTACTTGTTCCATCTATTTTTCATGTTTTTTAATAGATCATGCCTGAGTTCATGAGTATACTAGCATGGACAGTATCATGGCTACACAATTCATGGTTACAATATATGAAAAAAAATTTACATTATGTCTTTGTGCTTGTACATGATGTTGATTTTGGTTGGTGTTGGACAATTGACAAAAAATTGATACATATATGATAGTGCTCTATGTGAAGTCATACCGGTATGCAAGATAGGGTGAATTACGCCTATTTTTCATTCTCTCCTATCATGTGTATGACTATTGGCTTCTATTGGGTTATATTTTACAGTGACAGTAGATTATACTTTGTGTTGTGATCCTTATTACATGCTACTAATGTTTTTTTTCTGCCCAACATACTTGGTCATTATTGTGAAAGAGAGAAAAAATTGGTTGGCCTTGGTACCTACATGTCTTGGCAGTCATTCTAGAGATACATTGCTATATTGATGTCTTGTAGTTGTTGTGAAGAAGCAATGCATTTGTGATAGAGTAACTGACATCTTCAGTTGTTGTCCTTGGAATTTGGGATATTTTATGATTCATTAGCCAATAATGATATGCTTTATATTTTATATTTTCTTTGTGTATCATCTCTTTCTGTAGCATGCTAGATTATGGATCCTGATGTTTTGATCTATCCTTAAGGCAATTGCACAATTCTTTCTTCCTTTGTCTTTGATGAAAAAAGGGGGAGAGAGAGTTGTGTTTTTCCATCAAGGAAAAAGGGGGAGTTTGTTTCCCTCTCAGTTGTTGTCCTTGATGACTAATACACAAAATCTTAGGTATTTGTAGGCTTGTGGCATTGTAAGTTGTTCATGGTGGTATGGATACAAGTGTCTTGTGGCCTTGATTAATTAATATATCCTTGGTATATAGATCCTCAATTTCAATTTTTGTGGCACTTTGGTATAGTGAGCATATGTTGTGGCACTTTGGTATAGTGAGGATGTAGATTCATTGCAATGTGGTTGTGTTGCAACTTTGTTACTATTGGTTGGCATACAAGTGTCTTTTGAAGTCATTGTGACTATATGCAAATACAAGTATATGAGGTAAAAAGGATATATCTTATATGATATCGATTGACAAATAAGGTATTCACATGTATTTGCATAAAGTGGTCTTATTAATAAGAATTAATCTATATATGTGCAAAGACAAGGATTTAGTTTATTTCAAAGTCACTATTTTTACAAGGCTTATGTCATGGAAATTTAAGTCTAAAATCCTAAAGGAATTGTTATATTCATAGACATGAGCATTATGAGATTTACATCACTTTGGAAATCATGAGCGATATATTTTATTGTTTCAAAATTCATTATGCATTCAAGATTTATAAGGTTTGAATACATGTGGAAATAAAAGGATTGACACCAACATAATGATAATGTTTTTTTTATTGAAAAAGGTTAATGTTTTATTTGTGAAGTTTATCGACACAAAGTATTTACCCTAAATGATTACTCATTTTGAAGAAGACAGTGCAAGGAATGTGTAGTTGCTTCTGGAAGCTTAGTGAACAGGTGAAGAAGAGGTGGCTAACTACTCAGAAAGTAGTTTTTCATACCACTATGATAGTTATGGCTTGTAATGAGTAGAAAAATTGGTATTTCTATTTCTTGTTTTTGACTTCATTTTATGCAATGGTGAAAAGCCCTAGTTTGAGCTCTTGGTTTAGTGTTAACCAAAGTATTTGCATTTGGGTATGTACAAAGTGCTTCTTTTTTACTTGGGTTACTTGATTTTCTCATTATTGCATTCAAATCCAATGGTTTATTGTTTGTTTTTGGTCTATGTTCAAATGTTCATGCTTTCTCTCATGCATGCTATAGATCTTGGTGCTATACATTTTTGTTGGGTTGACTTATAGCTGCATTATGTATGGCTAAAGGTTTTTTTGTCAAGGGTTTTGTGTATCAATGTTTTTTTTTTGCTAGGGCATGCCATGTAAAAAAATTTGTTCATTTGCATTTGTAAGGTTTATAAAGCACATTTTTGTAGTATACATTGTTGTTTCGTAGGTGTATACAAAAGGTTATGGTGCATATGTATGGGTCATTTAAAGTCTTCATACTTTGTTCTTATCAATGTCGACCATGCATTAAATGTTTTAGTACTTACATATGATGATAGTATACAAAGGATGATGAACCATGATGATTCAAGGGGAAGTTTTGAGATAGTTAACAAATTACATGTGGAATTATTTGAAAGGCAGTTTACAACAATTACCATTTCTTGGAATGTTATATAAATAATGATTTATCACTGTTTCAGGTTTGATGCTTTTAATAGAGTTATCATGCTAGATGTGTAAACATAATCCTATGATTGAATTTTTGCAAACATGATGCAAAACAGATTGTATAACTGATATATTTGATATTTTAGAGATTCTAGAATGAATCTTTAAGATATTAAATGTGTTATATTGAAAGTGAAATATGATTTGAATAGAAATAGAGAAACCCTCTATATTTTACATTCTATATTGTTTTTGATTAAAATGTACATGCCAGTGAGGCGTCATTTTTGGAGTGGTTTTTTATCCCTAGAGGGTTTTCCACTTGTCAAATTCTTTGTCTTATGATCTCATTGTTTTGATGTGATAATTTTTCATGATTGTGATGATCTTTGGTTTGATTTAATATTTCTTATTTTAGTTCTTTAATGATTGCATTCAATTCATGAATGTATTTATCATTGAAATATTAAGAGCATAAATTATTCAATTCTTTGTCAAGTAAAAATTTAAAATTTGTCTAAGACACTGATTCACCCTGCCTCTCAGCGTCTTCTTCACTCTAACATTACCAAGCTCCTTTTTAGTAGAATCAACAAAATAGACCACCATTTCAAAATGATTTTCAGAAGAGAAGTTTTAATCCCAAGCCTTTTCGGCCTCATGATCCCAATTTTGTTGGCCCCTCAAGGGAGCTTGTACCATAGAATAATTTGGCTCAAGATCACAATGTGTGTTACCCATGAAATCAACAACACAACTAGGCTACTTGTATGGGTAGAATGGAGAGTCAAGGGTATGTGCAGGATCATCATGGAAAAAATAGGCCCTTAAGTGGCAAAAAATTCAGAAAAGTCAGTGTTAGGCAACTTGACGTAAAATTTTGAATAAGTTATATATATTATTTCAAAAATATGTAAGAATAGAATCTGTAGAAAATTCAATGTAATTTCTAAACTACTAGGTTTATTCAAAAATAAATAAAATCTATTTGGTGAAAATTTGAAATTTCAATGCAGTAGTACTTAAATTTCAGGGAAAAAATAAGAAGTAGGTGTCTGTCTGACCATCCTAACCATAATAAAATGATAATATTTTTTTATAATATTTTATATATAAGTAGAGAACTCATGTTTGGATGTAATGCATATTTTTTTGTAATTTTTTTCTAAGTAAATAATTAATTATGAATTTTTTATTACAACTTTTAAAAAATATAAAAACTTGTATGTATGACCACCTTAACTTGGTCAAAACTTCATGAAATTTAATTTTTCTTTTTTTAATCCTATATTATGTGAAGCATAGAATGTGACACATGTTTTAGATTCAAAAAATGTGATACCGTTTGAAAGTTATAGATGTTTTTCAATCAACCTATTGATCAGGACTTTAGTCGTAATTCTAATAGAAAATGAATAATAATTATTTATTAAATTTAAATTAAAGCATAATTTATATTAGTGGAAAGATGAGAATCTCCTCTAAAAACCCTTTTCATTTCATCAATTTTGGGTAAAAAAAGTCATCAGCCACATACCCTACAAATACCCATAATATTGCCACTTTTTGGCCCATCATGATCCTGCACATACCCTCAAGCTCTCATGGTGAAGAATCAGTATGCTAGCCCATAAATTTTTCTAGATGAGAATATGGAACAACCAAATAGCTCTGAGATTACTTTAGTGAATTGGAAAACTATTGAATATTGTGGAGTTAACAATTTCCAAGGTCAGAACCAACAAGGTTCATTCATTGCAGCAAACACAAGGTTGAAATAGAGAACAGTTGAAGTGGAACAACTAGTTGTAAGTTCACAATAGCAAGTTGTAATTTCACAACAACAAGCTGTGGGAGAAAAAAATCATGCTATTCAATCTCAAACTATCCCTATAGCATAACTGAAGGTGCATATTCTACAGAGAGGACAACAAAAGGTAAATAACGATGTTAATTATTTAGGATAGCAAAAGGTAATTCTCATCTCTTTCAATGTGGTTGAGCATTTAAAGAAATCTATATTTATCATTTTCGTCATGGATGTGTTACATATCTCACGCTAGAAATATTTATTACAAAATGCATTAGCTGAATTTTCATCTTTAGATGTTGTGAATGCAAAAAAGAGCAAAATGGTGCTTGCTAATAGCCCAAAGATCAAAGGTGGGTAGCAGAATGAAGAGGTAAAACCCCCACCATTCTATCTGAGTCTGATTATAGGGGATAAAATTGTCCATAATTGCATGATAGACTCAAGATCCAGTAGCTCGATCATGCCTAAAAGCTTAGTTGATAAGTTAGGCTTAGTTTATAAACCCATGTCAAAATGAGTTATGCAATTAGATGGATTTATTGTTCAAATAGTATGAATCATTAAAAACTAGGCCCTCACATTACATTCTTCTCCCAAGTTTGCAATTTCCCAAGATGTTCATGTGATTGAGTTGCCTCCCCATTTCGCACTCTGTCTCTCGAGAGACTTTACTACCAAACTAGGAGGTTTATTATCAACTGATTGGTCTCACCTTTTCTTTAGAACCAAATATAGCATGAAAGTGACCATTAGGTCTGAGCCATTAGCAAAAGACCACATTGAACATTACATTCCTATCCCAGTAAATGTTAACCTGTACTCCACAAATGGGATGGAGAATCAACCCATGATTGCAGACCCCAATGCACCTAGCAAAGAAGATGATGTGGATGAGTGGGATATCCATTGTTATGACCTTAATCCTTTTAGTCACAATAAGGAGGAAAGGTTAGGAATTTACTTAATCCAAGAGTCTGATACAACTATTCTTAATCTAGTTAAAGGCCAAGGTCAACTTCTGGTTGGTGACACAATGTCTCTAAAAGATGAGGATGTGGTTAAAGAATGGAAGGAGCTACTCTTTGAAGGTGAAGTTTTAGATGAAGATGAAGATCTTAGAGAATATGAAACACCCATTCAAGAATGGATGAAAATACTTTTCGAAAATGCAACTTTAGATCAAGAAGAAAGCCCCAAAGAATATGGAGAGATTGATCAAGAATGGATGGAGATGCAGTTTGATGATCAAGCCTTTGATCAAGAGGAGGATTTTTGAGAAGACTTTCTCACTGAAGTAAGTGGGGCTATTGAAAAATACTTTGAGAAGGAAGATCGTGTAACTAAAGAAAATCTGTTTCTAGAAGATTTTGAGTTCCCTGCTAAAAATCATGAAGAGGCAATCATTGTTGAGCCACAACTTCCAACTGAATGGTCAGAAGAATTGCCTAATTTTTATGTTGAAGCTCAAAGGAATATGACCATGATTGGGTCAATGTCTACTAGTGAACATAAATTTTATGAGAGGTATTTTGATAAAATCTTATCCTAGAAAGCTAATTTTCAGTTGAATAAGGAGCTAAACCATAACATGGTAAGAGAATTATGTGAAGCAAAGTTTAGAGAATTTATTGTTGGAGACTTTGTGCTCAAGTGGGATGAGAACAAGAATAAACCTAGGAGACACTCTAAATTTGATGCAATTTGGGAGGGACCGTATGTAACAATAGAATGCAAAGAGCATAATTCATTTCAGCTCTCAAGGTTAACTCGAGAAGTGCTTCTGATCCCAGTTAATGGGCTTCATTTGAAATATTGTTTCTAAGGTTCTAAGTTATACTCGTGTATTATAGTAGAGTAGTTGTTTCTAATAAGTGCTTGGAGCACTTTCTTTTTAGTAGTTTTCCTTTCTGTAAGTGCCTCTACACATTACTTTCTAGCTGTTAGGGACTAGTTGGTTTACTTTTGTGTGTTCTAGTCTTGGTTTTTGTTGTTGTATGGACTTGCAAGTTTAAAATTTTTTAGAAATTTTGAGTTTCAGAAGGGAAGAATTGACTCTGTGCCCAATGGATATACATAAGGCAACTAGCCTAATGCTTAGTAGGGAAGAATCTAGCAAAGGTCACCAAAAGTGTTATCAATTTTTCACCACAACTCAAATTAACAAAGCTGGTTATTTCAATTTTCTTTTAAGGTGAAAATTTTCAATTATTTCTATAGTTGTTTAAATCATTGCATATTTTGAGTTTTGAATTTGAAATAAAATGCAATGTGTTTCAATTTGGCATTCATTGTTTGCAACTTTTAATAGAAATAACTTCATTCTATATTCAATTTTTCATTACATGATGTTTCATACATTTGTTGCAAAGAGAAGTACAAAATTGAACAAGAATCACAAAATGTTGTTTTGTATTCATTGGGATAAATAAAGGAGAATCAAGTGTCCCACACAAGCTGTGGGAATAGTTGAGACAATGAATCATGAGGAGTACACTACACTATTGAAGATAAAAGGAGAAGAGCATGTAAGAGACAACATAATCATCATTTCCTAGTTGTGCCTTTGAGTTGCCTTCAGAGTTTTGCATCCCTCCTTGCTTTCGTGCTCCAAGTGAACCTGCAGGTGATTATAAGGTTTTGTTAGATCTTAGAGTATAAACCATCCTACATGATCCATCAATAGTAATGTAGAACACTTCTTATGATGCATTGAGCCAACTAAGAAAAAGAAAGAAGTGTGTAAGAGAATACCAAGGAGGAAACACACTAAAACTTTTTTATTATTGTTTTGATCTAACATTGTTTGTTTCCTATGCAAGTTTAGGAAAAGCCATGTTGCTGGTCTATTTTGAATATTTTATAGCATGTGGTGTAAAACGGACTCCCACAAGAGTTGAGCTTAGCATTTTTCCCCTCAACATTCCATGGAGGGGTTGGAAAAAGAAACAATTCAATATTTCTCAAAAGAGATATGCATCTGAAGGAGTACATCAAAATGTCATAAGAGCTCAAGAAAGTGATCATCTAGTACAATCAAGTCTAAAGGTGCAATGAGTTGAAGATCATAGATGATCAGTTTCACAAGTGAATCATCATTAAGTGCATCATCATGGAATGAGATAGTGAATAGGCATACATAATGCCATGTTTACAAGTCATCAATAGCAATGGAATAAATTTGAGAAGCTTCAGAACACCTTCATAATGGTGTTGTATTTAAAAATATTCTATGCATAAATCAAAATTTCATGTCAACATTTGTTGTGTAGGAGATAAAAATGAAAGAAGAGTACAAAGGAAGGGTTTTCTCCATCAAGAAACAGAGTGACAAGTGGTTGTAAGTAAAGCATGAGAGTCAATAAGTGAAAGAAAAGAAATACTGGTGAACTGAAATGCAATACACTAAGTGTTTAGGCTAAATGCAAAGTGAAACAAAATCATTGATAGCAATAGAATACAAGAAAAGTAAAGGCCGGTTTCAAAACAATTGATGCTACAAAAGCTACCCCTTTGCATTGTTACATGAAACAGTGGTAGAGGTGAAGGGTTGAAGTGCAATTTTAAAGTATTCAAGTGCATAAGACAAGTGACAACAAGCAACAAAGTAATCTATAGGTGCACCATGATGGCTAAGTGTATCTTTACAAGGAAAGTAAGTGAAATAGAATCATCATTCATTTACAATGTATTTGAAGAAACAAAATCAGCTTTTGCATGTTTCCATTTGACAAGAGTATGTGCAAATGACATTGTCAAAATAATGTTAAATGTAAATTGAAATTACATGGAATAGAAAGCGTGTTTTGATACGTAAATGGAAAGCATCAATTAAGTGGAGCTTCATTGCATCCATGCACTTCAATCAAGAATTAAAAGTGAAAGATTGCTAACAATATGTGCATCATGTGGAGAGGCATAAGTAGTGCAAAGAAAAGAATGGTTTGTTCCATTAAAAAATGATTTCTAAGTTAAGTGATTGAGAAAACAAGAAAGTGAAACTACAATAACATGTATCTGAACTAGAAATGAAAATCATTGTTTCCTTTTAGTGAAGCTACAATGATAGCCATAATCAATGAGAATGGAGAATAAAATCATTTTACTCTTCCTAGAATGTAAGCTCATGCTACTATGAACTAGGGTTTGAAAATGAAACAAATGCAATGGTGCCAATTCAAGCTTTTAGGAGAGAATCCACATTGGTCCACATTAAAATGCTTCAAACTACAAAAGTAAAGGTATTTCAATTTCATGAATGAATGCAAGCAAGCCTAGCTGAACTCTAATGGTCGCGACCTGAGTATATGTTTCTCTTACAAATGGTGATACCCATTTAGGGTATTATGTTCTAAACAAAAATACATAGCAAATCAAATGTTTTAATCTTGTTACCAATGGACCATGCCAACATGAATGAAAATAATGGAGCTAATGGTCACAGCCATGGAGGGACTACAAACCCTCAGGAAAGGAGAAAAAAATGCACATTTTTCCTCTAATCTTCACTTATTTCATGATATCATTCATGTCTACATCATGGGACGAGCCCAGAAAAGTGTTTTTTTATAGAAACAAGGGAAAAATATATGGTGAAGTCACAACCTATTCAATGGCCAATCTAAAAAGAAACATTAATTCTTAATTTATTTTTATGAAAGAAGCTCAAATCGAGATTTTTATTTAAGAGTGAAATGCTTTTATAATGGAGAACAAAACTTACCAAGGTTGTAAGAGAGAAAACCATTCCAATTTTATGGCCAGAGCCTTCAAAAGCTTGAACAAACTCTCCCATGGTGGCCTCAAAGAGTGGTAGAGGTATCAACACAAGAGAAAACACAAAATACATCAAAACAATAGTGATAGCCATGGCCTAGAGGCCTTCAAACTCAAAAAAATGAAGCCAAGGAGACTCAAACGAATGAAGAAAATGCTTACCATCAAAATCTAGAACTGGTGACCCCAAGCTTCAAAACCCTAACTTCCATGGTGGAGCTCAGAAGAGCCATTTTATCAAGGGCATGGCCGATGCAAAATGATAGTCAAAATGTGTTTAGAATCAGTTTTTGTGTTGGGTTTTCCACATCGAATGTGATTTTTATCACATTTAAAAAAAAAATGCCTTAAGTCACAAATACCTTGCCTTGTGGGTGGTTCATGCCTAGGCCAAAATATGCCTTAATATTTTTTTCATTTTTAGAGAAAAACATATGTGCTTTGGCCCTTTCATTATAGGGTAGGCCTTTTCATGCCTTATAAATATTTTATACCCATGCACTTTTCCTTGGAAAAAATCAAGACGATGACCTTAGGCCCTTCAATTTTTTTTCCTAATTCATAGGCATTTTAGGGTTTTCTCTTGGGGTTTTAAGTCATCATAGATCATGAGTGCACAATTTTTTTTTATGATTTTTTATATAAAAATCAAATGTATAGAAAGCCTTGTATAATGTTCTGGTTTTTGCAAATATTAATGTTATCCAAGATGTAAAAATCAAAATATTTGGAGATAGACTGAGAAAATTAGATGTAACAAAGGGGGGATTTCTATTTTTATTTTTTGGAATTGAAAATCTATAAAACACTAATTAGCAATGTTTTTATAAATAGATTAATTAGTTGTTATTTAAATGTAGTTAAACAGTGCACTTGACTTGACATCAAATTTTATTTTTCTGAGTTGAGTTCTTGGGAGGATTGGGAAGGTAGGTGACAAACTGGACTTTCTATTTTCAATTCTTGAACTATTTGCACCCAATTTTGAGGATTTTTGGATGGACCCTTTGGAGATGGAAAGTTTTCATCTTTTTGAGGCAGTTTGGAGTAGATTTTTAGCACTATTTTCTAGGCTTTTTGCTTGAGCTCAAAAATTGAAAATTTTCCATTCTAAGATGCAGATGGAGCTATTTTTTCTATTCTCACTATTGATGTCACTTGTAGGCCTATAAGTTGGAGAAATTTTGAATTTCTCGGGGTTCAAAATTCTCTTTCTTGCTCTCATATGCATTATAGAGATACTTGTAAACTCATTTGAATCAGACTTTGATATTGTACTCCTTCATTTCAATAAAACAACAAGCTTCTTCTTCCCATTTTCTTGTTCAAAGTTTATGATATCAATTGATGTTAACTGTTATTTAGGAATTGAATCCTCTTTATGTCTTGGTGTTGTGAATTTTGTTTCAAGAGTCTATTCTAATTCAGGTTGCATTTTGTGTTCCATTAGTGAGCCTCTATGGAAATTATTGATGAATTAGGTGGTTTCAGGGTGGGATTGTGAGATCAAAGTTTTGAAATAGATTGTTGTGAGTACTAAGTTTTCATACCACTGAATTTATAGTTAATCATCTTAGGCTAGAGGATTTACTTTTTCAGTTTTTTTTCTCCCCTTTTCCTATCAAATTCTTTGGATTAGATGGTTTACTAGAGGGAACAAACCCACTCTAGAGATTCACTCTCACTCATTGATTGACCCACAATAGAGCATTTCCATGTTGCAATAGGATAGCCAATCCTAGCTTGACTAAGGGTGCAATCCTAATTGCCAACAATTTTTGGCATGCTCAATGGGACTCTTGAGTCTTATCTTTAAAGTCATTTTTCTAAAGTTGTAAGTTGTTGTTCGGTATATGCAACAACATTTTCTTGCCTATAAAGGTCTCAAAAATATAGCTAGTGACTCCTAATCTCTAGTTACATTGCAGATTTGGTGCAAATAGCTTATGAGAAGGATTCAAACCAGATCTAACCCAACACATTTTGAGTATTTAAAGCTCTCTCCACCAAGAAAGAGAGGGAAAACACCAAGAAGAAACTTTGATTTGGAAAGAAGAGAAAATTCCACACCTCCTGAGCTCATTCTCATTTCTATGAAGAGGAACCCAACTCCAATATCTTAGGCACCACCTATGGCAAGACAATTTTCCTTCCCACCATTCAATGGGGGTAGCTCATTGTTGTTGGCTCGACATGATGGCATCCCAGTAGCAACACTCAAAGGACTGCCTTACTTCATTGGCAAAGACCAAACTACCCCAGTGGAGCACATCTGATATGTGGCAACATTATGTTCAATGCACAACATAACAAAAGAGAACATGGCTATAAGGTTGCTAGCTTCTTTGTTGAAGGGGAAATCCCTTTACTGGTTTAGAGGACTCCCAGTCAATTCCATTGCAACATGGGACCAGCTTGGTGATGGTCCCCACTGTCAGTTCATGGACAAATCAAACCACCTTTCATTACTTGAGTAGATGAGCACCATCAAGCAAGTTCCCACGAGCATATTGTTGACTTTAATTATAGGTTTCAAAGAACCTAGGATAGGATACCTCTAATAGTCAATCCCTCACCTGAACATTCCTTTTTATTCTCCCTAAAAGCCTTGAATAGTAAGATATCAATTATGATACAATCTATGGGGGGTTTTACTTTTCCAAACACCTATGACATTGCAATAAGGGCTGAAAATTATCTTATTCAAGCCGGGAAGATAGCACCTAGACCACCCACTCCTATTTTTCCTAAAATTCAGCCACCTATCCCTATGAATTTACCTCCCATTGTTGGCATCCCACCAGTCCCAACAGCGGATTATAAAGCTATTGTTCAAGAAAATACCATTACAGACCAAACCAAAGAAATCCAAGAGATTAAAAACATGTTCCGAAACTTTGGTAAAACCTTTAACAATAAATTTGTGAGCCTCAAGAGGAAGGTCGACCAAGAAAATCGGCCTTACTAAGCTCCTTTTCAGCAAAAGAAACATAATAGGCCACTATTTCAGAATGATTTTCATAACAAAAATTTTAATCCCAAGCCTTTTTTGCCTCATGACCCCAATGTTGTTGGCCCCTCAAGGGAGATCATACCATAGAAAAATTTGGCTCAAGAGCATGATTGGTGTCACCCACACAATCAACCACACAACTAGGCTGCTTGTATGGGTAGAATGGAGAGTCAAGCTCTCATGGTACAAAATAAGTATGTTGGCCTAGAAATTTTTCCAGGTGAGAATGTGGAATAGCCAAAAAAATTTAAGATTGCTTTAGTGAATTGGAAAAGTGCTAAATATTGCAGAGTTAACCATTTACAAGATTAGAACTAGCAAGGTTCGTTCATTGCAAAAAACACAAGGTCAAAATGAAGAGTAGTTGAAGTAGAACAACAAGTTGTAAGTTCACAGCAACAAGTTGTAATTTCACAACAACAAGCTATGGGAGACAAAATGCATGCTATTCCATCTCAAACTATCCCTGCAGCACAACCGAAGGTGCATATTATAAAGAGAGGATAGCATAAAGTAAATAATAATGTCCTTAATTTTTTAGGACAACAAAAGGTAAGTCCCATCTCTTTCAATGTGGTTGAGCATTTAAAGAAAGCTATAGTCATTATGTCCATCATGGATGTGTTACATATCCGAGGCTAGAAATATTTATTGCAAAATGCATTAGCTAAAATTTCATCTTTTGATGCTATGAATGCAAAAAAGAGAAGAATGGTGCTCGCTAATAGTAAAGAAATTAAAGGTGGGTAGCAGAATCAAGAGGTAAAACCCCCACCATTCTATCTAAGTTTGATTATAGGGGATAAAATTTTCCATAACTACATGATAGACTTAGGAGACAACAACTTGGTCATGCCTAAAGTCTTAGGTAATAAGTTAGGCTTAGTTTATGAACCCATGTCAAAAGGAGTTGTGAAATTAGATGGAGTTGTTAAAATACTAGGAATCATTAAAAATCTATCCCTCACATTACATGCTTTCCCCAAACATTTTAGTTTCCCAAGATGTTCATGTGATTGAGTTGCCTCCCCATTTCACACTCTGCCTCTCGAGAGACTTTACTACCAAAATAGGAGGTTTTTTATTAGCTTATTGGTCTGACCTTTTCTTTAGAACCAAAAATGGCATGAAAGTGACCATTATGTCTGATCCATTAGCAAAAGACCACATTGAACCTTACATTCCTAGCCCAATAAATGCTAACCTATACTCCACAAATGGGCTAGAGAATCAACCAAGATCATAGACCCCAATGCACCCAACAAAGAAGATGATGTGGATGAGTGGGCTATCCAAGACCATGACCTTGATCCTTTTAGTCACACCAAGGAGGAGAGGTTAGGAATTTACATAATTCAAGAGTTTGATACAATAGTCCCCAATCTGGTTAAAGGCCAAGGTCAACTTTTGGTTGGTGACACAAAGTCTCTAAAAGATGAGGAGGTGGTTAAAGAATGGAAGGAGTTTCTCTTTGAAGGTCAAGTTTTAGATCAAGATGAAGGCCTTGGAGAAGATGAAACATCCATTCAAGAATGGATGAAAATACTTTCAAAAATGAAACTTCATATTAAGAAGAAAGCCCCAAAGAATATGGAGAGGTTGATCAAGAATGGATGGAGATTTAGTTTGATGATAAAACCTTGGATCAAGAGGTCTTTGAAGAAGAGTTTATCATTGAAGTAAGTAGGGCTATTAAAAACTACTCCAAGAGGGAAGATTGTGTAACTAAAGAAAATATGTTTCTGGAATATTTTGAGTTCCCTGCTAAAACTTATGAAGAGGCAGTCATTGTTGAGCCACAACTTCCAATCGAATGGTCAAAATGATTGCCTAATTTTTATGTTGAAGTTCAAGTTAATATGACCATGACTGGGTTAATGTCTATTGGTGAACAAAATTTTTATGAGAGGTATTTTGACAAAATCTTATCCCAAAAAGATAATTTTCAGGTGAATTAAGAGTTGAATGATAACATGGAAAGAGAATTCTATGAAGAAAAGTTTAGAGAATTTTTTGTTGGAGACTTTGTGCTCAAGTGGGATGATTACAAGAATAAACTAGGGAGACGCTCCAAATTTGATTGCAATTTGGGAGGGCCCGTATGTAATAACATAATGCATAGAGCATAATTCATTTTAGCTCTCAAGGTTAATTGGATAAGTGCTTTCTATCCTAGTCAATGGGATTCATTTGAAACATTGTTTCTGAGGTTCTAAGTTCTACCCATGTACTATAGTAGAGTAGTTGATGCTAATAAGTGCTTGGAGAACTTTCTTTTCAATAGGTTTCCTTTCCATAAGTGCTTATGTGCATTGCTTTCTGGCTACCAGGGCTTGGTAGGTTTTCTTTTGTGTGTTTTGGTGTTGCCTTTTATTGCTATTTGAAGTTGCAAGTTTTATATTTTTCAAAACTTTTGAATTTTAGAAGGGCAGAATTGAGTCCATGCCCAATGGATATACATAAGGAAACTAGCCTAATGCTTAGCAGGCAAGCATCTAGCAGAGGTCATCAAAAGTGTTATTAATTTTTCACCAGAGCTCAAATTGACAGAGCAGGTTATTTCAATTTTGTTTTAAGGTGAAAAGTTTTAGTTATTTCTACAGTTGTTTAAATTATTGCATATTTTGATTTTTGAATTTGAAAGAAAATACAATGTGTTTCATTTTTCCATTCATCATTTGCAAACATTTAATAGAAAGTACTTCATTCTATATTCAATTGTTCATTACATGATGTTTCATACATATTTTGCAAAGAGAAGTACAAAACTGAACAAGAATCACAAAATGTTGTTTTGTATTCATTGGGATAAATAATGGAGAATCTGTTGGAATAGGTGCCTCAATTCTTACTAGCATGTAACTCCTGAAGGGAAAAGTCGCTGTGAAATTATTGATGTATGGCTGACTAGCTGTTCTGAATCCTTTTGAAATGTTCATGTTGTTGAGACAATGTTGTTGTCTCGCTGACTGGTGTTGTCACTGTGACTTGTTGGTATTCACTGTAACCTTTTGCTTAGTGGAATGTCTTGCCGACAGAGCTACATGTGTTTGGTATCGGGTGTCTTTAGTGAGACTCCTAGTGACTGGAGTCATCAAAGTAACAAAAGACATTTCAGCATGGAGTCTTAGCGATGGAGGGTTGTCTCACCAATAGCGATTCACTCAGAGTCATCGAGGAGAGTCTTGAACACTCGGTAAGACCTCTCAGCGACTATTGAAGTCTCACAGATAGTAAATGGTCCTCAGAGTGACATGATGTGTTCGCTATGACCTCTCGGCGAAAGCGGTAGACTATTCGGTAGAATTCTTACCTTATCGGTATGTCATCTTGCCGACTCATGAGGTCTTGCCATTGGTTGTGTGACTTCAGTGTAACATAAGAAGTCTCGGTGTAACCTCTTGGCGAGCAGTAAGTCTTGCCGATGAGTGTTCTTTTCGGCATGACTTGAAGACTTCGGTATGAAGTCTTGGCGAACTGCGATAGTCTTGTCAATGGCAATGCTGAGATCGATGTGACTTGTGAACATCGATATGACTCTCGCCAATAGATCTTCACAAGGTGGATTTTCATTCTATATAATGTCTTGCCGATGAGGAAACTCTTGCTGATAGATGGATGCCGATAGGAATGAAATGAATGTCAGTGGATTTTGTATGACTCGTGGCATTCTCTATATTGTCTTGCCGACTATTGGAACCTACGCCGATATCGACAGTGAAGCCTTTGAGCATTGGGGAGACACTTCTTGTGTCTCACCAACATGCCAACTCAGTTGAATGTTTCTTTGATCATTTGACTGTCCTATGTGGTGTCTCATGGACCAATTGGAGGAAGCAAATTTCAAATGGTTGGAAGTTGGATTTTTGCAACAGTTGTAACACTGGAACTAAACTGCTTGCAAGGAAAAATCTTCACTGGCATGGAAATTTTTTGCGATGGGAAATTGTAGATAAGCATGAATAGAGGATAAGATCAAGATGTGATAAGATCTGAAGTGAATGATTCTAAGTTGCATTGGCGTTGAGATTGAGAGATTATTTTCTATAATAGGTTGAATAATGAATGAAACTTCTATAGAAATTGATACCAAAGAGTTGTGTCTCTGCATTGTATGTAATTTGTTGATTACTAAAATACAAAGAGATTTGGCTTGGTGTGGTGGGGTTTTTACCGAAAGGGTTTTCCCACATAAATCTGGTGTTCATTTGTCTTTGTGTATTTTTTTGTTCTGTAAATATTTCATGTGTGTCCTATTTGGATTGTAATTTGGAAATTAAAAGTATTGTATGCATTCTTCCCTATGGTTTTGACATTAGGATAGTTGTTTTCGCACCTCTCCTTTCCTTACATAATCAAGTATCCCGCACAAGCCATAGGAATAGTCGAGACAATGAATCATGAGGAGTACACTACACTATTGAAGATAAAAGGAGAAGAGAATGTAAGAGAGAACATAATCGTCATTTCCTGGTTGTGCCTTCAAGTTTCCTTTAGAGTTGTACATCATTCCTTTCTTATGTTCTCTAAGTGAACCTGGAAGTGATTATAAAGTTTTGTTTGAGCTCAGACTATGAACACTCCTACATGATCAATCAATAGTAATGTAGAACACTTCTTATGATGCATTGAGCCAACTAAGAAAATGAAAGAAGTGTGTAAGAGAATACCAAGGAGGAAACACACTGAACCATTGTGACTATTGTTTTGATCTAATATTTTTTTTCCTATGTAGGTATAGGAAAATCCATGTTGCTGGTCTATTTTGAATATTTTATAGCATGTGGTGTAAAACAAGCTCCCACAAGGGTTGAGCTCGGCATGCTGCCCCTCAACATTCCATGGAGGGGTTGGAAAAAGAAAAAAATTAATATTGCTCAAAAGAGATATGCATCTAAAGGAGTACATCAAAATTTCATAAGAGCTCAAGCAAGTGATCATCTAGGAAAATCAAGTCCGAAGGTGCAATGAGTTGAAGATCATAGATGATCAGTTTCTCAAGTGAATCATCATTAAGTGCATCATCATGGAATGAGATAGTGATCAGGCATACATAATGCCTTGTTTACAAGTCATTAATAGCAACAAAAGCATTTTGAGAAGCTTCATAACACCTTCATCTTGGTGTTGTATTTCAAAATATTGTATACATAAATCAAAATTTCATGTCAACATTTGTTGTCTAAGATATAAAAATGTATGAAGAGTACAAAGGAAGTGATTTCTCCATCAAGAAATAGAGTGACAAGTGGTTGCAAGTAAAGCATGAGAGTTAATAAGTGAAGGAAAAGAAGCACTGGTGAACTAAAATGAAATACACTAAGTGTTTAAGCTGAATGAAAGGTGAAACATCATTGATAGCAATAGAATACAAGAAAACGAAAGGTTGGTTTCAAAAAAATTAATGCTACAAAAGCTATCCCTTTGCATTGTTAGATGAAATAGTGGTAAAAGTGAGGGCTTGAAGTGTAATTCTAAAGTATTCAAGTCTATAGGACAAGTGACAATAAGTAACAAAGTAATCTACAGGTGCACCATGATGGATGAGTGCAACTTTACAAGGAAAGTAAGTGAAATAGAATCATTCATTTACAATGTACTTGAAGAATTAAAATGAGCTTCTATGTGTTTCCATTCGACAAGAGTATGTGCAAATGACATTTTCAAAATAATGCTAAACAGTAAATTGAAATCCCATGGAATAGAAAGCATGTTTTGATAAGTAAATGGAAAGGATCAATTAAGTGGAGTTTCATTGCGTCTATGCACTTCAAGCAAAAATTGAAAGAAAAAGATTGCTAATAGTATGTGCGTCATGTGGATAGACATAAACAATGCTAAGAAAAGGATGGTTTGTTCCATTAAAGAATGATTTCTAAGTTAAGTGATTGAGATAACAAGAGAGTGAAACTACAATAACATGTATTTGAAAATTAGAAATGAAAATCATTGTTGCCTTTCAGTGAAGCTATAGTGACAACCATAATCAATGAGAATGGAGAAAAAAATCATTTTACCCTTCCTCAAATGTAAGCTCATGCTACAGTGAACTAGGGTTTGAAAATGAAACAAATGCAATAGTACCAATTCAAGCTTTTAGGAGAGAATCCACATTGGTCCAAATTAAAATGCCTCAAAATGTAGAAGTAAAGGTATTTTGAGTTCATGAATGAGTGCATGCAAGCCCGGCTGAACTCTCATGGCCACGACCTAAGAGTATTTTTCTCTCACAAATGGTGATACCCATTTAGGGTATTGTGTTCTAAACACAAATACAGAGAAAATTAGGTGTTTTTAGCTTGTTACCAATGGGCCACACCAACATGAATGAAAATAATGGAGTTAATGGCTGCAGCCATGGAGGGACTGCAAACCCTGAAGAAAGGAGAAAAATGCACATTTTTCCTATAATATTTACTTCGTTCATGATATCATTCATGTCTACATCATGGATCAAGCCAAAAAAAATGTTTTTTACAAAAACAAGGGAAAAATATATGGTGAAGTAACAGATTGTGTTGATTATTTTAATCACAGTCCTAACCTACGGGCTTTCCATGACCCAATTACTAGCTAAGGTGAGGATTGGCCAACACTTAAGTAGAGTAATTGCTACTCTACTTCTTCTCTTCAGGATCTATGAGATCCAGGGAGGGTAATCCCTTATATACTCATAATGTTTCACATTTAGTTCAGAGTATTTCTTTACACAGATGGACAATTTCTTGAAAATCACTCTATCAAAAGCTTGGCTAACCTTAGATAAAAGTGCTACTTATTTTCAAGAAGTGCTCCTTCAAAATCAGGTTTGGGACATTACAGTTCATAGTATGTTAAATCATTCTTCATCTTAAATACTAGGCTGAATTCGATACTAGATCGACTAATCATAAGATAAACTGACCAAATAAGTGTTGCCTCATCTAAGGAAGAAAGGAAATATAACTATTAATAAACTAGTAATACAATATCAATTTAAATACAAAAATTAATGGGCTACCAGAATGTTACTTTGTAACATCTAACTCACTATGTCCTTAGAATACCACGTCCTTAATAAATCCTATGTGCTTTTCTTCACAAACCTATGAGTTTATTTCAACAGTTTAATAAATTCATTGAATTGAAGCACAAAACAAATTCACACATTATGTGCAAATGACAGAAGATAAATGAATTTTTCATTAACAATATTCATTCATAACTTGAGAGATAACACAGAGGAGAGTAGAATTCTGAAAAGCTAATATTCATCTTCATTTTTGATATTTCTTTGTATAACATATTCAAGATTTATACACAGTATAATTTTCATCTCTGACTTGCTTCCAATATATCTATCTGAATACATATTAACATTCTATTATGATACTAGAGCTACGTATCGATTGTGACCCTATTCTGGATTCAAAAATTTGAATTCTCTTTTTAGCCATGAAAATCCCCTTTATATAACAGGGGAGCAACAAGCACCTGGATGAATTACAATTTCAATTTCAATTCCAAGTTCATTTCAAAAACCTAATTCCAACTAACATCTTGAAGGACTCCCCAGGAAGTTTCATACGTAATCATTTTAGAGCAAGGGAGGAAAAAAACATGCAAAAAGTGTTAGCTGTCACTGTCACAACATTTTCCATTGGGAACAAAAAAGATCTGGTTCATTTTACCTAAAAATTCTCCACATCAACAAAGGAAAGGAAAAGAAAAACCATGGACATGTATAAACTGATACCTCTTATGTAATGTCCATGGTGTCATCCAAAGTAAAATAAAAGGTGACCCTTATTCAAAGTCATTGGCATCCAAAAATTCCCAACCACTTCTAGTTCTTGTAGCAATTGGATGTACCATAAGCACCTCATCATCAAAATTTTCATAAGGCACCAAGGAATAGAGATGTTGGCCATAATTTGAGTCTGTCTCAGCTTCGGCGTCTGAAGAAGTGTTTGATAGCATGATAAGAAACTTTTGCTCCTCCTGATCAGTCTATTAGCTCTTTCACTTCTTCTTGGCCTTCTTCACTAGCGATGCCAGTTCCTTGCCTTTGGGCTCTAATTCCCCTAGAAGGGTCCTATTTCTTAGGTGGTAAGTACTTTGCACAATTGTTTTCTTTTTATGGCCCTTGGCCCTCCTTCCCTTTGCAATATTAGGGGAAACCATGTGGTTTCCTACTCAATTTCCTCCTCATGGCATTTGGACATGGTCAGCTGACTAGACCTAGTTTATAGAATGATAATTTAAAAAGTCTTTTGATTCAAAACCCACAAGAAGAATACCCCAATCCTAGTGATAACACTCGATTCTAGCAAAAAATGTCCTACGTAGACCAGAGAACTAAATTTCATGCCAACCCAACTAGGATAAGAAAATTTTACTACCAACAACCCCTCACACAAACTACAGACTCACTGATCAACCTGCATTAAATAGAAATTTTGAGCATGCAGAATTAATGATGCAGAACTGCTTGTGCTAGCAAACTAGGAGCATATCAATTTTGCTCTGAATCTGGAACGTTCATCTGAGAGCTATTAAGATTTCATCTAAGGTGGCCATGAGCATTGTTTTTTGCCTATGATCAACTTGCTTCTTGAAAACATCGATGTTATCTCAAATATTGACACATTATTCCTTAATCCTAGTTTAATCATACATGTCCTGACAATTTGGAATGTATCTCCAACTCAATCCATGCTCTTCATTTATATCGGTGAAGTACATAAGGTCGGTTTGGAGAGAAACTTTCCTTGCACTCCATCTCGCTTCATCGATGATCCTTCCCTAATCCTGAGGTGCTTATTAGCGATGAACTTACTCATGTAGGGACTTTCTACTTGTTGGATCATCTCGCTTTTAACATTTCACTGACAGTCATCTAGTTCTTTCGCTAATCCTTTTCTTGCTTTGTGTGAGACCCCCCATACATCGCCACATTGCTCCTTTCATTTATGGTTATCACCTACTATTGATTAACTTCATCTACACTCGGCTCTCTCAATGATAAAAATATTTATGTGATGGCCCTTATCCCTTGATTTAATGGCCTGACTCCCACTCACATCTGTCCTTTCATTGCACTCTTGCCAATTCACATCTTATCCCTAGGATCATATCAGAGATGGGAAACACCATGAAACATTAGATCTTAGACACGTGTACTTGCATAAAACAAATGGTGCAAAAATACTACCCATAAGATTATATCAAAATTAGAAAAAAGAGAAAACCCTCTTTAGAAAGCATTGATCGCCTATCATTGATCTAGATCTTATGTTCATAAATAGATCTGTGATGAGCAATAAGGCCTTCATTAATCATTGATGCTCCTGATATATTATGCAAGCAATCAGAAATGAATGGTTTACATTATTTATAGGGTTCATTGCACATCGCTAATGTAAAACAACCTTTTACAACACATCTGCGATCATATGGTGTAACAACATATTGCTCATCGCTATTACAAATGTTCTTTTTAATGTGCATCCATGATGATAGATAAGAACGAGAACCTTGCTCATCACTATTACAAAGTTGAAGGATCGGATGCCATTAGCGATGAGCGATATCAAAAGAAAAGACTGTTTATTGCTCATCACGATTACATAGAGTACACTTATGAATAAATCAGTGATGGGTGATATAGGTACAAGGGTCATTGGGACTTAAATGAAAATTTTATGCACATGTTTACAAGTTTTTCTAAAAAGGAGACTTCCCTAGAGGGATGTAAAATGGTAAGCTCATAGCTTTGGAATCATATGGAACAAAGAATGCAATGATCAAGAGATTATTCAGCTAGCCTATAAAAAGGATGATTCAGACCTTCCTAGGAGAGAAACTAGTCATAGGATAACAATCACGTGATGATGCAAATATGAGGATTTCCTCCTTTTCCCCAATCAACAATAAACACTTTACAACTAGTAGCAAAATAGAATGCCAAGAAACAAAATAAAACCCTAAACCTCACATAAAAACCCTATAGCAGATGTGACAAAGATTTTAGATCAAAATTTCTAGGGCTTTCACATGAGCACACAAAAATTACAAAAAAAATTGAAAGTGCCATTAGTGGCTCTTTCTGGGGACGTCTTTTCCTCAATGAACAAAGTGAGAATTTAGATCTTCTGGGAGAAGTAGACCAAGTGCCTACTCCATTGGGAAATAGAGTCAAAAGGTTCTTTCTACTCCCAAATTCTTTGGTTTGACAAGTCAAACCATACTTGATGGCTCAAGGCCACCAAAACATAAATGTAGGCCTACTCTTATCTCTATCATACACAAATTTTTTATCACACCTCGCTGGATCCAATCTATAAATATCACTACAATATGCCTAATCCTCATGTGGAAATAGCTCATAAGTTTTGCTATTCACAATAGTATAAAGCTGAAAACAACTTCCCTTGATGTTTTGCTCATTACCACACTATAACAAAATTTCATCCAGCTGCAAAATTTGGTACTCATATTCTGCTACATAGCTAGTGCTATCAAGCTCAATTTGATTAGTATTTCACATTTCAAAGGTGAAATAGTCATAGGAATTAATCAAAAGATTATGCACACCATGCAAACTACCTCTGAATGTATGTAAAGATATACACTCATATATAATTGGCACACCCTGTTTCTGTGCCTCAACATGTTGGTGTAGAGAATCATCAAGAATCTCTAACCTATCCTTATTCTTGCTCACTTTGATATCATCTGAACACAAGATATCATCTTCAAAATCCAAATCTTGTTCAAAGGTGAGAAATTCTGGTTCAAGAAAATAATATGTTTTTTCTTTGAAATCAGCATCTATCTCCACATGAACAGACTCATAACTAGGCTTATTTAAATCAGGAAACAAATACTCCATCAAATGCATATTAGGACTTTCATAATTCATTCCATCTAACACATGGGCTCTATGGTTGTCTGTTGTTCCTAGCTCTTCATTACCAATTTTTGCATTTGTATCACCTTGCTTACATTCATGTTTATCATATATTATATCATTGAAAACAAATAGTTTCTTGTCATCACCCAAATTATCAACAAGATGACATGTCTTTTCATGTTTGGAAGGAATATTAGATACCCATTTTTCATATCTCCTATAACAAAAATCATTATCACTGTCAAAATCAATATGAGCATTACACAATGACTGAGGTTTACTCATATGTGCATATTTATGATAGTCAATAGTTAGTAAATTTGAAATTTGTTCACTACTTAATAGACCATAATCCTAGCCAATTCTCTCAGCTAGTTCTTCCTCTTGTTCCTCAATAGAAAAAATTGTGTTTATCAAGTTGTGAATCGAGACAAATCAAGATATCACCACTATCAAAACTTAGACACTTTATAGACTGAGTTTCATCATTAATTTGACCATTTATACCCTTTTGAAAACAAAGAGGAACATCTTCATTATCAGGAGCACTAGTGGTTAACATGGTAGAACCTTTAACCTCTTCTTTTTCAAAGAAATAATTGTATGTATTTAAAACTAAAGACCTTTAATCATTTGTATCCACATAACAATTAGTTGCATCAACATGTTTACTTATAAATGTGGATAGTAAACTTTGCACATATTCAATCCTCATCTTTTCCATATTGTCTAAGCATGTGTAAGCCATTTGCATATTCAATATCCTAAAATCCTTCAACAATGCACCAGATCCCTCCTCAAAAGCTTCAAACATATGAATGCAATTTGATGTACTAGGTCTAAAACTTTTAGGGATTAATGCAAGAGCAATAGAAATTTTGTGACTGAAAGCAATGCTTGACTCTTCATCTTGTTTCTTGAGCTGCTTTAACCTTGTGACAAGATTAGAAGGCTCTTTTACAAATTCTTTCGTAAAAGAATCCACCAATTTATCCCAGTAGGAAAAGGACTTCTCAAGAAAATCTAAGGACCAATCCCTAGCTTTATCTTCAAGAGATCTGACAAAAAATCCAATCGACATATCATGATCTCCAAATGAATGTTTCACCATGAACTTATAGAAACTTTGAACATGTGCATCTCCCTCACATATATTATATCCATTAAATCTAGGCATTTGCTGATATGTTCGAGATGGCATAGTTTTAACCTTATAATCAATCCATGACAAGTCTAATTGGTCATACAAAAAAACAAAAGAATTGAAAAAAGGTGCAGGGAGTTAGCTAACAGGCCTAACATGATTATCTCTTAACTCAGCTTGTATAACCATTAAATTCCTTTTGTTTAACTCTCTAACTCCCTTCCTGAATACAACTTTCCATTTTGGCCTAATCCTAGGCTTGCTTATATTATGGCTCATGCTTTTCTTGATATCAACTGTCTGAGAACTATCAAACTTATGAAGTTTCTTGACAATATGCATTCAAGTTTCTAATGGCATGGTTATTTCTCTTTTGTAATCCATGGATGTATGCAAACTTAGTTTCAACTAATGGTGCACAATCATAACCATGATAAATTGAAGAATAACCATAAATAGATAGAATCTTTGAAATATATAACTTTATTCTTAAGCATCCATATTTGTTACTTTATGACCAAAATTTTGAGTGAAACAACAGACTCAATCCATATGACAAGTTTTAATATGTAAAGAATTATGTACCTTTACACTTCAAGTTTTTTGCAACATTGAATAAAGCCTCTTCAAGTTACAAAAAATAGCCCTTCATGTATAGAAATTGTAAAACAAATTTGCCACCTCTTCAACAAGAGGAAAACCTTTGAAACAAGGGTATCTTTATCTGAGTTCTTTTAGCAGAGTCACCATAGGGCCACATACATCACCTTGCAGATTTGAAATTTCTTTAATACTTGAACCAAATGTTCATTTTTGTCTTCACTCTTTAAAATAGTCTTCGACATATTTGTATCAAAGATACAAAAGTGCCCCTAGTGGAGTCACCATTTATGTTGGTTATTTTTTAGAACCAAACTTAATCTCATTCCTAACCTATGGGCTTTCCATGACCCAATTATCAACAAAGGTGAGGATTGACCAACACTTAAGTAGAGTAAATGCTACTCTACTTCTTCCCTTCAGGCTCTATGAGACCTAGGGAGAGTAATCCCTTATATACTCATAATGTTTCACATTTTGTAAAGAGTGTTTCTTTACAAAGATGCACAATCTCTTGAAAATCACTCTATCACAAGCTTGGCTAACCTTAGATAAAAGCACTATTTATTTTCAAGAAGTGCTCCTTCAAACTCAGGGTTGGTACATTATAGTTCATAATATGTTAAATCATTCTTCATCTTAAATCCTAGGCTGAATTGGATACTAGCTTGACTAATCATAAGGTAAAATGACCAAATAAGTGTTGCATCATCTTAGGCAGAAAAGCAATATAACTGTTAATAAACTAGTAATACAATCTCAATTTAAATATAGAAATAAGTGGGCTATCATAATGTTACTTTGTAACATTTAACTCACTATGTCCTTAAAATACCACATCCTTAATAAATCCTATGTGCTTTTCTTCACAAAACTATGAGTTTATTTCAACAGTTTAATAAATTCATTGAATTGAAGCACAAAAAAAATTCACACTTTTTGTGCAAATGACAAAAGATAAATGAAGTTTCCATTAACAATATTCATTCATAACTTGAGAGATAACACATAGGAGAGTAGAATTATGAAAAGCTAATATTCATCTTCATTTCTAATATTTCTTTATAAAAAATATTCAAGATTTATACATAGTATAATTTTTATCTCAGAATTGCTTCCAATATATCTATCTGAATACCTATTAACATTCTATTATGGTACTAGAGCTACATATCTACTGTGACCCTATTCTGGATTCAAAAATCTAAACTCTCTTTTTAGCCATGAAAATCCCCTTTATATAACAGGGGAGCAACAAGCACCCAATTGAATTACAATTTCAATTTCAAGTTCATTTCAAAAACCTAATTCCAACTAACATCTTGAAGGACTCCCCAGGCAGTTTCATACATAATCATTTTAGAGCAGGGCAAGAAAAAAACATGTGAAAAGTGTTAGCCATCACTGTCACAACATTTGTCATTGGGAACAAAAAAGATCTTGTTCATTTTACCTAAAAATTCTCCACATCAACAAAGGAAAGGAAAAGACAAACCATCGACATGTATAAACCGATACCTCTTATGTAATGTCCATGGTGTCATCCAAAGTAAAATAAAAGGTTACCCTTATTCAGATTCGTTGGCATCTGAAAATACCCAACCACTTCTAGTTCTTGTAGGAATTGGAGGTACCATAAGCACCTCATCATTAGAACTATCATAAGGCACCGAGGAACAAAGATGTTGGGCCATAATCAAGTCTGTCTCAGCTTTGATGTCTGAAGAAGTGTCTAATAGCATGATAAGAAACTTCTACTTCTCCTTATCATTCTGGTAGCTCTTTCCCTTCTTCCTGGCCTTCTTCACTGGTGACACCAGTTCCTTGCCTTTGGGCTCAATCGCCTCCCCTGGAAGGGTCCTATTTCTTAGGTGGTAAGTACTTTGAACAATTTTTTTCTTTTTATGGCCCCTGTCCCTCCTTTTTCCCTTTGCAATATTAGGGGAAGCCATGGTTTCTTGCTCAGTTGCCTCCTCATCGCATTTGGACATGCTCAACCAACTAGACCTCCTACCTAGTGGATTTTCCTTACTAGTTTTTTCCATCACTTCAAAGTTTACAGAATGATAATTTATTTATTTTTTATTCAAAACCCAAAAGAAGAATACCCCAATCCTAGTGATAACACTTAATTCTAGCAACAAAAGTCCTACGTAGACCAGAGAACTAAATTTCATGCCAACCCGATCAGAACAAGAAATTTTTACTACCAAAAACCCCTCACACAAACTATAGACTCAAAAGACAATGAGAATAATCATCGATCAACTTGCATTAAATAAAGATTTTGAGCATGCAAAATTAATGATGTAGAGCTCCTTGTACGAGCGAACTGGTAGCATATCAGTTTTGCTTTGAATCTGGACTGTTCATCTAGGAGAAATTAAGATTTCATCTAAGGTGGTCGTGAGCATCATTTTTCGACTATTATCAACTTGCTTCTTGAAAACAGTGATGCTATCTCAAATATTGACACGTTATTCCTTAATCCTAGTTTAATCATACATGTCAGGCGATAATTTGGCATGTATCACCAACTCAATCTGTACTCTTCATTTATATTGGTGAAGTACATAAGGTTAGTTCAGAGAGAAATTTTCCTTGCACTCCATCTCACTTCATCATTGATCCTTGCCTAATTCTGAGGTGCTTATTAGAGATGAACTTACTCATGTAGGGACTTTCTGCTTGTTGGATCATCTCTCTTTGAACATTTCATCGACAGTCATCCAGTTCTTTCACTGATACTTTTCTTTCTTTACTGGAGACCCCCCAGACACCGCCACGTTGCTCCTTTCATTTATGGTTATCACCTACCGTTGATTTACTTCATCTACACTCAACTTTATCATTGATAAAAATATTTATATGATGGTCCTTATCCCTTGATTTAATGGCCTGACTCGCGGACACATTTGTCCCTTCATCGTGCTCTTGCCAATTCACATCTTATCTCTAGGATCATATCAGCAATGGGAAACACCATGAAACATTAGATCTTAGACACGTGTACCTACATAGAACAAATGGCACAAAAATATTGCCCATAAGATTATATCAAAATTAGCAAAAAGAAAAAACCCCCTTTAGAAAGCATTGATCACTTGTTGATGATCTAGATCTTAGGTTCAGAAACAAATTTGCGATGAGCGATAAGGCCTCCATTTATAGTTGATGCTCCTCATATATTGTGCAAGAAATTAGCGATGAACAATTTACATTATTTATAGGGTTCATCGCACATCGCTAATGTGAAACAGCCTTTACAACACATCTATGATCATATGGTGTAACAACATATCGCTCATTGCTATTACAAATGTTCTTTTTAATTTACATCCATGATGATCAATAAGAACGAGAACCTTGCTCATCGCTATTACAAATTTGAAGGATTGGATGTCATTAGCGATGAACGATATCAAAAGAAAAGATTGTTTATCGCTCATCGCAATTACATAGTGTACACTTATGAATAAATCAGTGATGGGAAATATAGGTACAAGGGTCATCGAGACTTAAGTGAAAACTTTATGCACATTCTTACAAGTTGTTCTAAAAAGGGGACTTCCCTAGAGGGACATGAGAATGGTAAGCTCACAACTTTGGAATCATATGGAACAAAGGATGCAATGATCAAGAGATTATTCCCCTAGCCTATAAAAAGAATGATTCAGACCTACCTAAGAGAGAAACTAGTAATAGGATAACAATCACATGATGATGCAAATATCAGGATTTCCTCCTTTTCCCCAATCAACAATAATCACTTTACAACTAGCAACAACATAGAATGCCAAGCAACAAAATAAAACCCTAAACCTCACATAAAAACCCTATAGAAAATGTGACAAATATTTTAGGTCAAAATTTCTAGGGATTTCACATGAGAACACAAAAATTACAATTTTTTTTTAAAGTGCCATCAACTTGTTCAATGGCCAAGCTAAAAAGAAACATTCATTCTTCATTATTTTTATGAAAGAAGCTCAAATAAAGCTTTTCATTTAAGAGGGAAATACTTTTAAAATGGAGAATGAAACTTACTAGGGTTGTAAGAGGGAAAACCAATCTAAGTCTATGGCTAGAGCCTTCAAAATCTCAAATAAACTCTCCCATGGAGGCTCCAAAGAGTGGCAGAGGTATCAACACAAGAGAAAGCACAAAATACATCAAAACCAAAGTGATAGCCATGGCTTAGAGGCCTTCAAACTCAACAAAATGAAGCCAAGGAGACTTATACAGATGAAGAAAATGTTTACTATGGAAATCCAAAAGAGTATTGACATAGAATATAGAAGGAATTTCTAAAAATGGTGACCCCAAGCTTCAAAACCCTAACTTCCATGCCAGCACTCAGCAAATCCATTTTCTCCAAGGCATGGCCAATGTAAAAGGATAGTCAAAATGTGTTTAGAATCAGTTTTTGTTCATGCCTAGGCTGAAATATTCCTTAATCTTTTTTTCATTTTTAGAGAAAAACATACGTGCTTTGGCCCTTTCATTCTAGGGTAGGCCTTTTCATGCCCTAGAAATATTTTATACCCATGCACTTTGCCTTGGAAAAAATTAAGACGATGACCTTAGGCCCTTCAAATTTTTGCTTAAGTCATAAGCATTTTAGAGTTTTCCCTTGGAGTTTTGAGTCATCATAGATGGTGAGTGCACAATTTTTTTTATGATTTTTTATATAAAATTCAAATGTATATAAAGCCTTATATAATCTTCTAATTTTTTGAAATATTAATGTTATCCAAGATTTAAAAATCAATATATTTCGAGATAGATTGAGAAAATCAAATGTAACAAAAGGGGGGTTTCTATTTTTGTTTTCTAGAACTACAAAGTTGTAAAACACTAAGTAGTAATGTTTCTATAAATTAATTAATTAGTTATTATTTAAATGTAGTTAAATAGTGCACTTGAGTTGACATCAAAATTTTCTTTTTCTAAGTTGAGTTCTTGGGTAGATTGGGAAAGGAGGTGACAAATTGGGCTTTCTATTTTCAGTTCTTCAGCTGTTTGCACTTGATTTTGAGGATTTTTTGATGGACCCTTTGGAGATGGAAAGTTTCCATCTTTTTGAGGTAGTTTGAAGCAGATTTTTGGCACTATTTTCTAAGCTTTTTACTTTAGCTCAAAAATTGAAAAGTTCTCATTTTGAGATGCAGATGGAGCCATTTTTTCTATTCTCACCATTGATCATGTCACTTGCAAGCCTATAAGTTGGAGAAATTTTGAATTTCTCGGGGTTTAGAATTATGTTTCTTGCTCTCATATGCATTTTAGAGAGACATGTGAACTCATTTGAATCAGATTTTGATATTGTATTCCTTCATTTCAATAAAATAGCAGCCTTCTTCTTCCCATTTTCTTGTTTAGAAATATGATATCAATTGATGTTAACTATGATTCAAGAATTGAATCCTCTTTATGTATTGGTGTTGTGAATTTTGTTTTAGGAGTCTATTCTAATTTAGGTTGCATTTTGTTTTAGAGAGTGTTTCCATGTTGCAACTGGATAGCCAAGCCTAGCTTGACTAAGGGTTCAATCATGATTGCCAACATGATATTTTTACAATAATGCATAGGAGTATTATTAAAATGTGTAATAATATTTTTGAAGAATATGATTTTTGGCCAAAGATGAAAATAGGAATTGAAGAGTGTTTGCACTGGGAGGTAAAATAATGGGAGGAATTAACTAATAAGGTAATTATTTTACCTAAAAACATTTTTGTGCAAATATTCACGAGGAAGTGGGAAGAAGATGTAAAATATTGAGACAAGGTAATTACTCTACTCAAAGGGTATATTTTGGGTAAAAGTACAAGTGAAACATTTTCACCAAAGGGTCATAAGATGAATAATTATTTTTACCCGAAGAGCATTTTTTTTGGGTGGAAGTGATGTTTCCATCAAAGGAAGATTATTATTAAATTAATTTTCACAAAGATACAAAGATGAGGATTAAAGTTGAAGTATTTTAATTTGCTAAAGGCAATTAATTAAAATAAAATGAAGAGTTGCACCAGATAAATATGTGAAGAGTCACAACCCTAAAAAATGTAATGTATATGTAAGATGAAATAATAGCACCAATAATTAGAATTAGGAATGAAGTAGCAGGTTAGGAAATCATCATGGTTGGATAGGTTGATCAATTGCCTCAACAGAACATTAAGTTGTGTATTGCAAAATATTTTGAAATTATATAATGGAGAAGAATGCATAAATTGGTGGTCCAACACTATTGTCAATTTTTTGTTGCTAATATTTGATTATTTGGCTGTCTCCAGATTGGTGCTTTCATATTATTTAAATTGGAGTGCCAAAACTCAATTTATCAAAATACATTTGTTGTTCTTGTGTGGTTTCATTAATTGGTTTCTCTCAGAGAATTAAATATCCTTCTAATAGATCATAGTAATTTGGAAGTATCACTTGGATCAATAAAGAAGAGCCCTATAATCGATAAAATTATCATACTGTCTCCATTTTGATTATATCTTATTATTCAAATTAGAAGTATATTTGATTTTTTTAGGTCACACTTGTTGCCTTTGTGTGATTTAGTTAACTAGTTCCTCAAAAAAGATTAAAAATTCCTATTAATTAATCATAGTAACCTGGTAAGAATCATTTGGATCGATAAGAAGAGTCTGATAATTACATTCTTACATGTTTTTACAAAGTGCAAAAATTCACACATGCCAAGAAATTTGAATTGTAGCCAGTAAGTCACATATCATTCACCTCTTCACTCCATTAGCCAAACAGGAGTAGGAAATGGTCATACCCATTCCATTTTAAAATTTCATTAAATCTTATCCATACATTCACATTTTAAATTTTAGTAGGAGTAGTTAGTAAGCCTTCATCTATTACACTTTATTGCATTGTGGATAGATCCATAAATTCAACTAAGTCATAAAACTCTTAATTTTCTTCATCTATCAAGGTCCACCCACCTTGGTTTAGTAGAGCCTGAAGTGTAGGGAGTCATCAACTATATAGGTTAACTTCGTTTGTTAGTTCAAAAATGTTGAAAGTCTTATCATAGAGCCTGGCATCCTCTTAGGATTTGTAACCTGCATTTTTGAGACCTAACAGTGCCTCCAACTATTAATCATACCTCCATTGAGTGTCTAAATGTTTTTGCTATGGATAATGAGCTTGATGGAAAAACTCATCATGCTATTGGAAACAAAAATGTTCCCCCTAATAGGCTTGATTTTCCCACTCTTCCTTCTATAGGTCAAGCTCTTGTTGTCTATTAAGCTCATCAATTATTCTATTGAAATCAAGCAATATTCTTGTGATTTCACTTGCACTTAAATTATCAAAATCTCAAGGTTGAGTAGGATAGAAATGTGGCTTATTTTGAAAATGATGAGTCTCTTGGGGTTGTCGATATGAATGTGTAGGTTTCCATGAAGATTGAGCAAGGTAAGGTGGGTGGTATGCATTTTAAGAAGGTTGAAAACCCACAATAGCAGGGTTATGTGGAATGAAATGGGAGGTATAACCAACCCAATATGGCTAATTGGGAAGTGAAAAGCTAGCATTATCATGAAATGGTGGAGAGTACATGTGGTTTCCATTATAATGTGAAATTTGTATGCATGGAAAACACTTTGAAATTTACAAAATAAGAGCAAACAACTGCCCAACCACATATTTTTGGTACATACCAAAAGAGTCACCCAAAAATGTATATTGCAAAGTCACCAAGTTCTTGAAGGATGCCTCCAAAGGTTGAAACGTTAAAGAGAACCACTTCTTCAATGACATGAAATGAAACTAAGCTGCTTGAACCAACTGATTTTGAATGGAGTCACCATGGTGTTTGAAAATATGCCTCAAATGGAAAAATGCATTGAAGAAAACAATAGATTCTTCAATAGAAAGAAGTGGTCCCACTAGGTGTCCCAAAAAATTTTGTCACATGAAATTGCTCCCTATTGAGCATGAAGCTCAACATTCCAATGACACAATGGAAACAACCTCAAGGTGTGGAACCTTTACATGTATGAGGTCGAATCTCCAGAAAAGGCCAGCTTCCTTTGTCAATCCCAATACAATGTGTTGATCCAACCCAACACATGAAATCCTACCACTAACATCTTACAAGGAAAAGTGGAGAAGGAGAACATGAAAGGGAAAATGGAAGGAGAAGGCCGAAGAAGAGAAAATTTTGAAGATTTTGGAGGTCGGAGGGAAGCCTTACCTCTTACCTTTGAAGGTAAGAAGTAAGGTACAAGGGAAAATGGCGAAGGACAAAGAGTAAAGGAAGAAAGGTGCGAGGAGAGGGAAGGGGAAAGAATGAAGGCCAAAGGCCAAAAGGAGAAAGGAAAAAATGGAAGAGGAGAGGGAATCGATAAAGGGTAAAGGGTAAGGGCGAAGGCTGAAACCCAAAATACTTAGAAGAAAAAGGGAAGGAAGAAGGAGCAAGGAAGAAGGAATGCAAGGTAAGCGAGTAAGAGAGAACTCGAAAACCTGAAATTCTAGGACTTAGCAAAATTTAGGAAACTTCAAGGAGAAAACATGCAAGATGGCCCATGGGGAATTTTTTAGATTGGTTATCAATGATGGGACATCAAAGGGGGGAATTTAATTTCAATATGTGCATAGGAATTGGAATCTTGAAGGGGATATCAAGGTAATGCATGCGGAAAACAATTATTTAATAGTGGTGTTCTGTTGCTTGGAAGACCGAGACAAGGCCTTTGAAGGAGGGGCCTATTTCTATAACTAGATGGGTTTGTTTATTAAACCCTAGCATATAGGGTTCAATCCAACTGGGAAAATTTCATTGAATATTCTTGTGTGGGTGAGACTCCCTTGGTTCCCAGAGGAGTTCTAGAAGAATGATGTCATGCATATGATTGCCATTCTTTTGGGAAAGCCAGTGGGACCTTCACAACAAATGATGGAAAAGAAGGTTATTTCATGTTCTTGCATTTGTGTGGAAATAGAATTAAATAATCCTTTACTAGATTTGATGGAGATTGAATAGGTTGGGTCTACTTCTTAGATTCAACAATTCAAGTATGAAGTTCTTCCCTTTCATTGTCAGATATGTCATGAGTATGGGCATTTGCAAAGGAATTTCCCCAAACTTATCTCTTCTTAGGGGCATGTGGGTGCCTCATCTTCCTTTTTTTCATCTTAGCCTCCTCCACAAAGGATAAAGAGAAGGTTCTTGTGTCTAGGGAGAAATTGATAAGGAGGGTTTTATTCTAGTGAAGCCCTATAATAAGGGTAGAGGTTTGAAGAGAAATTTGAAGGATAGGCAGGCAGATGCTTCTTTTAACCATTTTGAGGCATTAGAGGATCTGGATCAACAAGTTGGATTTCCTAATGGGATACATGCAGGGCCATATATTGGGGGAATGATTTAATGAGATCCTACTGGTAACCCCAACTTCTTGGGTTAGGATCATTTAGACTCTTAGATGGATATTGACTAGCATCTGTTGTGCCTTGGAGAGGTTGTTGTGTCGGTCGACAAGGAGATCAGAGATGTCTTAGCCTTGACTCTGCATGATCCTTTACTAGAGCTTGTGGCTATGGTTTCAGGTAAGAATAACAAAGGTGGGTCTTCTATAGGTTTGTAGCAGAAAAACCTTAAAAAGGAAATCTTAGAGAAAGCTACAAAGTGGGTAGAAAGAAAGATCAAGAAAAAATGAAGTCATAGGAGAGAATTTGGTGGAGTCAAGGTTAGTTAGGACTATTGACTCCCTTTTCTCTAACATTCAAAAAATACTGTCTTGTCATGGAATCCAAGGGGATTGAATAGCTCCCCTAGAAAAAATCTTGTTGAGGATTTAATTAAGTTGCACTCTCTTGATGTTGTGTTCTTTTAGGAGACTAAATTGTTAGTGGATTGTATGACTACTATGGCCTCCAATATTTTGGGGAGGGGTAAATGTTAGTGTATTGTGGTACATGGTAGATTTGGTAGGATTTCTTTCCTTTGGGACCCACACAAGATTTCTCCTATTTGGTTGATAGCTGGAAAAAATTTCTTATGCATGGTTGCATCAAGCTTTGAATTTGGTGAAATACTTTTTCTTACTAATGTGTATGATCTTATGGAGCTTCCTAACAAGTTATAGCTTTGGACCCATATCAGGGTTGTGCATTCTTTAGGTCCCTTTCTTCCTTGGATTATTGTTGGTGATTTTAATTGTATTACTAGTTTGGAGAAAAAAAGGGGAGGAGTGGATAGGCTTGATCCTTCATCAATGATTTTCAGAGAAAATATTGATGATATGTTGGGCTTGATTGGCGTAAGACTTGGTAATGGTATGTTCACATGGATGAATAAAAGATGTGGTGAGGGCTCTATTTTAGAGAGATGAGATAGATTTATGATGTCTTCCTTCTAGGTTGCTAGCAGTTGGCTCTCAAGTTTAGAAATATTGAATTGGAAGAGATCAGACCATTGTCCCATTAAATTCTCTACTAATGGGAGGAACATTCCTAAGAACCCATCTTTTAAATTATAGTTTATGTGGTTATGTGAGCCTTCTCTGTAGGGTCTCATGAAGGAGAGGTGGAGAATGAGGTTTATTGCATATGGTATTGCTATGTATACTTTTGTTAAAAGGCTTCAGTTTGTGAAATATCACCTTAAGAAGTGGAATAGATAAAGTTTTGGTAATATCTTCAGGTCAAAGTTGATTGTCCAACAATTTTTGGACTCTATCACTAGGTAGAATAGGGATCATGGGATGTCCATGGAATCTCTTAGAGAGGAAGAAGATTTTAGGAAAGAGTTTGCAAATGGGAGCTAAGGGAAGAAATTTTTTGGAAACAAAAGGCCTAGACTGATTGGCTATAGGAAGGAGATAGGAATACTGCTTTCTTCTTTAATTTAGTTAAATCCAAAAGGAACGGTAATTTTCTCTCCTCTTTGGTGTCCTCCCAAGGGAAGCAATTATTTTCCGTCAAGGATATTTTTTAAGAATATGTTTAGTTTTATTCCTCTCTAATCAAGGAGGATTTTCCTGCAATAGATGTGGAGGTTAACCTTATCCTAGATTGTATTCCCTCAATTATTTCCCCCTATGTAAATGAGATAATTCTTAAGAATATCCTTTTAGAGGTGGTGGAAGAGATTGCTTTAAAAATGAAAAAAAAGGAAAGGCCCCTAGTCCAAATGGGTTTTTTTTTTTTAGGAGTTGTAGGAGGTTATGAAATTTGATTTGTTAGTTGTGGTGCAAGAGTCATAGTGTAGCAAGAAGATGCTAAAAGCTTTGAATTATAAATTCCTTATGCTTATCCCTAAGAGCCTGGATGGTGTTAATCTCTTAATCAGTTCAAACCGATTTCCTTATGCAATGTGGTTTACAAGATTATTTTTGAACTACTAGTGGAGATACTAAAGTTGTGGATGGGTAAGATCATCTCTAAAGAGCAAGGAGGTTTTATTTTAGGGAGGTGAATCTTTGATGGTGAGTCCATTGCTACATAATTTATTCATTCTATGGAGAGATCAAAGGAGAAGGCTATGTTCATTAAGTTTGATATGGCCAAAGCTTATGATTAGGTTAAATGGGACTTTCTTCATAAGATGCTCTTTCCCTTTGGATTTGGGGTTGGATGGATTGAATGGGTGATGAGTTGTGTGGTGTCACCTTCCTATTCAGTGTTGATTAATGGGGAACCTTCTCTATTTGGAGCCTCTAGAGGTCTCAAACAAGGTGACCCATTGTCTTCTTATCTATTTATAATTATGGTTGAGAGCTTGGGGAAGATTTTGCAATCCCATGTGAGGCAAGAGTTTATTCAGGGTTGGAATTGGGGAAATGATTTAGCCCCTCAATCCCATGTATAGTTTGTAGATGATACAACTTTGATGGGTGTGGCCACAGTTTGTGAAGTGACCAACATCAACATGCTCTTGACATTTATCTAGTAGCTTCAGGTAAAAAAATTAATGAAGATAAATAATCAATTTTTGTCTTTAATACTCCACTGAGTATTTAGACAAGAGTAGCGTGTATCTTAAGATTTCATATTAGTTATTTCCCTTGTATTTGGGTGTCCCTCTCTTTGTGAGTCCTTTTCCTAGAGGGACTTGGAAGAATGTGTTGGACAATTTCTTGGAGTGGATTAGTAATTTGAAATTCAAATGGTTGTCTTCTACTAGGAGAGTCTTGCTTTTAAAATTCATGGTATAGGCTCTTCCAATTTATAGGTGTATGGTTCAAACTAAACTAGTTGGTTTTATTAAGGAGCTAGATGCATTATCTAGACAATTTATTTTGTGTAATCTTGCTTACTCTAAGTGGAGTTTAGTGATTTGGGAGAATATTTGTAGACCAAGGAAGTTTGATGGTCTAGGGTTGTGGAATGTAGTCCACACTAGGCAAGTTTTGGTGGAAAGCTATATTATATATGGTGCACTAACTAGGACCAAGCTTGGGCTAGGATCCTAGCCTCAAAGTATTTTTGGGGGATTGATTGGAAAGTGACGCCTAGGATCTCTTTGGAAGGTAGAGCTCCTATGATTTGGAACACTTTCAAGAGGGGAGCTAGTCTTGTGAAGCAAGGCTTGTTCTAGATTTGTAATAGAGGGTCAGAGGCTCATTTTTTGTTTGATTCTTGGGATGGTCATCCCTTAATCATGACTACTTATTTTCATTTGTAGAATATTTGTAATGCATTTATTGAGGCTAGATGGACTCAGATGGAGAGCTTTAAAGCTACTAAGAACCTTGGGAAGGTAGAAGTTTGCAAGTGGAAGGATGTTTGGAATTGGCCCCTAGGGGGTTCAGAGGAGGACCGAGTCGAATTATCTTGGATTTTGGCTAGTAGGTATTGTAGCTCCTTACAAAAGGATGATATTTTAGCTTGGGATTTGGAACCCAAGGGATTTTTCTTGGTTGCTAGTGGGTATCATGAACTAGATAGGAAAGAGTATGGTGGGGAGGAGGTTCCTTGGTGGAATTATGTGTGGAACAAGTTTGCATGGCCTAAATGCAACTTTTTCCTTTGGATTGTTGCTCGTAAAGGTATCTCACTTGGTATAATATTTTGAAGAGGGGATTTCAGGGGCCTTCCAAGTGTGCCCTGTGTGGGAGTAGTGTGGAACTTGTGGTGCATTTGCTCCTTTAGTGTAGGTACTACAAGATTATTTGGAATAATTGGTGGGAGACTTTGAGACTTTCTTGTGTGCATGCTTCATCCTTTTTGAGTTTTGGAGGACTTTGGGTTGGCCTCCTGCCAAGACATTTTGTCTTCAGGTAGCTTGGGGTATAGGCCCTTCTTGCATTCTATGGAATATTTGGTTGGAGAGGAATTGTAGGATCTTTACTCAAGTGAGTTTTTCTACTCATCAAGTTTGGAAATGGGCCTATAGCATGCTTCAAGAAACTATTCAAGATAGGTGTGAGGTGGGAGTGTTGATGAGTTGGGTTTGACTGCTCGTCGGCTGGAGGTTTAGGGAGGTTGTCCTCTATTGGTAGGCACAACTCTACTACGAAGGTTCAATGTGATGGTATCTATGATATCCATCTCTTGTGGGTGTCGTGAAGATTAATACTAATGACTCTTCTAAGGGAAATCTTGGCTTTTCTGGTGTTGGCGATGTTGGCAGAGATAGTGAGGGATCTCCCATCTTTATCTTTTTTAGCTTTCAAGGGATTTATTTAAGTAATAACTATATGAAGGCTTTGTCTATCCTTTTGGATTTGGAAAATATTTATGAGGTTGGTTGTCATGAGATTATTTGTGAGTCTGATTCACATATTACGGTGGAATTGTTGAATAAGTGCTCCTTTGAAGGGGCTAAATGGCTACTGGACTCATTGATTCAACAAATTCACTAGATTAGTTCCTCTTTGGATTTAGTTGCTTTTTTCCATATCCCTAGGGAATGGAATAAGGTTGTGGATTGTTTGGAAAAATGAGCTTTGGAGCATAGGAGTACTTGGTAGATTGATGATTGGGAACAACTTCCCTTAGGCTATTCTCGAAGGTTGAAGTTGCTACTACAAGAGGATATTCAAGCTTTGTAGGTTGGGTTTGGGGACTTGTTTTGGGTTCTTGCAAGGGCTAGTTTGGGCTTTGTGGGTTTTGTTGGTGGTACTCACTACGAGGGAATGCTTTGATTGTAATTTCTTTCTTCTTCATTGAATAAATTTTTACCCCTCTTTTATTAGAAAAAGATTTAAAATATCAACAACCCCAAGTATTTGATGCAATTTCAAATCGATGGCATGTATAAAATGATCAATTGAGCATAGATAATGTCATTTTTTAGTGATGTGTTTTTCAATCAATATGGAAAAATAATTTTCAAGCATGACAAACACTAAAATCCAGTGGACAATGCCCACTATATATAGCCCATTGGCTAAATATAAATAATAATATTATTAACTTTAAGAAAATAATTTTATTTTTTATTTAATTGTTTATTAACTTAGTAATCTTATTATTTATTATTATTTTTATTAATATTTGGGTATGTGCAAGATCGTGATGGGCCAAAAAGTGGCGATATCATGGGTATGTGTAGGGTATGTGGTTGACGACTTTTTTAAATCTAAAATTGATGAAACAAAAAGGGTTTTTAAAGGAGATTCTTAGCTTTCCACCAATTTAAATTATGATCTAATTTGTATTTAATAAATAATTATTATTCATTTTCTATTGGAATTATGACTAAAGTCTTGATTGATAGGCTAAATGAAAAACATCTATAGCTCTCAAACGGTATCACATTTTTTGAATTTGAAACATGTGTCACATTCTATGCTTCACATACTATAGGATTAAAAAAAAATGAATTTCATGAAGTTTTGACCAAGTTAAGGTGGTCAGACATGCGAGTTTTTATATTTTTTAAATTTGTAATAACAAAATCATAGTTAATTATTTTATTGGAAAAATATTACAAAAAAATATGCATCACATCTAGACATGAGTCCTCTACTTATATCTAAAATATTATAAAAAAATATTATCATTTATTGTGGTTAAGGTGGTCAGACAGACACCTACTTCTTATTTTTTTCGTGAAATTTAAGTATTACTACATTGAAATTTCAAATTTTCACCAAATAGATTTTTCTTTTTAAAAAAATAAACCTAGTAGTTTAGAAACTCCATTTAATTTTCTAGAGATTCCATTCTTACATATTTTTGAAATAATATAGATAACTTATTCAAATTTTTATGTCAACTTTCCTAACTCTGACTTTTCTAAATTTTTTGCCACTTAAGGGCCTGTTTTTTCCATGATGATCCTACACATACCCATTTGTATTTTTTTATATTTAAGCTTTGCATTTAGTTTATTATATTATGATTTTTAATTTAGATTTAATTTTGAAATTTATATTAGTTATTTATGTATTTTTACAAAGCTACAAATATAATTAAAATTTACTTAATTTATAATTTTATTTTATTTTTAGACTATAGGAATCAGGTAGCCCCCATATAAACTACAGTGCACTTGGTAAACTTTATTCACATGAATGGTGACACTGGTGCAACATGCCCTCTGGTACCACAAGGATAGGGGAGACTGGACCTCATGACCTCTTGCTTGCAACAGGATGTTTTAACTAATTGAGCTAGGCCTCCTACCCAACTTAATTTATAATTATTTGTCTTATTAAATTTTCATTATTTTAGAATAATTAGATTTTGATTTTTTTTAATTTATATAATAAAATATATTTCAAACTTAAAATATAAATTAAAAGTATAGAGATAAAAAAACTAGCTTTTTATTAGTCATTTCATGCCAACAATTTTGAGTGTCCTCGGGGGAGCCTGGATCTTCATTTCACCTGCACTCACGCCTGCACCTGCTGATGGTTCAGAGGGAGGGAGCACTCATTTCAACCTCTCTTATTGGAGGTGTTCCTTATCTTTGAGAACAAGCTACACCGAGCCCTAGAGGTACTACCAATGCTAACATTTCATTCCATCCTTCTTGTTTTACCGTTGTGATGATGTCTTTCTAGAATCCTGAGTGGGCTCTAGATAAGGATAACATTTGTCCCTAGGGAGTTATGTTCAAGGTAGCATGCCATTCGATTAACGATTTATAATTCACCTTTAAGACCTATGTAGTGTACTCATTGCACACTTAAGGAGGAAAATAGACAAAGAGAGAAAGAGAGAAATGAGAGAGGACAAGTGAAGGTGAAGGAAGATAGAGATAAAATATAGAGTCAAAGGGAGAAAAAAGAAGAGAGAGAAAGATAGGGGAATCAATTGAGACAAAGGAGAATGAGAGGTAGACAGAGAGAGAGAAAGAAACATAGAAATATAGAGAGGGAGAAAAGAGATGTAGAGAGATAGAAATAGATAGAGATACATAAATAGAGCTAGAGATATAAAGGAATAAAGAGGGAAAGAGAAAGATATATAGTAAGAGAGATAAAGAGAGAGAAAGAGAGGAAAAGAGAGAAGAAGAGGGACATAGATAGATATAAAGTCACATAGAGAGCGAGATAGAGGGATAAAGAGAAATAGGAGACAAAGATATATATAGAGGTAAAGAGATTGAGAGATAGAGCGAGAGGGAGATAAGTAGTTTGATAAAAAAAGAGAGTCTGATAACAAAAGAGAGTAAGCGATAGAGAGATAGGGAGAGGGAAAGAGAGATGAAAAGAGAGAAAGATAGAGGAAGATAGAGATTGAGAGATAGTGAGAAACATATAGATAGAAAGGGAGATGGAGATATAAAGAGCTCTCTCTTTCCCTTCCCATCTCTCTCTCTATATATATAACTCTATATATATCCCGCTCTACCTCTCTCTCTATATAAAGTTTCTTATCTCCATCTTTCTCTCCCTCCATCTCTCCCTTTCTCTCTCTTTATGTCCCCATCCCCATCTCTATCTCTATCTTCCTCTCTAACTCTCTCCCCTATTTCTATCTCCTTACCTCTCCCCGCATCTCTCTATTTGTCACTTTGTCTCTCTCTCTCACCCTTTCCCCCTCTCTATATCTCCTTATATATCTATCTCTCTATCACTCTATCTCACCATCTATATCTTTCTATATATCTCCCTCCCCCTCTTCCTCTATATCTCTTTATCTCTGCCTCTCTATCTCCCCATCTCTCTTTATCTTTCTCCCTCTACGGTCTCTCTCTATCTTTCTATCTTTTTATCTCCCAATATCTTCCTCTCAACCTCTCTATCTCTAAACTTGTCTCCCTCTTTAGATATCCATCCATCTCTTTCCCTCTACCTCTATATTTATCTCTTTGTCTCTCTAACTCTATCTCTCCATATTTCTTCTTCCATCTCTCCCTCTATCTTTGTCTCATTATCTCTCTATCTTTCTCTACCCCTATATCTCTTCCTCTCTCTACCTCTCTATATATCATTTTCTATCTCTCCCTCTCTCTTCCTCTCTATATGTTTATCTCTTCCACCTCTCTCTCTCTCTCTCTCTCTCTCTCTCCATATCTCTCTCATCCATCTCTATCTATATCTTCCTCTTTATCTCTATCATATAGGTCTCTCTCCTTACCCTCTCTCTATCTCTTTCACTCTTTCTCCCTCTATCTATCCCTCTTTCTATCCCTCTCACTCCCTCTCTCCCCCTCTCTCCCTATTGCAAATATAACATGAGTCTATTGGTAATGGAGTCCGATTATCTTCCTGATTTAGAGGTTTTGTTTCAGTCATGTTTGTATCCATGTAAGTGGATGCATAGTTAATTTGAACACCATCACTTCTCCATTGAGACTTTTGTTGCACAAATAACATTATTTTCTAAATGTGACTAATTGATCTCATATGCAGCACAAATGAATGAAAAAAAGCAGACCAATTTTTTTGTCTAATTGATCTTCCACACCTCTTCAACATACACATTGCACACCAATAAGCATATTGTTATTATATTATATGTCCCCTAAATAATTGAACCGTTGCACACAAGGAGAGGAAAATTTTTAAGATACCCTTGAAGATAAGGGAAAACATGGCACATTTAGAAATGGTATGGAAATGAAATATCGACTTCTCGAACTCCATATCCTACAAGTCATGTACATCCCGACCATGACTATATGGGCATGGAATCTAAGAAATGATAGTTAGAAAAGGTATGCAGGAACATCAACCACCAAATCGAAAATGCACGCATGGGGCAAGCAGCTCGGATGGAGCATAGACCACTAGACTTTGATCCTCCATAACGTCAGTAGACGTGACAGTACTAAGATTATGAAGCTGTAGAGAAGAGACACCTCAACTGAGGAAATAAATAATCCAAAGGGCTTTACTTTGGGTTTTGGACGTCGCTGTGGTGAGGTGGGATAAATTTAAGGACTGAGATTTCTTTGTCTTCTCACCGACAAGTCAAATCAGTGACCATTTCAACGTTAATATCGCTGGAAACATATTCTGTATTTTTTATCTTCTATGGAAAGATTCCTACCTATGCATGTTGATGTTGTCCATTAAATTTAAAAACAATCTTGATATCATCCAAAAGATGGCCCCACTGCATTAGGTAGTGCTCCTCGATTAATGCCGTTTGACTAAATCCATTGCAGCTTTCAAAATTTCCCTGTCGCTATAGTCGATGGACAGCTACGAGGAAATGGAGTAATAATAAAGATGACCAGCAAAAGCACGTCGTCAGTGCAAGCACATGAGGATACTGGTCTCTTTTAGAACAAAATTCTAATCATTATTGTCACTGTCCAATCTAATTTTTCAGATTTTAGTAAGATACGACAATGACACATTTTATTTATTAATTAATTGAAAATTAAAAATGAATGATTTTTTATTCTGAAAGACTTCGTCGCCTGACAATAATAACCAGAATAAAATTTGAAATGTAACATACAATAGTGACAATAACTTCACTAAAGAATTTTGTCGGTTATCCTTATTAATACTCATTTTCCTCTTTGCCGTCCATCGACTGTAGCGACAGAGAAATTTCAAAAGATACATTTGATTTAGTCAAACGCCATTAATCGAGGAGCACTACCTAATGTAATGCAATAAAATAGGCCCATCTTTTGGACGATAACAAGATTGTTTTATAATTTAATGCAACGTCAACATGCGTGGGTACGTATCTTTCCATAGAAGACAAAATACAAAACACTTTTCCAGCAATAGTAACATTGAAATGGTCATTGATTTGACTCGTCAGTCAGGAGGCAAAGAGATATTAGTTGTTAAATGGTAGGACAATGTAAGCCATCCATAGATGATGTGGAAGAGCACTGAAGTTAAATAATTTATTATATGGCAGTTTCATGGTTGCGAAGAGAAAAACGGTAGGACCTGGGTGATGGTACGCAATTCCCACCTTTTTCATTACGTAGCTGTTTCTGAGTTAATTTAGTACAAGTTTGTATAATTTATGGTTATTAAATTATATTTTAGTATTTAAATATATTTAATGTGTATTAGTTTGATTTACAACAATTTTTATATTATGATATTATTATCAAGTTTCAATTGAGTTGTTTGAGTCAAATTTATTGATTTATGTTTCATGAGTAGTGGTTCCACAAGAACACATCTTTTATGATAATGAATGGTTCACTTAGCACTCATTGCATTTAGATGATGTTCACATAGGTGAAGTATTGGGAATTCTTAGGAGATTACCCATCCCAATACTATTCCAACTCAAGCATGCTTAGCCATGGAGTTTTACCAAGGTTAAGCCCGCTTAGCTTGCGACCCCATTTGCATTGTTGAAATTCTCATACCTTTCTTAAATTAAGAGCATTGGTCTATGTATAATCAATGATTAGATTTTATTGGACATCAAGATTATTATTCATCATATTTCTAAGAGTTACGTGTTTAACCATTCTCATTTATCAATCATTTTATTAGAAAGCATAAATTCAAAAAATTCACTTGCTTCCTCATTGTTTGGATCTTCCATAACATTATCAACTCTTTCAACATTTCCTTCGTTATTAGCATCTATATACTTACATTTTTTTTTTATTGGAATCCCTTCTAAAACAAATTTCTACAAATGGGCTAAATTAAACTAGGAAAACAAGGGTTAGGAAAAAGTTATGTTTCTTGTAAATTCAAAACAATTGAGCATGCTCAAGTAGGACTTTAATATGGTACTTGGGTTAATTGTGGTCAAGTTTGCTATCTTTAGGCTTGGACCTTGGACTTCCATCCTGAAGGCCCTTCAAGATCCCATTATCCAATGTGGGTTGAACTTTCCTTTTTAAAGCTTGTGTTCATACCTTTGAGGAAAATACTTTCTCAACTTGGAAGGGTTATCTGATGTAAGAATAATGTAGACAATTTTTCTAGCTTAAGAGTACATCCTAGAGTCTATGTGGAGATAGATTTGAACAACCAACTTCTTGAGAATATCAAGTTAATTGGCCTTGGGTTTGAGTTCTACCAACCTTTAGCATATTTTAATAAGCCTAATGTGTGTTTTCTCTACTGACAAGGTCACCTGACAAGAGATTATCCAATAAGGGGGAATAAGTTTGTTTAGCTCTCAACTTTTTTCCTAACCAGTTCTCAACTATTGCAATCCCCTCATCAAGCTTTTGTTATATCTAAAGCTTCTACGCCTTCATAAAGATAGGTCAAAAATTCCCTTGATGTCAAATCCAATAGTAATAAAACCTTTATGGTTTATGCCCCATCATATAAGAATGCAATGTAGTTGGATGGTTGGAAAGTAATAAAGAAGAGGAAAGAACTTTCTAGGCTTGTTGATCTTCAAGGTGGTATTATGGTTGCTTAAATGCCTTCCTCATCAATTCATCTTAATTCTAGAACTTTTAATCAAAGTACCACACCTCCCCCTCCATCTGCAAAACATAGATCAAGATCCCCTTATTTTCATCAAAAGATTTGAGATCTTCTAATCAATCTATCTCTCTTGTTAACCATTTTGGTGCTCCACCAAAAGGAAAAAACCTTCTTGAATATTCTTAATCATGAATTACAAAACTCTTTCATGGAATGTTAGGGGGATTTTTCTCCCTCATCGCAAGTATGGGGTTAAGGAGATAATTGCTAAGTGGAAAATTGATAATGTTTGTTCATGCATGCATTTTATTTTTGTTCAACAATCAAGACAAAAAACTTTCTTGCTAAGATTGATTTCAATAAATCTTATGATAGAATGCATTGAACCCTATCCTCAAGATGTTACAGTAGTTGGGTTTTGGTCGCAAAATTTGTAATAATGTTCAAATTCTATTCAAATATGTCAATTCTCAGTTGGTAATTAATAATTCCTTATCTACCTTGTTCCCTCTATAATATTCAATTAGGAAGGGTTACCCTTTAGCTCCATTCTTTCTTATATGTTATTATTAATGCACTTGATTATCTATTATAAAAATATAATCAAATGAATTTGATAAAGGGAATTTCCATTCCCAACAATATGTCTATTCTTAGTTCACTTTTTATGATAATTTTCTCTTTCTACAAAATTTTGAAAATGAAATTAATAATGTGTTGGAGGTCTTGAACTTACACTACTCTATTTTGGGTTCTAAGATAGCACATCATAGGGTAAACCCACAAAAGTGGTTTACAATTTGAATGAGGAAGGAAAACTTGTAAAAAATGACCCCATGCCAAAAAAATTTATTTTGGGGGTTTGAATGAACTTGCTGGTTTGAAGGAACCAAAAAAGGGTTCACTCGAACCAGGGTTTGAGTGAACCCATTTAATGCATGTATGAACAAAAAGAAAATGAAAACCACTTTTGGGAAGGGGGTTCGCTCGAACCTAGGTTCGAGTGAACCCAGGTTCAATTGAACCCCTGGGGGTTCGCTTGAACCCCCCTGGTTTGAGTAAACCCAGGTTTGATCGAACCCCTGGGGATTCACTTGAACCCCCTTGGTTTGAGCGAATCCCCCTTTTCCCTAATTTTTGACCTTGTTGACAAAAAAGTAAAATTTTTTTGCACTTCAGAGCTCGGTTTGAACATGAAAATGGCAGATACTTTATAGACCCAACTAGAATCAGGTGTTCCTCAAAACAAGCTATCCAACGAATATATTTTTAATATGCAAGCTTTGGTTTTATTAATATGTATTTTATTTTTTATTTTTATTAAACATAGGTTTTTCACTGAAAAATCAAGCTCTTTGTTATGCACGTGGAAAAATCCTAGATTATCAAAAAAATAAAATAAAAAAAATGAGTACACCAAATATTGAAGTCCTTCATCCAACAAAAAAAAATTTGAATTTTGATACATACAGGAAAAGTTTCGGTTATACGGTCATGCTATGTCTGAATTGTAATTGGTTAGACTTTAGAACTTGATTAAAGAATTTTTTTTCAATAAAAACCTATCTAACCAAGTGGAAGCACTAGATAGCAGAGTTACAAATCTAAATTCGAAAGAATTATAATTTATCCTTCATGGAAAAAAAGTTATGCATTATATGGTGAGCATCACTTTTTAAAAATGTTGTTTATGAAAAAAAGCTAGTTTTCGAGGGAGATGGAAAAATAAGTGCAATCTAATTCCAAAATTTTTGAAAAAAAATATATTTAGAATCTACAGACAAAATTTCACGAAACTCTAGTTTGCATCATCTTCAAATTCCTCATGGTTTAGCCACTATAGGTGCTCGAAAGTGAAGATTTAGTTAAAAATAATAATTTTAGTGTCCAGTTTGGCCAAAAATTGTAAACCAGTATTGTGGGATCACCCCAAAAAATTGATTTTTTCTTGATTCAATTTGATCTAGTGTTGCATTGGATTCCTAAAGAAATGAATCACTTTCAACATGAAAAAATCACTTCGTATATGGGTATTCCCTTTGGGTTATGTATCCTTCTTTCTAACATGTGGAATTGGTTTATTACTATGTTAAAAAAATAAACATTGGAATTGAGGAAATAATTTTCTATCAGTAGTTGGTAAGCTTCGAGTTGTTAACTACCTATTCCTTGCTTATGTGTATTATTCTTCATGTTGGATTCCATCTAAGAAGGGATATGAGTACTGAAACAAAATAATCTGCCAATTTCTATGGTCTAATTGGGAGGGAAAAGATAGTTTTAAATCTAGATATCATGTTTGCATTTTATTCAACCCAAATGTAAAGGATGATTAAGCCTTCTAGATCTCAAGACACAAGGAATCTGTTTAACTACCAAATGGATAGTCAAGGTTGTTAGAGAAACCTTGGAAAAGCTTGGTAAGACACTACATTAATCTTATTTCTATCAAAGGGAAATGTTATGATGTTATATGGGTTGATAAAATCCTTTTTGTTCCCTTCTTCCACATGAAAGATTCATTTCCTTAATAATCCATTTGGGAGGCTTGGCAATTATTTTACAAATTAATAAATTAGAAAAAAATTCCTTGCAACATGGGTTCAAATTTGTTATTTCTTCCATTTAGTGGAACAAGGTAATTCAATATCATGATCAACCCCTTGTTTCATTTCCTATACAAGCTTATTATTCATTTAAAAAAAGGGGTTAAATAATTCAGTGACATTTGAGATTTTAATTCCTCATATTGGGCTTCTTAGCAAAGCTCTAAGAGCATGTTTCAGTTAAACAATAGGTATAAAGGGTTTTTTACTTTCATGAAATCAATGGTGCTAGTGAACCTTGCTATGAAACTTTGCACCCCTTTACAATGCAAATTTCACAAAAAACTAGTTGTGGATTTCTAAGTACCCTTTCTCTTGTTTTCCTTTAGTTTTTTAATTATTTAAGCCTCTTTTCAAGAATTTCATTTTAAAAATCCAAGAGTAAACTATAAATTGAGATATAGGCTTCAAGAAAAGATGTGGATGAAACTGAGTGTCCAAATATGGAGGTTTAAGGGTAAGACTAATGCTCAAACCTAGAAATGTATAATGCTCAAATCTAGAAATGTATGAGTGTCCAAATATGGATTGAAATGTATGATGGTTCTATGTGCAAGTGAATTCTAACCTAGAAATGCAAAACAACAAAAGAAATTCAAGCTAGAAAACACAAACAAAAAATCCAAGATTAGGCCTAGTTGAATTCAATCAAAGCACAAGAAAATGGAACTTTTTACCTTGTTCAAATTCATGGTTTGGCTGGTCCTTGTTGATGTTCAATTGTGTGCTCTTTCTTGGAAAAAAAAATGGTCTATAACCTAGTGCAAAATGAAGGTACGAGGATGGAGAATGCAACGGTGGATATGGGTATTGAAATGGATACAAGATTGTGGCTCAAAATTGTTGCAACAATGGTGATATGCAAAAATGGCTAAGTGTTGGCTTGAATGCTTGTGTGCTTGAATGATAGAGAGTGATGGATAAAATGGAGATATTTCCCCCCATTTTTAGGGGAAGTGCCTCTAAAACAATGGAGGGCCAGGATTAAACCATGGTGGAGGATATCAAGGGATAGGGTGAGTTGAGAACTCACAAGCCCTCACAAACTGACATGTAGCGAATGACATGGAAGGGATGGGATGATGTGGAAATGGCATGGAGGTACTTTGATGTGCCTTGGGAATGGACAAGACCTCCTCATAAAGGAGGTCTTTGTCCGCATGTTCCTTGAGAGGACATGTGAGGAATTAAAAATTCCTGACAAATCCTCATGGGGATGGGAAAATGAATTTAAAATTCCTTAAAATGCATTGGAGGAATAAATGTGAATTAAAAATTAACATAGGGAAGGAGATGCCTTCTTCAAATAGAGAAAGCATTTAATGTAGGTTGACGAAGGAAATATGCCATAAATGGGGTAAGTGCACAAAGTTGAGTCCACAGAACGTGGAAGTTTTTTCCTTACCCAAAAAAACAAAATCGACATTGCAAAAATGAGATCTCAAATTTTTACAAACGAGATCTCAATTTTTAAAAATCAAGATCCTGCTTAGCTTCAGGATCCTGAGACTAAATGTCAAATGGGATACCACTTTTTAAAAATCGGGATTCCATTTATTAAAGGGTCTCGAACTGACGAGCACGAAACATGATCCCAATTAGTATGAAACGTGATCCCATTTTGTAATAATTGGGATCCCATTTTGTAATAATCAAGATCCCATCATGTAATAATCAGGATCCCGTTTTGTAATAATCAGGATCCCATTTTGTAATGGTATTTATTTTTTAAAAATGTAGAAAACTTGATTTTTACCGATCCCATTTTGTAATAATCAGGATCCTGTTTTGTAATGGTATTTATTTTTTAAAAATGTAGAAAACTTGATTTTCACTGTGCACGAGATTATGAGTTTGTGGGCAACAATGACAACAAAAACTAGCCTCCAAGTATGCCTCCACCCCCATTTTTTCATTTTTTAATGAAATTGTCAATAGAAGAATTGATTTTGGGATGTTTTTAATTTATTTGACGTTTTAAGCATTTTATTTCTTGTAACAGTAGAAATGAGGAGGGTATGTGTAGGATCATGATGGGCCAAAAAATGGCAATATGATGGGTATGTGTAGGGTATGTGGCTGATGGCTTTTTTTACCCAAAATTGATGAAGTGAAAAGGGTTTTTAAAGGAGATTCTCATCTTTCCACCAATATAAATTATGTTTTACTTTGAATTTAATAAATAATTATTATCCATTTTCTATTTGAATTACAACTAAAGTCCTGATTGATAGGTTGATTGAAAAACATCTATAGCTTTCAAACGGTATCACATTTTTGAATCTAAAACATGCGTCACATTATATGCTTCACATACTATAGGACTAAAAAAATGAATTTCATGAAATTTTGACCAAGTTAAGGTGGTCAGGCATACAATTTTTTATATTTTTTAATAGTTGTAATAAAAAAATCATAATTAATTATTTACTTAGAAAAAAATTACAAAAAAATATTCATCACATCGGGACATGAGTCCTCTACTTTTATCTAAAATCTTATGAAAAAATATTATCATTTTATTATGGTTAGGGTGGTCAGACAGACCCCTACTTCTTGTTTTTCCCCTCAATTTTAAGTGTTATTGCATTGAAATTTCAAATTTTCACCAAATAGTTTTCTTTTTTAAAAATAAAACTAGTAGTTTAGAAACTATATTCAATTTTCTATAGATTCTATTCTTACATTTTTTTTAAATAATATAGATAACTTATTCAAATTTTTACGTCAAGTTGCCTAACTCTGATATTTCTAAAATTTTCACCACTTAAGGGCCTATTTTTTCCATGAAGATCCTGCACATACCCATAAATTGTAGAAATAGATGAAAAAATGCAATGAAACTTGAAGATATTGAACATAAAAAAAAAATGAACCTTGAATTGTATTTTAGAAACAAAATTTAGCTTTTGGAACCTAAATTTTTCAATCAAACCCAAAAAAATTGCATTTGAAAACCCTAATTGAAACAAAAAAAAATTGCATTTCAAAACCCTAGAAATTGAAATGAAATAAAATAATTGCATTTGGAAACCCCAATCAAGCTTTCTGAAACCCTGAATTCAAATCAAACAAAAAAAATTGGATTTGAAAACCCTAGTTTGAAATGAAACAAAAAAATTGCATTAAAAACCCTAATTGCTTAGATTGAAACCCTAAATTGAATTGAAACAAAAAAATTGCTAAAACCCTAAATTAAAATCAAACAAATCATTTTGATTTTGAAAACCCTAATTTCAAGCTCAAGAAAATTCATTTGCATTGCTTAAATATTTTAAATTTCATTTGCATTGTATGGAGAAAACAATATTTTAAACTTTAGTTTCAATGTTAAATTATAATTAGATTGAAAATGATATGTTAAAGAATAGTTAAAATTCATAAATTTTATCAATTTTTGTTTTCAAATTTAGTTAGCAATTTTGTAAATCCAAGTGTACAATCCATTTCCAATTGTCACTTAATTAGATAATATTCAACATTCATTTCTATTTTATGTTTTGATATCTCTTAGTCATGCCTTGTTTCCATTTCTTGTTTGCATGTGTTGTCTATTGTCTTTTGACAATCTTAACCCTCATTCTAGTTAATTACTTGTTAATTAGGCTTCTAGTTTAGTCTACAATCTCAATTTTTGCACTACTTGTACCTAGACACTAAAATAATCTAAATATTTTTCTTTTCTTTCTTTTAGGTTCTTTCAATTCCAAACAATTGAAAATAAAATACTTGATTCAACATTAACTAATTTTATATTATACATTTTATATCATAAAATTCATTAAGTGGGAAATATTAATGAAAAAAATGTTAAATAAAATAATCTTATATTCAATTTAAAAATTATACAGTTAAAATATACATCAATCTCAATCTTAATAACACATAATTGTGTGTTTCTATTACAAAAATAGTCAATATATTCATAAAATAAAAAATATTCATAAACTAGGCACTAACTTGCAAGTCCATTATTCCAAGGGCCACCCAAACTTACCATAAGTTTGCTAAACCCTAAATGCTAAACTCTAAAATCTAAACCCTTAACACTAAAGCATTCATTTTGTCCTAGGACCTTAAAATGAAATTTGGTTGCCTTAGGCAACTCCACCAGATTTTATTCCCTTAATCCATGCCATTTTGTTGTAGGACCTTACTACAAAAATCCCCTTAAGCCATCCTATTACCCTAAACCCTAAACTCTAAAATATAAACCCTAAACCCTAAAGACATCATTTTTCCTAGGTTCTTAATGAAATTTGGTTTCCTTGGGCAACATCACCAAATTTTATTCACTTGATCCATGTCATTTTGTCCTAGGACCTCACTAGACATAGATCCCCTTAAGCCATCCTATCACCCTAAATCATAAATCGACGTCTTCAGGGGTCCCAATATAACATTTCTTAAGGGGATCAAAGAAGTTATAAAAATTTGGTGAAGCTGCCCAAGGCAACCAAATTTAACAATTTTAAGATCATGCAAGATTATAATATGAATGAGATTTCATGATCTAGGTTGGTTAGTTGAAACAAAAGCTATCTCAATCAACTGTTCCACAAGAAAATGTTCTTCACTAACTTGCAAGTCCATTATATTCCAAGGGACATGAAAAATTCACCCTAAGTTCCCTAAACCCTAAACCTTGAACTCTAAAATCTAAACCCTAAACACTAAAAAATTCATTTTGTCCTAGGACCTTAAAATGAAATTTGGTTCCCTTAGGAAAATCCACCAAATTTTATTCCCTTAAGCCATGTAATTTTGTCGTAGGATCTTACTACATTGATCCCCTCAAGCTATCCTATTACCCTAAACCATAAACTCTAAACTCTAAACTGTAAACCCTAAAACCATCATTTTTTCTTATGCTCTTAATGAAATTTGGTTGCCTTGGGCAACTTCACCAAATTTTATTCACTTGAGCCTTGTCATTTTCTCCTAGGACCTCACTAGACATAGATCTCCTTAAGCCATCCTATCACCCTAAACCATAAATCGATTTCTTAAGGGGTCCTACTATGACATTTCTTAAGGGGATCAAATAAGTTCTCAAAATTTGGTGAAGTTGCCTAAGGTAACCACATTTAACAATAATAAGATCATGCAAGATTATAATATGAATGAGATAAATCATGATCTAGGTTGATTAATTTACAGTTTAGGGTGATAGGATGGCTTAAGGGGATCTATGTCTAGTAAGTTCCTAGGAAAAAATGGCATGGCTCAAGTGTATAAAATTTGGTGTTCAGTTGCCTCAAACCTTAATGAAATTTGGTTTCCTTGGGAATATTCACCAAATTTTATTCACTTAAAAGCCATGTCATTTTGTACTTGGACCTTACTACATATATCCCATTAAGCCATCCTATTACCCTAAAACCTAAATCCTAAAATCTAAATCATAAACCCTATAGCATTCATAAATTGTCCTATATTAATAGTTAATTGTATTTTCATTCAAGTAGCATGTCTTAGACATAAATGGGGCTTACATATTTATCATTTGTATTCAATTAGGCCGTTTATATTGAATGGTTTAAGGGTATTTCCTAAACATGTATCTTACATTTTAAAATTACAAATCTAATGCAAGTTCACTCGTATCTTAGAGATCACATGGATTGATTCAATAATATTCACAATCGACCTCCATGCCATCCATCTCCACCACCTTCACCTCCACCTCCACCCACTCCACTTCATAAGCCCCCACCTCCACAACCTGAAATTGATGGTGCTCATTTGCAAGCACAAATCAATGCCAATGTTAGAACCATCCAAGATCAAATCAACATTATTCAAAATGAAGAATGTGTCACTTCACCTATGAGGATGTTTACATCTAGGATGAAAACTGTTGTTGATGTTGTCAGGGCTATGGATGGGATCTTAGATGAGCGTCGACAATGGCTAGAGGAGAGGAGAAGTTTCAATTCTGAAAAGGAAAACACAAAGAAATGAAGAGATGCAGTATAGAGCCACAATAGTTTCTAAATTAAGACTTATCTTAAGGGGATGTCTTAAGGGGTTGTCATAAGGGGATGTCTTAAGGGGTCATACTATAACATCTTAAAGATATAATTGATTTAACAATAATTTATGTATGATATTTAGTGATTATACAATCAAATATAAGGTTTCAAAGTAGGAAAATATGGACATTTAACAAACAAAATATATAGAATATTGATTTAGATACATAAAAGCACATAGAGTACATAATTGTGTATGTACATGTATTTATAATTTGTACAAAATGTTTAATTGTGTAAGTATGTATGCACATACATGTTATCTCAAAACAATGTTTACAAAATTTGGATATGCCATCTAAAGAACATCTCAAACTCGTTCCTAGAATGTAGGTCTTCATGCCACCTAATATAAAAAAGGTACAAGCAATATCAATGAAATCATCAACACATACATATTTTAATTTATATAAAACTATCTATATGTACACAACTCAAGCACCTCGATTTAAAATTATTCCACACATGTGTATAGGTTGAATCCAGGCATCCTCTCCTTTTTGTTTCAAAGTATGATCTATCAATGCAATGATGGCTTAAGGATACAAAAAAGGATAATAAAAAAAATTTAACTACTAATGTACAAGTAATATCAATATATAATCAAAACATGTATTTGAATATAATTTAACTAATTATTACCTATTTTTACTAAGTATTCCATGTTGTCTAGGTTGAATCTGCATAGAATAGATGCTTTTTGTGATTATGATTTAAGGATCTATAAAAGGACAATTTAAATCAATTTCAACTAATAACACACTTGACAAAGATTGAAACATGTATTTAATATATTTAAAAGGACAATATAAAACTAAAAATATATTTACCTGTATTTACTTATTCCATTGTACCATCTACATCCTCTCTTTTTTGCAATGCATCTACGATTGTCTCATGCTCTTCCATAGAAATTTTCCATACCACTTTATTTGCAAGTCTTCCATGATACTGATCTCGTTTTATATTTGTTGCCACCACCAAATGTGAATAGTTTATAATCTTTTTATGCATTTCATAATCTTAGAATGCATGTAGACCATTCATCCTTGTCAGGTATTTTCGTAGCCAAGTACCAACAACCACCACCAATCCTATTCAAAAACATGAAAATCATCATCAAATAAGTTCTCAGAATTTTCTTAAGGGGATCAAAAACTTGTTATCAAAATTTTCTTAAGGGGATCACCATACCTGTTGGATAATGATAGCCATCATCATCTTCTCAACGTGCTATTAACTTATGTTTATTCTCCACACAACGAGCCAACCAATATTCTGTTTGCTCTTCATTCCCCTCAGGTGCAACAACAACATACACATGTCCTGCAAACAAAATTTGTTTTAATAACTTGTGCATATCCATATAAATAATTTAGTATTACAAAATAACTTAATAAAGTGAAATTAAATGAAATAAATTGAATTAAATTACCTTCTTGTATAATGTTCAAAATATGGTCATAGTCTTTAGATGCAAATATTTGATCATTTTCTTCAATAGTTCTTTTATATTGATCATGTGCTTGTGTAGGTGTTAACGATCTTTGCTCCCACTATCAAACCATTCTATATTTTCACACGCTTCCCAATCTCTTGAGATACAAAACTGAAAAAAACAAGAAAGATCCCTTGTCTAGATAGTCCATGTTCTTGTTGTTGAACTCCTAAATTATGAATGTCATTTAGTAGATCCATTGATTGTCTCACAGTCAACTCTAGGTACAATATTCTCTTCTTCAACCAACCAAAAGAATCGATGAACTATAGAGTACTAACTCAAACTAGGTGTAGATAATCTTGTATTACACCAATCCATAATCCCACATGTGCATATTTAAATTTTATTGCATCCTTGAATTTTAATTGTTCTCTAGCAAGAATTCTTTTGACACACGCACCATCTCCATCATGTTCTCCTTTACCATACCCAACTTCAAAAAAAATTCATTCATGCTAGACATTAAGTTCCTTGTGAACCCTACTTAACCACTAGAACATTTGAGCATTCTTGAACTACCCTATACAATTATTTGACCATATGAGGTGTTCCTTCATCTAGATTCCTCTTTCTCTTAAATTTCTATAAAATATACTGAAACAGTATTGAACAAACTCTAACGAGTGTAATCAGTTGTCACTCAAATAAAAATGATACTCCCTCAAAAAAAATTTATCATCCTCAGTGCTATCATTTACATGTCTATAAATAATATGGACAAACATAGCTTCTTGCACTAAATTATAATACTGTGATTGAATTTCCTCTTACGGAGCTAGAGTATAATTTTTCACAAAATCAACCACTAAAAGTATAGTACCAATTGGAAATGTGTTTCTACATGTGCGAAATTGGCCATCAAGCCATCAAGCATGTTGAGAGTGCATGACATATTTTGGTACAATCTTATTCTTAAATTCACTCATAAATGCATACACACTAACTTTTTCTATAACTAAATCACAACGCTTTCCCATTTTTCCATCTTTTTAAGAATATTGAACATTCTTAAATATTTTAACATCTAATTGTTGTCCAAAATCATTATCAACACTTTCATGCATACAAATTCTTAAGAATGAAAGATTTCCATAGTTAATGCATTGTCTAGAAATCAAGAACTTAAATAAAACAATTTACCATTAGAATTTTCACAAAACAAACCCAAAATAAACTCCCTTATTGCTTTAGGTGGCATATTAATACCACATTCCTGTATAATCATGTTAGTATGCAAGGTACAACGTATATATAAAAAAATCATAAAAATAATGAAATTGAACATGTATTTTACAACAACAAGATATTAATTACTTATTAATTTTTACATACCAGGGTTTACATTTTTCAAAAAACCTTTGACTTATTTTAATATTAACAAGTAAAACTAAATCACCACAATTTTTTTTATAAAATTTAGTTTATGTTGTATCTAATAGGTGTTTTGGGTGAGGATGGCAAACTTTGTAACCACTACAACAAATCCTTGTGATTTTCTCCATTTTTTACTTCGTTTTTTGCTTCCACCCATTGTTTTAATGTATTTTTCTCCAATTTTTGAAAAAGTTGGCGCTATTTATTGGGATGGCACCATTTTTCATATTTTTTGCACTAATCAAAACAAGTAGGTGCTAAATCAGGCACTAATTAGCACCTACTTTAGCACTAGATTTAGAGTCGGGTTTAGTGCCAAGTTTAGCACATGATTTCGCACCAAGTTTAGCACTGTATTTAGCATTGGGTTTAGCGACAAATTTAGCATCGGGTTTAGCACCAAATTTAGTACTGGATTAGTGCCTAATTTAGCACCTAATTCTTATGATCTAGCAAGGATTAAGTGTTAAGGGATTAGGGGTATTAGAACAAAAAATCCTTCCCTAATATTCATTGGCCTTCAATTCCTTGCCTACATTTCACTTGCATCAAAAGATCCCTCAACCCTCGACCCTTAACCCTAATCCCTCAACTCTCAACCCTCAACCTTAAACCCTAAACCCTCAACCCCTATACCCCTACCATATATATTGGACCCTCAACCCTAATCCTTCAACCATATACCCTCAAACCTATACCCTAAATGGTCTACCCTCAACCCTTAACCATCAACCCTAAACCCTTAAACCCTAAACCATAAACCGTTAAACCTTCTACCCTTTATCACTCAACCTTACACCCTCAAAACAATACCCTAAACCATCAATCCTCTAGGTCCTTAACTATATACCCTCAATTCTCAACCCTCATATATCTTTGTCTCTCCCTCCTATTCTCTCCTCTCTATCTCACTTCTCCCTCTATCTCGTGCTCCATCCATCCCTCCCTCTCTACCCTCAACCCAATACCACCTATTCTCAACCCTCAACCCTTAAACCCTTAAACCCAAGTAAACTCTAGTCTACCCTAATCCCTCTACCCTCTACCCTCTACCCTCTACCCTCAACCCTTAAACCCTAATCCATCAACCCCTATACCCTATGTACTTTATACATTGGACCCTCAACCCTAATCCTTCAACCATATACCCTCAAACCTATACCCTAAACACTCTACCCTCAACCCTTAACCCTAAACCCTTAAACCCTAAACCCTAAACCCTTAAACCTTATACTCTCTACCCTCAACCCTAATCCCTCAACCCTATACCCTCAACCCAATACCCTAAACCATCAACCATAGAGGTCCTCAACTCTATATCCTCAATTCTCAACCCTCTACCCTATACATTGGATCCTCAACCCTCATATATATTTGTCCCTCCATCCTCTTCTAGTCTCCTCTCTATCTCACTTCTCCCTCCATCTCTCACTCCATCCATCCCCCCCTCTCTACCCTAATCCATCAATCCTAAACCATCAACCCTTAAACACTCAACCCTAAACCCTAAACCCTAAAACCTTAAACCCTTAAACCCAACTAAACCCTCTACCTTAATAGTATGATCTTAAATTTGAGAATTAATAGCATTTGAATTAAATGCCATTTTTATCTTCTTTTCAATTAAAATTTGAAATATTTAATTTGTAAAATATTATAAAACAAATAAATAATAATAAAATTTATATGTTGAATATTAATCATTAGTTAGAATTTATTTTTCATAATAATAATATGAATGGTTTGGAAGAAATGCAAGAGACGGATCTATTTTAATTTAAAAAAAGCTTAGGGTGCATGGAATCTAATGTAATATCACAATCACAATCACAATCACACAATTTTTTTAAATTATAATAATTAAAATAATAATTTAATGATTAAATTATATTATATTTAATTCATATTCACTGTAGTTTTATTTAGATAAATATTTTTTTATATATATTTTAAAATTAAAATTAATAATTGTTAAAGATATTTTTCATATTTTTATTTTGTATAAAATAACATCAATAGTTTTTAATTATTAATTGAACGTACACAAATTAATAAATTTAATATAGATAATAGTAATTTTTTATTATAAAATATATGTATTTTGTTTTCTAAATTTGTTTGAAAATTAAAAGATTCAATGATTAAACATATTTGAGTTTTTTTGAACATCAATATTTTTGCCAACATGATGAGTTAGAACAAAATACCCAAGCCCTAATTTTCAACTCTCATTTTCACTTGGTTTTTTTGAGCTCCCTTGTCCTACACATGCCGCCATCATTACGGTTTGAAACCTCAAGTTTTTTGAAGGAGTCTCTATCAATTTTCTCACTGATTTTGAGAGTTGTCATCACAAAAAATTATATTGAGGTCGAATTAGGTAAAGATTTTATGGTTCATCATTTGTTTCCACTTATCTAAATGCGTTTTCATAGACATTCTTTCTTGGAATGTCATGCATTTTTCTCTTGCTTTTGCTCTATCGACACCTTGCTTTTCTTGAGGTTGACATCAACGCACTTATGGTGCTCACATTTCTTTGAACAACAAGAAGTTGAGTAAGTTTCTATGCACCATTTCTTTGTGTCTTACCTCTATTTTCTTTCAAAACAAGCTCAATTTGGACTCAATAGATATGAATAAATGGGTGTTTTGTTTCTACCATGCATCCTTATTTTGAATCCCTTCTATCTTGGCTCGACTTCTCTGGACTTAAATCATTAGCAAAAGAAATGAAACAAATCATACTCTCCAAACTTGGTTTGATCAAATGATGAAATATTTTTTTATTTCTTCATCTTTTCTCTTTCCTAGTGATAGCTTGGCCATGACCTCTCTAGAATATTTTTTCTATTTCCAAAAGGAATAGAGTGTAAAATTTTCTTGAATAGTGTTATAGAAGCATTACAAAGAGGCAGTCTTAGTTATTAGATAGATGGTATGCTTCATAACACATTGCTTAGGCCATCCACTAGGGGAATGCAAATTATCCTTGTATAAGTAATGTACTAGAGGATTTGACTCGATAATATCCATGCACTTCATATGCCACTAGAATATATTTTTACAATATAAAATCCTATAAGCTCATACATATTGAAACTTCAAGGTCAAGTGAACAATTTTGTATTATATTTTTTATTTTGAAACTCGTGAATATTATGTGGCTGAGAAAGCTTTTCAAACAACTTTCTTATGTTGTGGATCCAAATAGTTACCATGGCATTACTTTTATGATAAAAGTTATGCATGTCTTCTGAGCTTCTTGATTTGTCTCTTGTGTAAGCCTCTAAGAAGCTTCTTAGGCTACTAATTTGTAATTAGTTTGCAAGGGATTGTTTACTCTTTCTTTTCCAATTTCCTATTTTATAGGGAGTTATGGTCCATTTCTTTCCAATCACAAGGTGCATTTTAGTGAACCCGACCATTCTAAATTATTTAAATGTAGACACCATATGGTTGATGTTGAATGTTATTGCTGCTCCAAGGCACTTTGCCTTCTTCCTTAGACAGTGAGATTACCTCAAGACATGAATGTGGCTATCATAGCTCTAAACACTCATTTCAATATGAAGAGTGCATCAATGTGTAGTAGAATTTGTAAAGCACAATCTCATGGCTCTAATCAAACTCCCCGATCACACAACCCACACAACTCTTAGCACAACAAAAGCCAAAAAAAGAAAAAATATTATTTATTAAATCCTTATGTGAATACAATGTGCTAGTAGATTAAATCCTCTTCAAGATATTACATAACATTGCACACTCCTCACATATATTTTAGCCTTCTCATCATGGCCTTCCTCTCTCTATGTCAACTTTTGCAATAGAAAACCATATCTCTCCCTAATTTATAATTCCCCATACATGTATCGATCTCTATTTATCCTTCAATAAATTATGAAGTTGTAACAAATCAAATCCAAGCCATTACAACAACTAAATCTTTCTAGAGATGCAAAAGTGCAATAACACATTAGAATCCCATAAGTGCAGATACAACCCATAAGTCTACAATGTCTCGATGACCCCAAGGTTCCCACAAGGTTCAAATGACTTCAATATTCTTTCAAGTACATATACAAGAAAAACATTGCAAGTGCAATGACAAGCTAAAAGTCCACAAGTGCATATGCAAGTGAAAAATCCACAATCAACAACTTCAATAATGAAATTCCACTTCAAGTTTAGTTCAACAAAAATATTACAATCCATACAAGATGACATCATTGGGCATCATGCTAACTTCATAAGCATACGTATTCATTAGAATCAGTTCATTACGTCACTAGGTTTAGTTCATTAGAAATTACCTACAAATATCTTGATGCACATGTAACTTTCACAAAAGACGAATGGGGCTAGCAATCTTGCAAAAATTTAGGTGCACATGAAATTCATGCAAAAGGTGTAGGAGTTAATGGTGGACTCACAACACCCTAGGATTAGTTGCTAGACCAAAATATCTTCCACAAGAGAGAAAATGGAAAAAATAACTTGTTATGATAATGGATGTGCAACATCATAAATTGTCACCCTTGACAATTTTACACTATGTTTTTCTCTCCCTTAAGTTAATGGACCTAATTGAACACCTAAATTCCTAAATTATACATTTTATGACCCATTTAAACTTTTATTGACAAGTTATAATTAGAAAACAAATGCATTTACTTAATACTTTTCCCCTGACACCTTAATTCGCAAAAAATAGGTTTGGGACATAGTCACCTAGGGTGACTTGGTCCCACTATTTTGGCTTAAATTTTGAATATGTTAGAGGTGAAATTTTATTATTTGAATTTCAAATATCCGTTATCGACTATTGGGATTTAATTCATGGGGAATTTAAATAATTGCATATAAATACCTAGTCATTGTATTATTTGAAAATTAAGTGAAAGAATTTGAGATAAAGAGCAATAATTATTGTCAAGAGCAAAATTTATAGATCTATTACATCAATTCAATATCAAAGTATTATTTCAAGTTTCTTCATATTTATGTTATCATTGTGTTTGTGATACCTAACCCTTGTAGTTCTTTAAGAAAATCAAGCAACCACAATTCAAGTCTTGAGGAGATGTGCATGGCTGCAATCTTTCAATGAATGTTGGTGAGTTGAAGTCAATTGTTGATTCATCATTCCTTTTTATCATTTATCCCTATCCCACAAAAGGATAGGCTTTCTATCATTGGGATTTCCATTGTGGAAGTGGAAACACAAACACAGGGTTTTACTAAGGCAAGCCCCTAAATGGTACAACCCTTCGGACTCTCTCTTTGAATGTGTAGGATTTAGGTTTGAAGAAGATTGGAGGAAGTTTGAAGATCAATTATTCATTGTTATAATCAAACCCCACATCTTTCTAACTCATGAAAAATTAGTTACAATAATATATGATAGTGATCCAATAGTGTGACAAGTGAAAACAAAAGGCTTGATATGGGACTTGAGGACTGCGAAGATAGATCTAAAATCTCTCTACAAGGACATAATTTCCCTAGGTGACTTGGTCCTACATTTTTAGCTCCAAATTTATATCACAGGTGCATAGTGTCCTACTTAGTTCATTTATGTAGTATGATTTCCTTTGTGGCTTCCCAAATTTGCTATTTTTTCATCAAAATAGTTATTTGCATCATTAGCCTAATGAAATCATTGCATCCCATTCCAAAATCCATCCCATATTTGGTCAAGGGAAAGTTGACTCACCTTTTAGGTTCTAAGTAAGTCTTATACCTTGTCCAAATTCATGAAACCCCCACTACCTCAAATATTTAATGAAATACATTTGGAAATGTGACTAAACCCTAGGGTCAAATCTTAGGGCTTCACTTTTTCTATGTTTCAGGATGCAATATTACAAGATTGAATATGAAAATGTACATATGATGTGTTGCTTATAAATACAAGTTGAGAGATAGGATTATACAATATTGTGTCATGTGTCTTAATCCTATGTTATGAGACAACTAACTTGACAAAACAACCAAATAGATAAGATAAGATAAGATCTTATCTAGATAATTAGGACTTTTAGAAGATTATCTAGAACTAAGTATACAAGTAACATGTGAATAAGTCCCATTTGCTAGGATTATCTAGGTATACAAAATTTATTCACACCAAAACCCCCCTTAACTGCAACTTAGGGGGTATATTAATATGTAAAGATGCAAAAAATGAAAAATATTATTACTGGCCTTGGCTACGAGGCCATGTTAGGTAACCATTTACAATGAAATCTCTCACAAATGAAGAAAAAGAGAAATCCTAGTCAGATAATAATCCTCTCCAAAAGAGAGAAAAGAAATAAACAAGATGATATATGGAGGACTCAATGATACCCCCAAGTACTGCATCCATCATGACTAGACAATTAATGAAACCCCCCATAAGAGGAAAAAAGAGATAAAAGATATCCATCCCACATGTGTAATCTCTTGCAAACATGGCGAGTGTCTGAAGAAAAAACATAATCCAATGCCTAAAAACAATGTTTCTCAACTAGGAAGAAGATATACCAAGTACAAATGTAGCAATTCTACCCATTCTACATAGGAATTTTTAGGAAGAAGAATCCATATGTATGAAGATCATGTCTTTGAAATATACTCATGCATTTTCAAGTTCTTGGATGATGATGATGATGCCACAATCCAATAAGGTATATGCCCAATCACAATAGAAAGTGACAAACTAGGAAAAAATGGAAAGTGATCTTGAACTAACTCTAAAGACAAATATGAAGTGACAACAATTGTATCATGGGTTTCATCAAATAAAAGAGATAGACCCTCAAATTGGTCCTCCAAATATGAAATGTGAGACTCCACAAAAAAATATGCAATGTATGATAAATAGGAATCCCAATTAGGAAGACAATGATATAACTATTGCAATGAATCACCAAAATAAGATGAATGTGTGATCTCAATTTGAAAAGTAGGAGTTTTAGGAGAAGTCTTGGGATCATTAAGACACTCAAGTTCTACATCATATTCAAACTCCTCTAAGGTATCATTATCAAAGGGTAAATGGTCAACATCATCAAGTGGAATGAGAAAATTTGATTTAAGATCATTTGTGAATGGAGGATAATGTGGATCTCTAGAAATCCCCCAAATCTTGGTCCAAACTACTTGTGGGCATGAGATTCCTAAAATCTAACTACAGGTCTCTCTAAAGATGCTTGCACATAAACTAGAACCAATCAATCTTATGATATGATCATTTTTATTACCCCAAATTGATTTCTTATATGTTGTTTTTGGCTCACGAATGAGTCCATAAAGACGAGGAAAAATATTTAGCCACCTATAATGTGTTATGATTCCTTTTTACCATGACTAATAATTATCTTTAGTTAGAATTATTACAGAAGGATGACTTACAAAATCCATGATTACAATGATGATACACTTAGCTAAGTGCACCAAGTTGTGACACAAAAAAGTTTCCACATTTTTTTACCCTAAATGAGCATTTGGTGAGCACCAAATTTGGCACTCACCAAATGGCTTAGATGACTGAGCCTAAGCCTCAATATCTCAAAATTTAAATTTGGCAAGCACCAAAATTGGCACAATTTGAAGTAGTAAATTCAATACCCAATTTGCTCAAATTGAAGAATATCTTTCTTATTTAAAATATTTCAATTTGGGACATTTTAGTGGTATTAGAGTTGTGATCTTGCCAGCCTGAGGGTTTCAAAGGTGCAGCCCACTAAATCTAATTTATTTCCTAAAGATGGTTACTTTATACTCACCCACTCTTCCAACCCCGTGGAAGAATTGGTTATGGATCTAGCTGCTATGAGGGCTTCATATAACAATATGGATGAGGGTTTCAAGAATTCAGTCCCCTACAGTGATTTATTAATTCACATGCAAGGTATGATGGCATTGAAAGGCTATAAATTACACCCAAGTTCAAGTGAGAAAAATCAATAGGAGGATATCTAGGATCATGGAATAAACCAAATGTCTCTACAAAAAGAAGAAAAATCATATTTGCAAGATAAAGGTAAAGAGATCTTATCTAAGGAGAAAAATTTAATGATTCCTAATGGGTTTACTTGGCAGGACAATATTTGTCTCAATAGAGTTAATGAGAAATCATCTTTGCATCTAGAAAATAAAGAAGAAAATGTACCAATTGATCCCCAAGAGATCCAAGAGATACCTACAAAAATTATTAGCATTGAAAAGGAGCCAATGTGATGTGAGAATGACAATGTTGCTACAAATGTTTCAAAAATTTCTAGGTCTATGAAAGGAGGTAAACATTTTGATTGTTTATTTGATTACAAATCAAGGAATAAAGATGAAAGGAGAAGTAAGGAATTATTGCAGCTTCTTGATATGAATTTATCACATCATTCTCATCATAATAAGAAGTATCCTAATGGTGATGAAGAGATGAAGGGAGAAAAATGGAAAGAGAATTTCTTCTCTCAGCTTCAAATTTATTCATCCATAGTGGTGTGGGATCTTGGAGCTACAAATAAAAAGATATATAAACTAAACTTCAAGAAACTCATGAAGACTGAATATTTTGGTGGTTTGAATGTCATATCTACAAAAATATTTATAGCTCAAGACTCTCCACTTCTAGTTTCATGAGAGTAGCACAATGGAAACATGGTGATGTATCCACAACTTCTAGTTTTGGAAATGAGGATGAATTCCTTGATGGCAGCCCAAGGTATGAAAAAGATTCTCAATTTTCAGATTTGTTGCCTCTTTCTATGCCAATACAAATTTTTTGTCACCAAAGGAAGCATGCTAAAAAGGAGAATAGATTAAGAGATACAATTTTCAAAATGGGACATGTAGATTCATTGATTCAAATTCAAAATTGTTTTTGCATTTGGAATCTAATTGATGTTATGAAGGGAAAGGAGGATAGAGGATTTGATGTCATTATTGAATTCTTCATATCTTTCATGGGAATGGAAAGGAAATTCATGAAGATTCGTCAAGGTTATTTTGTAAGTTCTAATGAAGTTGTAGGAGTTCAATGTTTGCAATTCATGAATTACTCCTTGGAACTCAATTCTAGAATTAAAGACAAAAGTATGATGCTTGGTATACTCCATGGACTAAGAGAAGAATTCATAGTTAAATGGACTACTCATAAAGGACAAGTTCTATGGGAAGCAATTTGTGTAATGAAGGAGAGCATGCAAACTATTTTGTTCTTTGGTAAGTAACATAACCTATCCTATGTTATTCAATTGTTTCCAAATCAGCAAAAAATGGTGCTAAAAAATATGTTCCCAGAATTGTTACTAGATAGAATATTGCAGCATATAGATAGCACTTGGAAAGAGAAACAAAAATGCAAACTTATGGAGAGGTATTTCCACCATAGATGGTTTATATGCTCACATGCAAAGGTGCAAAATAATGTGCAAATGTGTAACAAAATTATTGTTGGTAATTCTTTAATAGGAAGGCCACCTAATGAAGAATGTAGTAATGTGGTTCAAGATGAGGTTTCCATATGGAATGTTTGGATGCATGGAGGATTCATAATTTTCTCAAATTTTGTGAAGGCTCAACTTCTTGATGACTCATGGATTGAGATCAAGTTATGCAATATTTTGGAACTAAGGTGCATTTTCATGATTGAGTTTTCTTTGTGTTGCATCAACCTTTATGTTGTTTATACTCACATATATGAGTTTTTCAAGAATTAGTAATTATCATCATTATTTTGAGTTAAAGATTTGTGTTGAGTATCCTCCTATCTTTGAAGAAGCCATCATAGATATCAGGAAGTCAAGGTATGACAATGGTTATGTTACTTCAATAAAAAAAATTCATACAGGAGTGTTATGTGGTATTGTTGTTGTGTGTAGATGTGGTGTTTATGATCCAAATCCATTCCAAGAGTTGGAAACTTTATCTTTCTAGTTTGGACACTTTTTGTTGTTGATAAGGGTTGACTATGCAAGGAGAAAATAACACTATGTTATTTGGAAGTTTGGTCTATTTTGTATATAGATCTTTATGATTTTGTTACAAAGGTTTATGGTGCTGATGTTATGTTTTAATAGAACCATTTTTTGTTGTTCCTCATCAGAGATCAATAATAACCAAGAGAATATTTATTGGAAGTCTACAAAACAGAAATTTATCATCAATATTATTGTTTCTTTACTAACTAATCACCATAGAAATTCATATGTACACTTAAGAGTGACTTGGAAGGCACTTGTGGATAAAGGTTGGATCAATTTTAATTTTTTTGGATATGCTAATGTTGTACTTGCACCTATAATTTTTGGAAGTGTGTTTGGTGATCTATATGTTCTTGTGAATGGACACAAAAGGTGTGCAGCCCTCTACCAGAATGAACTATTTCTTGTTGATCCAATTTTTGGGAAATGGTGGTTTATTTTATGCTATTATATGATGTTAATTGTTGTTACTCAATAGTACCACTTTTGTTCTATATCAGAACCTGAAGTTGCATTTAACATTCTTGAAGTTGAGGCATTCTACAACGTAAGTGCCTCAAAAAGTGCATTTTGAGTTGTCAAAAGATGCTTTATAAGTGGTATAATATGAAAGGCTAAATTTAGAGGTGTTATAATGCTTTTTATGAATTTGGTAAGTGCCTAAATTTGGTGAGGATTATTTTTAGACATGAATCCAATGTTTGGTAGAAGCTTCATGAAGAAGACAACAAATATAAAATACAATTTCTTGCTTTTTGGATGCATTTTGTGCATGTTTTCTCTCACAGGTTGTGACCATTCTTCTAAGGCTGAAAATCCAAGAAAGGATAATCTCCAAGGCTGGTAAAACAATGGGATTGAGGCTCAAAGATAGTGGTTCCAAGTGTCTCCAAGAGAAATTTCATCTAGAGATTGCCAGTGTACCAAAAATATTTAGTTAGAGCTTTGTTTTCTAGTTGCATGCAGGGGTTTTCTAGTGTAGAAGTGTGTTGTGGTTTCAGATTTTGGTTCTACTGTAGGTTGCAAAAAATATCAGTATATATAATTTTATCCATTATATATATTGCTGCTCATAACATTATATTTCAATTTGGTGTGTGTTGAGGGTTTTCTTTTTCAGTTTGGTACATGTATTTTGGCTTGCATTTGTGAGGTTTCTCTATGTATTTTTCTGCAGCTGCAGTTTGTTGCTAGCTGCTATCTATGATAGAAAATATGATGTATTTTCATGGTATTTTGATTTATACAGCATCACATGATAGCTTCTCACATTCTTGAGTTATATTTGCACATATTAGTGAAGATAAATTTGTACCCGATTTCATTGTTTGCTGAGGGTTTCCAATATTTAAGTGGGATATTATTTATTAAATCAAATCTGAAATATTTTCTAGCAAGAGAAATTACAGTGGTATTAGAGTATCATACGATAGTTGGAAACCATCTTATGTTGATTTGGCACAATTTGAAGTAGTAAATTCAATGCTCAATTTTCTCAAATTGAAGAATATCTTTCTTATTTAAAATATTTCAATTTGGGAAATTTTAGTGCTCACCAAATGTGAAGCATGACATTTTGCAATGCATTTTTGTGAACTCTTTATTTTTCTCTTTCTTCGCCATGGAAACTATATACATGAAATAAACATTTAAGTATAAGTTGACATTTACATATCGACATTTACTTTCTTATACTTTATTTTATATTTCATGTATGTAGTTTTAGGATATTTGAGAGTGGTTCACATCTTTTGGAGTTATAATGAAAATTATAGTTTTTGGAAGATCTTATAATTTTTTAGACTAAGTCAATTTTTTGTAATCAACATGTCAAATTTCATCAATCAAGGGGTCAAGTTTTAGCAGTTACCAAGTCATACCATCTTTCTCTCTCACTCTCTCCTTCCCTCTCTCCTCTCGCTCCTCTCTCCCTTCCTCCCTCTCTCCCCTCTTTCTCTCTCTCAGACACCCCTTTAATTCCTCCCTACCACTCTTTCCCTCCCTCCCCTCTCTACTTCTCTTTATCTCTCCTCTCTCTCTCTATGTCTCCTTCTATCTCTACTTGTCTTTATCTCCCCTCTCCATCTTTTTACCTACCTCTCCCTCCATCACTCTGTATCTCACCTATGTCTCCCTCCCTACCTCTTTCCCTCTCCACTCTCTGTCTCTCCTCTCCTTCTAGTGCAGGAGCACCTAGTGGTATTATGCCTCCAAGAGGAAAACCTATAAAATTTTGAATTTTCATCATGTGTAAGTTCATTTCAAATGTAATTAAGTCTCTACTAGGTTTCTAGGAGGTCAAATATGTCAAATTGAAAAAAAATGTCTTTTTGTTCCAAAAGATGCAAAATTGCAAAAATACAAATTATAAGAAGTTGAAGGGTCATGTTGATTGGGAAGGTTGTTGGTTGGCAAGAAGTTGAAGGGGAAGTTATTCTAACTGTTGGAGACACCTTTAAAAAGCATTGTAAGGGCGAAAAATGGATGGAACTTGTATCTTGAAACCATTTTTGTGAATAAAAGTACTCTATTATGCAAATACAATATTTTCTTTTTGCTGTTTACTAGTTTGTATGGCATGCACAACATCACTAGGCCTTAAACATCATTTTCTTTGGTAGAATAGTGAATTGGCTTTCAATCAAACTTGATTTGGAGGAATTTAATTGAGTTCAAAGACTGTTTGAGTTCTTTTACAGTAAACTAGTTGAAACCCTCAAGTTAGGGGTTTTGAGAGTCTAGGTGAGGTTTAATAACCATTCCATCGATGGAGTCTTGGTAAATCAGTCAAATGGATTAGAATATGTTTTATTTTAATATGTTTATGATTGCAAACACAGGGGAAGTTCAGGTACAAAATTTTTGTTGCTGTCCATATATAATTTTCTGAGTTTTTGCCATGAAATTTGTGGTTCCAAATTAGAATTTGTTGAAGATGCATTAGAGAAGTTTCAAAGTTAGTTCACAAAGCTTTTGCAGAAAATTTACATGGTGTTTAAAGCATTGGCCAAGTGGCATGAGATTTGGAATGCATGGATCCAATAAACCAATGTCAAACCTATTCTATATTGACCTTGAGCAAGGGTTTTGCATTTTGAAGCATTAAGGAGTCTTCCAATCTCCAAGAGTTGTTTATTTTGAAGTTTTAGCACGTTTTGAATAAATTTCCATAGTTATTTTGGATTGAGAAGTCAATTATGTGTCATGTGCTTTGGAAAATAGGCCTATTTGAAGCTTGTAACAATTGTATAGTCATTTTTAGAGTCAAAATTTGCAAAAAAACCTTACTCTATCTTTTGATATTTTCAAGTAGGCCAAAATGGGTTCTTGAAAAAGTATTCTATCAATGGAGATTCAATCAGGTTTATAAGATATACCTATTTTTGTCATGATGGAATACAATAAGCAATTGGTATCTTGGGTGTGAACATTTGAAGAATGAAGGTATCTTTGTTTCTAGGAAGCTTAATTGGTTTAATCCTACTATTTTCATGTTAACCAAGGTGTACTAAGGTTTGGTAAGAGGTTGGAACCTTGATTTATTGTTTTGTTGTGTTGAAGCCATGGAGAATCTTGTTTCATTGAAGTGGATTTTGGTGAGAGTTTAAGTGTTCTTTTTCAAAGTTTGTGTTTTGGGTCTTTAGTACCCTTGAAGTCAGTAGATTCTTTGCATCACCTTCCCTTTACCTACCTCTCTCTGATAGGGAGGGTTGGATGGAAACAATCACTGCTCCATGCCTTGAATCTTGCTTGGGAAGACCCCTATGGTGTCACAGAGGGTTGGATGGAAACAATCACTGCTCCATGCCTTGGATCTTGCTTGGGAAGACCCCTATGGTGTCACACTCCACCACCTTAACCTATAGGACCTACTGCTTGTGTATTTTCCCCTGGCATATCTAGCCAACCCCACTACCATCACCATACAATCAACCAAACCAAACTTGGTGCCTTAGTTCTAGCTCTTCCTTAGCCTTTAATTTTCCCTAAAGGCTAACATTACCTCAACACTCAACTAGGTCTTTGCAGGGGTGAAGAGGTGTCTCAAATAACTTCATACCATCCTCCTAGGATTCTTGAAGGTTCACCATACTCCACCTTCTCATTGCTTTCATCAAACCCTCATTTAGGGTTGAAAAAGGCTACTAGCCCTAGGGCCCTAATTAGGCCTCTTTCTCTGAGAAAATTGGCTTAATCTCAATTCTTTCTAAAAAAAACCCAATCTTTCCTTGGGGTTCCTGGTCCATTTTCCCACCTCTCAAATATTTTTGAGGTCTTAGTCCTCCACTGTCCGTACAACGCTTCCACTTGAAGATGGGCAAAAACTAGGGTTTTTAGGCCTTTTTCTGGCTACTTCCAAACTGTCAAGTAGTTCTCACACCAAAATAGTTGATGGAGCTTCCTCCTAACCACTAGGCCTTGGAAAGACTCACATCTACCTTCTCAAAAAGGAAATTCATCAAAACCTTATCACCCCTACAAGTTATGTGCTCTACACTCCTTGTCTTCCCTAGCTGGACTCCTCCTAGCTCGCCTAGGGCAAGACTTTGCTAGCAGCTCTTGTACACACACAAGCCCTAAAACCTACCATATTTACACACATGGAGTCTAGTCACTTTTCCCAAAGGGCCATACAATTTGTACGGTGGGAAAGTGAGCTAAATCTCCATTTTCTCCAAACCGCCAGGTCAAACTAGCAACAGAGTCGAATCAAACTTATTTACAGATAGTACTTGAAAAATGAACAAAGAAGCTAATTAATGACACACAAAGCTTGTATCCTAACAACACTACATCCTACATTCAAAACAGTAATAGATTTAATCCATTAAAGCTCTATTTGAAACAAAAATTAGAAAATAACTCTCAAAACACTGTTCTTCCTTCAATTTCACAAAGTTTCAACACAATGTCTAAACTTCCAACCCTGCTCTCAGGTCGAGGCACATCTTAAATAGGGTTCCACAATCAATTATCTTCTTTGGTCAGACTTATTCATGACCTAATGGCCAAAGTTATAAAATCCACTGTGTTTTTCAACTTTTGCCAAATGTTAGCAACCTAAACAAGATGAGTTACTAAACTCACCCATCCTTTTCACTTCTTATTCTACTGATCGTAATAGATCAAGACTTATTCATAAACCTAAAATTCTAACTAAATGGTCAACATGAGCTTCAAAATAACATTGCAAAAAAAAAACTTCATTCTAGACTTCCTAACTGACTAATGTTTCCTAGGTGCTCCTACACCACTCTCTCTCTATCTATCCCTCCCCCTATTTCTCTCTTACCCTCTCCTCTCTATCTAACCATTCTCTCTCTCCCTCCCTCTTGTTAGAATTGATTGATTCAATCCATAGCTCCCATAAAACACCTACAAGAAAATACCTATCACAATAGAGAAGATCAACAAGAAAGATTATTCTCAATAACATGAGAATTGTATTGATGCAAATAACCTAGATGAAATTACAAATGAATGTGTATGCTTTTATAAGTAATGTACAAGAAAACCCTACATGCAGATTTGATAAGCTAGAGACACGTGTACAATTCTCATGCAATGTGACAACTTGTCATAAATTTAGTCCAATATAATAATAAGAATCGAACTAAATATTAAGAAGAAACTCCTAAGTTTAGCTTAAGTGAGCTAAAGTAAAAAAGCCTCTAATAATTAATTGATGATTAATTAATTATCAAATAATGAATTATTTACTCCAACACCCCCCTTAAGATCAACTTAGGGAGAAACTAAATAACTGATAAAGGAAGCTAAATTAATGCAAAATGGGTCCTTACTACAAGGCTTGATGAGGTAGCAATGTACATAAATGGAACTCTCATAACTATGGAAAAGGGGAAAACCACATGGGAAAAACTCCTCTCCAAAAGATAGAAAAGGAAATGATTATACTAATACAAGAAGCATAGGAGGACTCAATGTTAACCCCCAAGGACTGCTTCTATCATGCAATTAAAATATATGTTTTACTAATAGGAGAGAGAAAATGAGGATATGAATGTCCCCAAAAAGAAAGAGATCTCATTCCAATGATGAACACATGAGGACAAAATATGATCCATTGCTTGCAAACAACATTTCTCACCTTAGGAAGAAACATATCCACTAGTGATTGGAAAAGTTAATCCAAAAGAATGGGTGATTATAGAATCCAAATCTAGATGATGTATGCCTTAGAAAATTGCTCATGTATCCTTATTTCAGAAAGTGATGATGTTAATCTAGAATCCTGTGAAGACTAATATAGAACAAGCTACAAAGGTGATGAAGATGGTGGGCCAATAGTGGTGATGTGGCTATCAAAAAAGAGGAGATAAATGTCCTCAAAGTAATCCTCCAAACCTATAATATAGGACTCTATAAACAAGGATGATATGTCTACTAGATGCAAATCCCAAGTAGCTGTGTTAGGAATATGTATGTCCTACTACACTGAATCAATAGGGACCATGAATGTGGTGATGTATTGTTGATTAGGAACAACAAGAGATATTGATGTAGTCTCAAACTATAGAGTAGGATCATGAAAAAAAGTATTTGAACTGTCAGAACATGTAAGACTTGTGATATACTCAAGCTCCTCTAAAGTATTGTCATTAAAGGGTATGGAATCTGCATCTGCAAGAGGGATGAGACAAACTACAACATGATCCTTTAGGTATGGAGAGATATGAGGGTCTCCATGGATCTCCCAAAGTCATGTCCAAAGTATGTGGGGACATCTAATTTCTGATACAACATACATAGTGTCAAGATAAAGACTAATACAAATAGCCCCTACAATATGATCTTTGATGATCCGCCATGTTGATAAAATCCTTGGTGTGTCTGGCGTAGGTATGATTCCATACAAATAAGGCAAAATATCAAGCCACCTAAGATGTGTCAAGATGCCATTTTAGAAGACTCATAGTTATCCTTATCCAAGTTGATAAGTTGATCGCAAAAAGATGAACATAAAAACCCATGATACTCACTCAAATGAAAAGATCAGAGACATATGATCTCAGTACATATAAAGAAGATAAAAATATGTCATCCTATGCAAATAGATCCTTTCCAAGTACCAAGATGTTCAAGTAATTAAGCAAAGTGTGAAAACAAAAAATAAAGTTTTATAAAATGTACTTGGGGTAGATTTTGGAAAAAATGTATGAATAGATATGAAGAGCTCTAAAATACATTTTCAACACCACTTGAATCATGAAAATAAGAGACATGGGAAAAAATTTATGAGCTCGGAAGTGCAAAATGAAGATTTGACTTTGATTGAGAATAGCAAGAACTACTAGAAAAATATGATGATGAGAATCAAACTAAAGATTAAGAAGCAAGTCCTACTTGTTTATCTTAAGTGAGCTATTGTTAAAAAGCCTCTAATAATTAATTGACGATTAATTAATTATCAAATAATGACTTATTTACTCCAACACCCCCCTTAAGATCAACTTAGGGAGAAACTAAACAACTGATAAAGGAAGCTAAATGAATGCAAAATAGGTCCTGGCTACAAGGCCTGATGAGGTACCCATGTACACAAATGAAACTCTCATAATTGGAGAAAAGGAGAAAATCACATGGGAAAAAATCCTCTCCTCTCTATCTCACCATTCTCTTTCCCACTTCCTTGCTCTCTATCTCACCTATCCCTTTCTACTTCTCCCTCCCTCCAACCCCCCCTCTCTCTCTCTCTTTCTTATTCTCTCCTTACCTCTCTACTTCTCTCTATCTCACCACTCTCTCTCTCTCCATCTCACTCTCCCTCCTATCCTCCTCTCCTTCCCTCTCTCTACCTACCTCTAACTTCACTCCATATCACTCTCTCTCTACCTCTCTCTCCATCCCTCCCCCTCTTTCTCTCTTACTATCTCCTTTCCTCTCTACTCTCTCTCTCCCCTCTTTTTCTCTCTAACTCTCTCCTCTCTCTCTCTCTCTCTCTCTCACACACACACACACTCACCTCTATCTCCTCCCTACCTCTCCCTCCCTCCCTCCCTCCCTCCCTCCCCTCTCTACTCTCTATCTCTCCTCTCTCTCTCTCTATGCCTCCCTCCCTCTCTATTTATCTTTATCTCCTCTCTCCCTCTTTACCTATACCTCCCTCCATAACATTGTATCTCACCTATGTCTCCCTCCCTACCTCTTTTTCTCTCTACTATTTATCTCTCCTCTCCCACACTCTACCTACATCTCTCTCTCACTCTTTCCTCTCTATCTCACAATTCTCTCTCTCCCTCCCTCTCACTCTTTCATCCCTATCCTACCACTCTCTATCTCTATCTCTCTCTATCTCTCTCTCTCATACACACACACCCCTTTATCTCCCTCCCTGACTCTCCCTCCCTCCCTCCTTCCCTCTCTACTCTCTATCTCTCCTCATCCTCCCTCCATATACCTTACCCTCCATCCCCTTCTTTTTGTCTCTCCTCATAATATCTCTCCCTTTTGTCCTTCCCTTTGCCCCCTATTTCTCTCTCAATTGATCATTTTATCTGTCTCACCATTCTCTCTCTCTCTCTCACATGCACCTCTATCTCCCTCCTAACTCTTCCTCCCTCCCTCCCCTCTCTACTCTCTCTCCATCTCACTCTCCCTCCTTCTTTGCCTCCTATGCATCCCTCTCTCTACCTACCTCTCTCTCTCCCTCCCCATACTTTTTGGAAGATTTAGGAGATTGTCATTGATGATGCAATTTGGCAACATGAGCGTGGTATGTACATAATGCATAATCCTATGTTTTCATTAATGTAAACACTATTGTGGATCACCATAGCATGCTTTAGAAGTGTTATTGAAGATATTTGTACAAGATGAGTTGGTCTAAAAGTATGGTTATACAAAATTTTGATTAAGTGTCAAACCTAGTAGTACAATGGTTTAGTGTGTCAGTTTTTGGGTTTGCACCCCACTACAAAAAATAGATATCAATTTGCAATTCTAACAATAACTTGGTGAACATCAGATGCATCTAAATCCAAGAGATTTTTTTGTTTGTTGAAGTATCGTGGAAGATATGAATGAAAAAGTTTAGTCTTGTATATTGTGAATATAAAATTCATACAACTCTCTTCGGGTTTTGTTTTTGCTAAGTACCGACCCATGCCTCAAATGAGCATCATCAACCCTTTTTGATAAAGACCGCCAACCTCCACCATGTGTCCGCTTAGTGCTTTCCGAAGGAACTCTTCCCTTCATTTTTCAAATGGCCCCTGCCATGCTTCCACATGTCATTATCATGCATGCTTAAAGGTTGCTTCCTCTCAATTTTGAATCAGGCTCTAACCATGTGCCACATTTCCTTCATCCACATCTACTTTGGTGGACCCCACAGTTGGCACCAATGAAAAAGGCACACTTCCACTTGTCTCCCTAGCGCAAGCCTTCAATGGCAAGAAGGAGGAATGAACTATGGGCTACAAAATGCTGCCACGTGTCTCTTCAGTGAATACTTCTTCAAAGCAAAAGATGGAGCAAACTGTGGATTGCAATATGTTGCCATGTGTTCAAATTTCCTATATTGGGTGGCAGCACTTGTTTGCATGGGACTATGCTGGGACCACTACCATCATTCACAGGGGATGCACCTGGATGGAGAGTGACCCCATGCTATGGCCCAAATTTTTTTTTTTACAATGGCCGAGGGGAATCATTGCTGCTACATCATTGCTCAGAATTCCAAATATTTTCAATTTCTACTCACCAAGTGGTGGGTGTAATCAATGGAAAATTAGATTGTTAAATGGTTAGATCAAATAACATAAAAATCCAATGAAATAACGAAGTACAATGGAAATGAAATGAAAATACAAGAAACGATATTACCAAGAATCTCCATCTTCCATGGTTGACCTTCGTTACACCTTCTTGCTTGCTGGATGATATTGTGCCCTCAGATTCGTTGTGCGAGCAATCTACAAATGTCTAAGACCTACAACAAGTTTTGAAGGATTTATGCAATGTCTAAATGCCTATGACTATGACAATGTCTATGAAAATAATGACTTCTAATGCCAAATGACTATAATGACTATTAAATTAAAAATGAAATTGTCGGATCCTGAAATTATGAGCAAAATTGTCTTTTATAGAAAACACAATTTTGAGCGGACGGATGAGATTAATTGATGACAAGAACCTAAAATGAAAGGAAAAGATTTAATTTGACAATCCCTAATCAGGGTTAGGGAAAAATCCTTAATCGAACGGTCAAAATAATATCGGATCAACGGTGGAGAATAAATGAGACAAATTAATTAGAAAATGAAGATTTTCGAAAAATCAATAAGATAAAGATTGCCTGATTTACGAGATTCAAAAAATCAAGAAGATAAGATTGCCTAATTTGCAAGATTCAAAAAATCAAAGAGATAAGATTTGGACTAAAGATAAGATTTGGAAAATCAAGAATCTGCCCGATTGCTTGATTTTTGGAAGATTAGTTACTAATTTGAATTAAAATAATTCAAATTATGGATTTTGAGAGATAATAAATAATCTTTTTCAGATTATTTATCAAAAAGGATTGATAGTTAGGATCGACATGACATTTTAAATAATTTAATTTATTTAAAATGAGAAGAATATGAAATTAGCAATTAAATAATTAAATTTAATTATTTAATTTAAGAGATAAGATCAATTAATTAAATAAATTAATCAATTTATTTAATTGGACAATTAGTGACATATTAAATAAATGACAAAGGGGAATTAAATAAATTAAGAAATTTATTTAATTAAAGGAAGACTTAGACAATTAATGACGTATTTAATAAATAAATAAAATTTATTTATTTAATAATCATGAAGAATAAATGACATGAATTAATTAAATAATTATGAATTATTTAATCAATAGTTGAATATGGACCAAGGACATAATTAAATGTCATAATTATGCTAGGACGAAAGTGGTAAAAATGAAGCTTGCAGGCCTAGGTCATTTTTAGGTGTCTACATTTTGCCCCTCTTTGTCATAATGTCGCTTGTCGCGTTGTGACAAAGAAAATAAGTCAAAAAATACCCTAGTGCAAAATAAGATGAGGAAGAATGACGAGGAGGGTTACGGTATGCCCCCTCGAGAGGAAAGACAAGTTCCAAGAACATGGGTGTGCTCTCGAAATTGATGAGAAGACTAGAATATGAAGAGACAAAGAAATGTTAGTGCAAAAGATATGGATGATGATATGGATGCAATGCCTATATGAGATGAGAGAGAGAATATGACAAGACGAAAAGATATGCATGTTAGTTCCTAGACCAAATCCTTCAAAACATTGCCATAGGACTTTAATATTTATTGCTCTTAATCATCATTGGGTAGATTGTTGTGATGTCCAACAAACACCATGATATGACATATATCAAGGTGTGCAAGGCCGTACCATCACATAAGACAAGCAGTCATAGACAAGGAAGATCATGACTCATACCAAGAGCGTTATTGCCCCAGTCTTTGTCAGAATCAACCACAAGCAGAAAAAGACAAAAAGGACAAGTCATGAAACGTCGTTGCTCCTCTAAATCTTGTTGCTAGGACATCCTTGAGGAACTAGCAACATGATTGTCAGAAAGAAATAAGATAAAGCCATTATCATGATACTTCGTTGTTTTTCTAAATCCTTTTGTTGGGATCTCGCTGAGAAACTAGTAACATGAGTGTCAAAAGACAAGACAAAAGTCATGATACGTTGCTACTTCTCTAAATCCCGGTGTTAGGATCTCGTTGAAAAACTAGTAACATGATAAAAAGCCAAAAACAAATGCCAAGTGTTTTCCAAGTGTGTCTAGATGCCAAGTGCATTGATGTGTCAATGTAAATTTAAATGATGCCAAGATGACAAATGCCGAAGGTTGCCATATTTAGGAAGGACACATCCTGAATAATGTCGATGTCTAGGAAGGACACATCCTAAAACACCAATGTCAGAGTTTTGTTCTTCAGAAGGACACATCTGAAAGAATGGTGATGCCAAGAGGAATGATCCTTAAGTGTCAGAAAGGATCCCTCGAAAATGTCAAATGATAGGGACAATGCCTAGGAAGGACACATCCTAAGGCATAAATGTCAAAGTTTTGTTCTTCAGAAGGACACATCTAAAAGAATGTTGTTGTCGAGAGGAATGATCCTTAAGTGTCAGAAAGGATCCCTCAAAAATGTCAGATGACAATGCCAATTCCTAGGAAGGACACATCCTAAGGCATAAATGACAGAGGTTATTCTTCAGAAGGACCCATCTGAAAGGTAACCAAGAGTTGATAGTTTGACTGGTTGCGATAATTTGACTTGTTTTGACTAAGTTTGACTTGTTTTGACTGAGTTTGACTTGTGTTGACTAAATTTGACTTGTATTGGCCATATGTCGATATTGTCATGATGATATGTGCCAATGAGATTGTCTTGCTATGATAATGATTGTCATGATGAATTTTGTTTGTTTGGGAAAGATTCGTGTTGTCTTGAAGACTTTTTGACGTGTGTGCTAGTGTGATGCCATGAAACCTAATGGACTGACCTAGTGCGGCCTCGGGGGCTCATCGACAGATGGCCTTGCCTATGTCATACACTCAGAGACCTCGTAGTTCGACACGACTAATGACTTTGTCTTGATGAGAAAAGATTGCATCATGATTTTATTTCAACAAACCTAAAAAGACTGACCTAATGTCTCAGGGACTCAAGTGTGAGTCTTGCCTACGTAGCAAATGCGTAGAGACAATGTAGTTCGAACAGATGACAAGGACTAATTGACTTGATTGAATTTGACCAAAGATGACAGTGCACTTGTGTGCCTCGAGTAGTCTAATGTTTTGCTTGGTTTTCTTCAAGACATTTTATGATTTTTAGGTCTTTTTTTAGGACATTTTGCGATGTTTTTGTCTTTCTTCAGGACATTTTATGATGTTTTTGGTCTCTCTTTTCAGGACTTTTTATGATGTTTTTGGTCTTTCTTCAGGACTTTTTATGATGTTTTTTTCTTTTTGTCATTTTATGATTTTTTTGGATTTTGACATTTAAGAGGATCGTGACAAATGCATATGATTGATTCCTACACATAAGAATCCAAGGACAAACATGATTGTGCCCGTAGTCAAGATGAATACCAATTGACAGGTGATGACAATGTTGTTTGACGTGGGAAGGACGCATCCCGAAACAATGTGAGGAAAACGACGATAATGTGACAAAAGTATGGAGGTCTATAGCCAGGATAGGAACATAGTCAAGTAATGTTTTGGATAATGTGCTTGTATGAATTGGACTCGTTGCATTTGGAATGACTTGGTTAGGGCTAGATGGGATGATGGAGTTTTCTTAGACCGTTTGACAAGGGAAAGCCAAGATAGGTGACATACATGAAAGGATGAGAGGTGGCCTTGGTAAAAGATGAGAGACATGAGACTAAGGGAATGTTATATGATTTTCAAGGACTGTGTCATATAAGGACAATAAGACTATGATGGTCGATGACATGATGTTTCGTGAATTGTGTATGACCGAAGGATAGACATGTCAAGATTTTTTCCAAAGCATGATTTATGTGTGTCAGTTTTATGTCAAGACCAACGTAGGTGGGAAAATGGACGGAAATGATAGGGCTTAGATGGGCGTAAATGTCATGAGAAAGGCATGGGAAATGAGACGACTTGCCCCCAAGTGTAAAAACCCACATAGATGATTTATTTTACACATGATGCCTGTTTGCCAGGTTTTCATCATGGTACTTATCCAGGGCGCCTGTTTGCCAGGTTTTCACCATTGGATGAAATTTTTCTCTTTACTATTTTCTTGACTTTTTAATTTTTTTGGTGCCACCAAACGCCTGTTTGCTAGGTTTTCATCAGGGTGACAATTTTTTAATTTTTTAATTTTTTTTGTATTTCTAATTTTGTGGATAGCCTGGATGCTTTAGATGACCACTGACTATTCTGAATCCATTGACGGTGCCGATGTAGAGACTGGTGCCATGATATGCCAATAATGACCTTGCTGAAGGAGTTGTCTTGTTAGGATCGTATCACTTGTATACAACTGATTGATGTCATTGTGATCCTTTCTGATACTAGAGTTGGCCTTATAAAAATACACACATCGCAATAGAGTGCCATGAGAGTCCTTGAGGTAAAGAGTTGCTGCCAAGATGTGACAGACTTGTGACATAGGATTTTTGGACTTTAGGTGAGATGTAGGATTATGACAAATGATGGTAGATGTGGAAAGGTTGTTTGGACATTTGGATGAATGAATTTTTATTTTCCAAACTTTGGATGGTGGATGACAGATTTTGGAGGGATGGTGTTTGGAACCAACACTTTTATATGCCTTGATTGATGACCATTTTGAAGGAGGTGGACATGTATTATATGTGGGAGTCCTCTTGTATTGTGGCTCCACATTATGATTGACTTTTGTACTTGACTTGGTGTCTTTGTTTGATCCATCTTTCTTTGGGATCCATTTTAATTTCATTTGTCCACTTGTCCTTTTGTTTGATTCAATGGCCTTTGACATTTGATTTTGATCTTTTGACTTGTAAGACTTTTGTTTTTGTTGGTCCCAAAGGGGAGGTTGATTTATGATGGAATGACGGTTTATGGTGTGGGTGGAGGGGGTGTTGGTAACAATCTTATGACAAGGATTTCTCATGGACTCCATTTTGATGTTTGTATTTGACAAAGTTTCCCCCAATATCGAGGAGGTACCACTGACATTGTTTGATTTGCTATCTGAGGAATAGCCAAGACCTTGATGTTTGTAATTTTCCTGAAGTTGTATTGGTTCTAGAATGCCTTGCTCATGTATGCCTAGTCCTTTGCCTTGATATTGCATGCTTTGACAAATTCTATTTGCAATGGGGTATTTATTTTTTTTGAAAGCAAGATGCTAACCCATCATTAGGTATGTGGATACTTTCACTTGTAATATTTTCGTCTGCAAGAAAGCCTGCTCTGACAAAGATAGATGACCCTAGTTGATAAAGTGTCTTAGCTTCATTATCATGTTGGACATATTCCTGACTGATATCTTTGGTCTGATCGTGTGACATATCAGGTTCAGATGATTCTATTGGTGCTTCCAAGTCAATGTCGAAGCCATCATCATGTTTAGTGTCATAGAGTCCAATGATTTTAGCTATAACTTGATCATATGCAAGTGTGTCCCTAGTGGAAGATTCTTGTTTTGGAGGAATATCATCTATGTGTCCCATGAAGGAAAGTGTCTCATCATGGGAAATTTCAATAGTCGAGGCTTTTATAGAGTCAGCAAGTGTTTGATCATGAATGGCATAAAGGTCAAGGAGTGGACCATTTTGGATTTCTTGGTCAATGGTAGGGTCTTGCTTGAAGATGGGGTTGTCATGGATTATATAGTCGGAAATAGAGCCATTGTCAAGGAGAGGTGTGTTTTGGATGTCATGATTGTCTTGAAGGACTTCATGGATGGACTGAAAGATAGGGTCATTGGATGGACTACCTTGTTCTTGACATGAGGGTGACATTATAAGGTCATGCTTTGGACTTTCATTTTGACATGTATCCTCAAGTTTATTAAATGGGATTTGACTTTGGACTATGATAGAATTTTCATGACTAGATGTGGCTTGTGAGGGGGTGACTTGAAAAGGATTAATGACCAAAGGACTAGGATAGGACGTGGGGATTTGGACTGGACTAGTATATGAAGGACTAGGATAGGACATGGGAACTTGGACTAGACTAGTATATGAAGGATTGGGATAGGATATGGGGACTTGGACTAGAGTAGCATGTGAAGGACTAGGGTATGACGTTGAGACTTGGACCGAATATGACATGGAGTCTTGGACTGGATTAACTATTGAAGGACAAGGATATGACATGGAGACTTCGACTGGATTGGTGTAAGGTTGATTGAAAGAGGATATGGAGACTTGGACCAGATCGGTATGGTATGATTGGGGACTTGACATGAGTTGGTAGATGATTGATAAGGGATGTAGACTTGAACGGGATTAATAGGTGAAGGACTAGCATATGATGTGGAGACATGGAATGGACTAGTGGATAGTTGGCTTCTCTTGTCAAAGTTAGGATAAGGGTGATAAGTGGATGTTTGTTGTGAATTAATGGTAGGATTTGTGTCAAGTGACTATTGATTGTGAGGGTAGATGGATGGTGGCAAAGTATTTATGTCAAAGCCTTGTGGTAACTTAGCCCCTAAGTCCAAAAGCATGGCTAGATACCTTTGAGGGTCATGTAAGACTAATTTTTTTACAAAGGAGAATATATCAGGATTTTGCTTTGCAGCTTCTATGTCTTTGAAATATGCTTGTCCATTTGGGTCTCTTTCTATGAATGGCTCAAAAATGTTTTGTGATGAAGATGGCATGTTCATGTTGTGAAATGGGTCAGAAAAGGTCCAATGTTTGTTCGTGTCATAAGTGTTATTGTCGATGTTGGGATAAGAATCTTGTCCAAAGTTTGTCATTTGTCGTTGTTGTCTTTGAAGCCTAGTCTCAACCGTAAAAGGGATTTTCTCAAGCAAGAATGATGAGAATGACAACTAAATGTAGGGATGACACTAGCCTATGTTTTTTGGATTTTTTGGATAAAGGATGATAATGCAAGACTATGTTTTTGGATTTTTGACAATAAGGGATACAATATGACTATGACAATGTCTATGAAAATAATGACTTCTAATGCCAAATAACTATAATGACTATTAAATTAAAAATGAAATTGTCGGATCCTGAAATTATGAGCAAAATTGTCTTTTATGGAAAACACAATTTTGAGCGGACGGATGAGATTAATTGATGACAAGAACCTAAAATGAAAGGACAAGATTTAATTTGACAATCCCTAATCAGGGTTAGGGAAAAATCCTTAATCAAATGGTCAAAATAATATCGGATCAACGGTGGAGAATAAATGAGACAAATTAATTAGAAAATGAAGATTTTCAAAAAATCAATAAGATAAAGATTGTCTGATTTACGAGATTCAAAAAATCAAGAAGATAAGATTACCTAATTTGCAAGATTCGAAAAATCAAAGAGATAAGATTTGGACTGAAGATAAGATTTGGAAAATCAAGAATCTGCCTGATTGCTTGATTTTTGGAAGATTAGTTACTAATTTGAATTAAAATAATTCAAATTATGGATTTTGAGAGATAATAAATAATCTTTTTCAGATTATTTATCAAAAAGGACTGACAGTTAGGATCGACATGACATTTTAAATAATTTAATTTATTTAAAATGAGAAGAATATGAAATTAGCAATTAAATAATTAAATTTAATTATTTAATTTAAGAGATAAGATCAATTAATTAAATAAATTAATCAATTTATTTAATTAAAGGAAGACTTAGACAATTAATGACGTATTTAATAAATAAATAAAATTTATTTATTTAATAATCATGAAGAATAAATGACATGAATTATTTAAATAAATATGAATTATTTAATCAATAGTTGAATATGGACCAAGGACATAATTAAATGTCATAATTATGCTAGGACGAAAGTGGTAAAAATGAAGCTTGTAGGCCTAGGTCATTTTTAGGTGTCTACAGTGGGAATTCTCACTATATATACTGCTCTTTATTTTTGAAGGGTTCTAGAGGTTACAAATTCCATGAGTTCTAAGAGTTCAAGAATTGCAAAATTTTAGAGACACCAGGCCTTTTATTGTTATTAGATTATTGTAGAAAGACTCATAGACTATGCCATTGTTTGGATTTTCTATTTCTCTTAAGCTATTTGATTAACTTTATACAGTGCCATTATTGTTTGAATGGTTCATTAGTAGAACTTCTATAATTTTAATGCTAGTTTACTGGTTTAGATCCTGTCTTTTGACCCCTCTTTTCAGTAAATGGGTGTGAAAATTATTTTATGTCATTGAATGCATTGTTCATGCTTCAATATTTATTTTCTATCATTCCAAGATATGTTTTCTAGGTACACATATCTGCGTGCATCACAGAATGATGCTTCCACATCTGGCTCTTCGAAGGAAGAGATGAGAAATTTCAAGGAAATGTTGTAGACTATTGTCAATGATAGAAATGTCATCAAGTGAAACCATGAAGTGCCTTCGAGGCTGAGCTACCATAATTATCAAGGTGGGAAATCTTCTTACCAACAAAACTAGTTCAATGAGGTGCTCGCACAAATTCGCAGGTGCAAACAACAAATCAAATAGTGTCGATACCTTCTTTGCTAAAGAGCGCTAATCTAAGCTCAAGCAGAGAACTAACTGATAGGAAAAAAATTTAAGTTAAGACACCAACCCCTGGTGCTTCCCTTGTGGTGATTCACACATGCCTCAAAACTATCCATGTGGAAACCTACAACAAAAGGTGGTGGAGTAGCGTAACCAAGGTACAACATTAGATCCTGAAGGTTATGTGTATACCTCTTCCCAAATGGACAACGTGGTGCTCACCGCACAAATTCAGGGGATGTCACTGGAAAAAGAAGCAGACATCACTCCTAATCATGCAGTCTTATCATGGATGGAAGAAGAAGAAGTGGTGTTTGTGAATGATGCATCCACATCTAAAACACTGCAAGTATAGTCCAATTACAAAACCCGCTCAAAAAGGAGATTCAAGGGTGAACCATTCATCCCTCAACTAGTCATCCCATAGCCTAAAATTTCTTCTAACTAGATGCCTAGTACCTCCACAATGGTGCCACAGTATCCACCATGAAGGGAAATTGTTATAGCAAGAGCTAAGGAGTAGAAATCCCAGAATCTTCCACCATTCAATGTTGTAGAACAATTAAAAAAAGCATCTGCTAATGTGTCTCTATGAGATATCTTAGACATTCTGGAGCATAAGATATTAGTACAGAAGGCTCTCCAAGAGGATGCAAGCATAATTCCAATGGAGCATTCGCTCAAAGTAAAGGTTGTTGATCAATCACCTCCTACCAAAGTTCTCACAAATAGCACAACAGAAGCCCCTGCTGAAGTAAAAGATAAGTTGAAGCCTCAACCCTTCTTCTTAACTCTCATTATAAGGGATAAATTATTACATAATTCTATTGTCGACTCTAGTGCTAGCACCATAGTCATGCCCGAGAAGATAGTTGAGGCCTTAGGACATAGCTACGAATCTTTAAAAAGGGGGGTTATGCAACTTGATGGGAATAAATTTGATACTATAGGTCTCATCAAAGACCTCCCATTGACTTTGTTCACTTTCCCCAGTATCACAATCCCTCAAGACACTATGATCATAGATGTTCCCCCTATGTTTGGTCTCTACCTATCCCGGGAGTTTACTTCAAAAATAGGTGGGTATGTTTCTCTAGACTGGTCGCATTTGATCTTAAGGACCGAACATGAAGCTAAAATGAAGATAGTATCTAAAGCTCTGCATTTAGAACATGTGGCCAATGAAGCCATGATCAACTTTGAGGCCACTCATACCTCTATCACCAAGCAAGAAATGTATCATGTTGAGCTACTGGAAGATGAAAAAATGACTAGAGATCAGACCTCTTAAGAAGATGTTCTCTTGATCAAACATATAGATATTTATCCTTTCGAAAACTACCATGCTATTGGGTTGGGCACCTATGTCATCTATGATGAAGATCAATTACTCTCGAAGGTCTTGAAAGAACCCGAAAGCCATCAAGCCTCAAAGATATGGATGTTGCACTTCGAAAGAGCAAGGAGTGAGACAGACACAAGAGCTGGGATATGTTTAATATCCCATGCAATGCAAAGACACTACTTGGTCTTTTTGCTTCTAGTTTGCTTGCTCAAACAATGAAGTTGAATATGAAGGATTAGTGCAAGGTTTAAGCCTTGTAGAGAGAATGGTCATCAAGCATCTGATGGTATTTAGAGATTCCAAACTAGTGCTCAATCAAAGCTGAGGAATTTTTTTAGTTAAGAATGTTCACATGCGATCCTATAGACACCGAGTTTGGGACCTAAATGAGGGATTTGAAGCCTTCACCATTCAAATGGTGCCCCAAGAATAAAATACATTAGTGGATCACATGGAAAAAATCAGATCCCAGTTTGATCCCACCTCCAACCTCACTCACAAAAAACACTCTATATGAGTGATAGTCCGACTAGCCATTCCATACAATGACCAAAGTTGGAAAGTGTTTGATAGTGATGAACACATTGCCACATTCATCCAATTGTTGGAAGAATTTTTCAACCAACTCCAACCAAAGATCACCAAAGCTTATGAAGGAAAATTCATTTAACTGAAATCCAACAAGCTTCCAAAGGGACTGGTCACTCTCAAAAATATTTTCAATTGTGATGATGTGAGAAACAACAAGAGGAAATTTGTAGCAGAAAAATATGGCTATGTGGGTCTCTAGGTTGGAGATGGAAGAAAGCTCAAAGTCCGGAAGGATGTCCCATATTATGATAAAGAAAGTCTCATTGACTTTTGTGAAAAATATGGAGTGGTGGCCTAGTCATATGATGACCTTAGGGGATATGATCCCAATATCATCCAACATACAATAGAGTTGGTGGAAGGTGCAAAACTAGTCTACCAAAAACAAAACCTATTGAATCCAAAGATTGAAGTGCTAATGGTGCAAGAATCAACAAAGCTAATCTAGTCGTGGATTGTCTTCTCAATTAAGCATAGCATGTGGGTATCCAATTTGGTCCTAGTTTTAAAGAAAAATGGAGATATGCATCTATGTGTGGACTTTTGGGACCTAAACATAACATCCCTGAAAGATCATTACCCGCTAACTTGAATGGATTCAATCCTATATGTGGTGGTAGGATTGGAGATGATTTTTCTTTTAGATGGCTTCTCTGGTTATAATCAGATCCAGGTAAAAGAGGAGGATCAACATAAGACAACATTCACTACTAAGTGGGGAACGTTTGCATATACAAAGATGTTGTTTGGACTCTCAAATGAAGGAGCTACCTTCCAACGGGAAATGGATATCGCTTTTAGTGAACTAATGAACAAGATTATCCTAATATATTTGGATGATTTGACAATGTTTTCCAAGTCCAAGGATGATCATTTTGATCACCTTGAGATGGTCTTTAAGAAATGCCAATAGTTTAGGATTTCCCTGAACCCAAAAAAATGTGTCTTCAAAGTACCACAGGAAAGCTATTGGGGCATGTAGTGTCCAAAGAAGGAATTTCAATTGATCTTGAGTGGGTGAAATAAATCAAAGAGCTTCCCCTTTTGGTCAACAAGAAAGGCATCCAGTCCTTCTTGGGAAAGGTAAATTTTGTTAGAAAATTTATTTTTGACTTTGCAAGAATAATTAGGCCAATCACCCTGATTTTGAAAAAGGATCAAACATTTAAATGGACAAAAGAAGCCAGAGAAGCCTTTGAGAAATTCAAGGATGCTATTTCCTTTGCTCCTGTACTGGTCAACCCAGACCTATCAAAGGAGTTCATAATGCATGTATTCAATATCAAGTCAAGAATTTATATTATCTTAACTCAAAAAGATGATGAGGGAAAGAGAGAACATCCAATAGAATTTCACTCCTGAACCTTGAAGGAATATGAGACAAACTACAACTTTGTAGAGAGGCAAGCGTTTGCCATAGCTGAGGGACTCAAGAAGTTTGTCACCTAATCTCTTGAAATAAGGTGATTTTTTATGTCACACATTCTAGAACATGCAAATACATCATGGAAGGAGAAATAACCAAGAAAAGAGCCAATTGGATCACCAAGATCCTTGAATATGACATTGAGGTCAAGCCTACAAAGGCTGTTTGGGGAAGAGGACTGTGTGAATATCTTGTGCATGATGAAAAAATGGTCATTGAAGAAGAGCAACAAAAGCTAGTCCTAATGAGTGAGTTGGAGTCTGAAATTTGTTGGCTGGTAGACAGTGAAGTTTATGCACATAGAAAAATATCCACCAGGCCTTCCTTCCCAAAAGAGGAGATTCTACCAACTACAAAACAACATATATGCGCTCATTGAAGGAATCCTATTCAAAAGAAATTTCAATGACATCCTATTGCGGTGTGTTACTACAGAGAAAGCAAAAAGGATCCTCGATGCTTACCACAATAGTCCACCAGGTGGACATTTCTCCACAAAGACAACCATCATCAAAATCATGTGTGCAAGGCACTTTTGGCCAATGCTATTCAATGATTCCTACTCGGTAAAATCTTGCAAGGAATGCTAGTTCTTCATAGGAAGAAGAAATAATTCTACAATTCCTCTCAATCCAATAATGGTTGATGAGCCATTTGCACAATGGGGCTTGGACTTCATTGGAATGATCAACTCGATCTCCAATGCAAGTCATAAATGGATCTTGACGGCCATTGACTACTTCACTAGGTGGACCAAAGTTGTACCACTGAAGGATGCGACAAAGGCAGAGATAGTGGACTTCCTAGAGGAACTGGTGATGAGATTTTACCTACCCAAATGCATCATTTTTGACAATTCCAAAGCTTTCCTAGGCTCTAAGGTAAGTCAATTCACACTTATGCATGGAATATTCCTTAAAATGTCATCAAACTACTACCTTCATGGGAACGACTTAGTCAAGTCAAAAAAAAGAATCTAGTCTGACTCCTCAAAAGGATTGGGTCAGGATACCAAAGAGAATGGCATAAAAACCTCCGAGCAACACTTTGGGAAAACACCATAACTCCTAAGAAAGTCCTCATGACTTTGTCATATGAGCTAGTATATGGAAAAGAGGCACTATTTCCTATCTCCATGGATTTTTTGGTGTTGCAATTGCTAAAATCTCTTGAGGTGGAACAAAACGGCGCAATGGAGGTGTAGCTAGTTGAGTTGCTAGAAGTACAAGAGAAAAGGGAAAAGTCCCTAATAGCCATAACTTACCACCAATAGGTGGTTAAACAGTGGTTTGACAAGAAAGCATCTAACCAATGTCTAAAGTGTGGAGACATAGTGCTAAAGTTTAATGAAAGAGTTGCAAAGCTAGGTTAGCATGGGAAGTTTGATAGCCTTTTGGAAGGCCCATTTAGGATAATTAAATGCAAAGAGAATAATGCATTTGAGTTAGAAACCATGGAAAATGAAGCACTGGGAATACCGGTCAATAGAATTCCCCTTAAATTATATAATTAAGCTTACATATCCTACCGATGTAAATATGTTTATAGTGCTTTTCCTTTTCTTTCTCTTTTGTTTTGTTGGCCAATCTCTGCTTACTTATTCTATGGCTCGAGGAAGAAAAGAACAAGTAACCCATTATTGTAGAGAGTAGGAAAAATAAAATCATAGCTCAAAAGAATAGAAAAATCAAACACCCTCATGCATAATTCAATTAATACATATATGTTGAAAAGGAAAAAGATGACCCATGTTGTAGAATCCAGAATCAAATAACAAGATGATTATATAAATTTATATTTTCATTATATATATGCTTTAATATTTACATTGCTAAAATGGCTCAAGGGCCATACTTCTAAAGTATTTCACTATATTCTGCTTCATTCATATATTCTAGAAAAAATCCTTTTTCAGGCATGTCTACAAAAATGAATTGATTGATATGAGTTTTGTTAAAAAAAAAGAAAAGAAAAAGAAAAACATGGAGGTCTTTAGTCTACAACATTGGAAACATCCACAAGGTCTTCGTCAATGGGGGCATCATCAAAAGCAACAACATCATTTATGGGAGCAATGGCCAAAGGCGGAGGGAACACCAGGTTCCTAAAGTCTGTGTACCATTAAATATCATAGAACGACACCATGTTGTAGATGTGAAAGAGAAAGTGGAAAGAATGAGTGACCCTTTGCCAGTGCTCATTCTATGACTAGAGGCTAAATCCACTCAGGAATGGCAGCCATGGTACGACTACATCCTCTTCAATGAACCTCCTAAGGTCGCTTGTGGTCAGAATGCCTCCACTGTATGCAGGGTTTTCCACTACCTCCCTAAGGCTGTTCAAGTACTTCTTGGGAAAAATTTCCTTGACCAGACACAAAATCAGCAGCTTGGGGACTCCAATATCAAGCATGGAGGCAACAAAATGTGAGCACACGTTAGTGTTAACTCAATACTTGTCCTCTATTTCAAGGTAATCCCATTCCAAAACCCATTTCATGGCTCTGATAGCTAGTGAGTGCTTATTCTTCATCATCCTTTTCAAATGCCTAGCTGAAATCTCACCTAAGAAGGTCATCTAAGACTTATGAAAAACTAGCCTAATTAGGGTATTCATGTTGGTAGGTTCTTTACAACTACCTTAAAACTACTTCTACAAACTGCCTAGCTCTAGCCATGAAAACACTATGCAACTACTAAGCCAATTACCTATTACCAACTTTGCTCAAATCACTAAGTGTGATTTCACTACTGCTTAGGTGCCTATTTATAGAAAAATCAAGAAAATGCATGGTGGTTTTCTTACCATAAACATGATGTTAATCGAGTTCCAACTTGAAATTTGTGCCAGAGCTTTCTCAAATTTCCCACCCAGTTGTGTTTGTTGAGTATGGCTTGATGCATGCAAAACTAATAAGGTCTAATTAATCAAGCCTAAGATGGTGGCAGTAATCAACAGTGTTATGCACGACCAAATACTGTGATGTCATTCTCCAGGTGTTTTGTGAACTCCAATACAACGCTCATTTCTTTTCAAACACTGATCACATCTTCAGCTTAATCATTCCTTTTAGGATATTAATTGTCAATGCATACAAATGCTTAAGCTACTGGAAATTTTTTAGCTCAAGTTCCAATAAAATTGCACTGTATAATATAGTTGCTAATTTTAATTATGAATTCTTGTCATTTCAAAATGGCAAGTGATTCATTTTGCATGAGCCAAAAGGTTGGCAGTACATGCCAAATTAAATGCAAAAAAGGTAACTCCCATTTACCATCTTGAGAAAAAATAGCTAAGTATTGCATGTGAAAGGTTTAAGAATTTAAAAGTTTTTTTTCAAATATGATACTTAGAGAAAAAGCAATTTCTAGTGCACAACCAAAGCCAAGGTAAAATTGTAGAGAGGTTTAAGCTAAGCAGAAGCTTCCCACAGGGAAAAATGGCAGAAAGTTCAAGCCAAGAAGCACAGGGAGAGGCAACATGAAGGTTATTTAAAGATATGCAAGCAACATTAGCCATCAATTTCTTTGACAATATTTCTTATGCCATGCTTGGTATTCTAGACAAGCCAAAGTGGGAGAACACACAGGAACTGGAGAAGCCTAAAAGCTATAGAAACTAGAACCTAATCTAGGAGGACTGGGATAATATTCATGATCCCATACTTGCAAAGAACCCTAAATCTTTGAGGGAAGGGTCCTATTAAAGAATGAAGGTATCCAAAAAGATAATATCAATGACAAAGAAGATATGGTTCAATGGGCTTCCACAATACATGCTCCCATCTGTGCACTATTGCCCAGAATTAGTTGATGAGGCCATTGAACATTTCAACCCAAGCACCAACACTATCAAGGGCCAAACTTTGATGGTTAATATCAGCTCGGGAGCTATATGGAATATGCTGTGTATTCCTGATCATACCTCCAGGAAGATAAAAATAGAGACATTCACTCTTGCAAAGGGAGAAAATATATGGAATATGAGGGATAAGGCTCTAGAGCTTTATAATAAAGAAACCAAAAGGATTGAGACAGACCAATGAAAGCCACCAAGGATCCTGACACAACACAATGCTTTTGACGTAGACTTGCAAGCGGCTATTTCAATGTTGGCTTTTGTTTACATTCTGGACACCTACAAGGAGGTGCATGCTTTTCAGTTTGGCCCAGGTTTCCAGTTTCCCAGGCACCAATCTTTCTTCTGGTATGATTTTGTAGAATACCTCACAAAGGAAATGATAGGGAAAATTAAGAATTACCAAGCTGAACGGAAGGAAGCAGGTTTCTATCTAGACTCCTCTCCTCTCTTCCACTTTTGACTATTATGCATTTTCAGATTATTTCTTGACTCCTATTTTACAAGATTTGCAAAGAGAGGATGGTATTAACTCGCTCACTAAGAAGAATACTGACTATATGCATAACTTCATTCCTAGATGTGACTAGTTTTTCAGAGCAGATTTCACATTCATCCTGATGCGAGGCTTCACCAAGGAATCATTCCACCTTCCAACATGCTACAAATTGAATGCTAGCACTTGAATTTTTCTAGAAGGCATTCATTATTAATGCTACCTTTTGCAGAGGGAAGACCAAGAGGAAGGGGTTATTCATCTATTTGATAAGCTTCAAGATAGTGGTCGTGAAAAAGAAAAAGGTGGTGCATAGACTATTGAAATATAATTTGGCTCATCTACAGTTAGTAATGATTCACAACAAATGGAATTACAACCCTTTCAATGATCTACCATATGAGCATATCAAAGTAACTCATAGTTCTTGACCTTATTGGGAAAAGAGGTGTAGCCTACTGGAGGATGAAGATAAATTATTGGTTGACCTGATCTACATTCCTACATAAGACAACAAACCACTATGGAATAGGTTCTATTTTGTTGTGGCGGATTATAATGAGAATTGAAAAATGGGAACCACCCTATTCAATAAGTTAAGAAAAGAAGAAGAATGGAATGTGGAAAGAATTAGAGCCTTCTAGGTGTATTTCTAGGAGACAAAACAACTTGATGCCCCTTATAATAGTGTGAAGGATGATGAACAATTTGATAAGCTATGGGATGATGAGCATCCTGCTTCTGACTCAAGCACTAGCGGAGGCAATGACTCTGACAGAGAAGAAGAGCAGGCAAAGAAGGAAGCTGAGACATTAGCATCCTCTACCCAACAAAGGAAAAATTCCATAGCATATCCTACCTATGTCACTTCAAATGTACAACTAAATATATCAAGAGCCTCACAGACACTCACCTAGGCCTCAAAAACAATAAGAGTGTCCCAGTAGCAACAACCAGAGACTATATAAGTGGGGGAAACCTCGCCCACTAAATGACAATGCATAAAAGCTATTATGGGAGAGGGTGCTAAGGAACCCACCATGAGCCAAGAGTTCATAGTAGGCCAGGAGTTCAAAGTAAGTAAGGAGCCAACAATAAGTGAAGAACCGCCATCATCTAGTTAGTAGGTAAGGTTCACTCCTTTTCTTACTTCTTAATCTTTAGTATCATCTGCTATCTCCATGATGCCCCTCACTACAAGTGTCAACCCTACATTTTCTACCACTGCTACAATGTTTGCAGGAGATTTTTCCCAATTCACCTAGACATATCCATTTATCTTAACACCTCCATGAACCCTAACACTAGTCGCCGCTACCCAATCTCTCCTCGCCTCTGTTTCTACAAGCTCAGCCACCATTGACACCCTTATTACCACTGCTAGCTTAGGTCTGATCCATTATGCCTAAAAAATAGACTCTACAATGATTACCCCATCACCGCAACAATTGATGAGCCCTTTCATTGATTCACAAACTGAACTTGGCATGTACCTTATTTCTCCCCGCAAACTGTTACTCTCCAAAAGACAAAAATGCAAGATCCTATTACACTTACATTTCATTTTACCCTACCTCCTAGTGCACCTTTTGTAGGCAGGCTAGTTTAGTCACTATCTCGATTCATAGCCCAAGGAGAAGCCATAATACAAGTGCGAGCTCTCATAATGCAAAAGAAAAAGGCTAAAGATGAAAAGGAGACAAAGTCAAAGGTATATATTGTGTACAATGAGGCATAGGAAACATTGAATTTCACCACTATGTATTTGAACACTACCAAACCATAAGTGGAGATGCTGCCAAATGATTACATGTATGCTATTGGACTTGATCTGATAGCAACCCGACCACAGGACAAGGTAGAACTCATGGAGGAAATGCAACGGGTGGTGACAATTGACTTTCTCTGGTCTGGTTGTTAGCTAAAGAGAAAGGGGGAGCAACTAAAGCTTGTGAAGGAAAGGATCAGTTTCTTAGAGATGAAGGAGAAATCACTAGAAGCAGAAGTTTTGTGCTTATCAGAGAGAGCACGCATAGAAGAGTTGGAACAAAACAATCTCCAAGAGGAATTCAAAAAGTACCAATTTGTTGATCCCATCCTGATCAACGAGTTGTGAATGAAGAACCAATAATATTAAAGCCAATTGGCCCTTATGGAGCAGAATATTCAACAAAAAGATGAAGAACTAGCATCTCAACGCGCTCAACATGAGCAAAAATTAGAAAAGAATAGGGTGGAATTTTAGGGCCAAAAGGCCCAATTAGAAAAATAGCTCCAAGAGACAATGTCTTCTCTTGAAATAGAATTAGAAAATCATGCCCAGGGTGAGGAGAACTGGTTTAAGGAGCTAGGTAACATTGGGGAGCAACTTGCATCCACAAAAAGGAGAATTATAGAATTAAAAGAGGATGATGGCTTGATGGATGCAAAGATTTCCCTTCTAAAAAGTGCTCCCCAAGCCCCTGTTGCACAACTGAACCTCATCCTAATAGCTCAACAACTATACATTTCATTCTAAGAAAGGGTTAAGGCCTTCTACCTAACATTATAGCCAACGCTCTGGTTCATCTCGAAAACAACAAATTTGAGTAAGGAGGTTCACAAAATAATTGAATAGTTCCCACAGTTCATAATAGAAAGGGTTCTTGAGGCAAAGAGTTTGCTAGGAAAGCTATACATGGTCTCTGATGAAAACCTAGCAAAGGTAGGGATCGAGGATTAGAATGTTACTGCCCAAATGACAAACAAATTCATCCATTGCCACTCGACTATCCTGCATACTAACGCTTGTGTAGCTACTTTGAACAAGACTATGGATGGCATGTGGGAAAATTTCTCCCAGCTGACCAAGATGGGCCTGCCATCCCTATTTCTCAAAGATGGTTTGATCACCATAGCTGAGAAAATTACAACAAAGATTGAAGAAAAGGAGCAAGACCCAACCACTTTCTAGAGTTTCAGCCAACCTCCTACTGCAACAGACATTGAAGGATTCATCTATCCAGTTGTGCAACTACTTTTCCATTGCAAGTCAAGTGTCGGTTTACCTAAGGTGCTGCCTTATAAGGAAATGCTTCACCTAGGTGGAGCATTGGAAATTTTTCTCAATGTATTGAGACCATCCAAAGATGACTAGTCACCCCTACAAGTAGCCCTTTCCAAGCTCTAATTCCATTTCCCAATGGATGGTGCTTTGGTTTGCGAATGAAAGAAAATTTTGGGTTCCTCGTTCCTCAAGTGAAATGCCCCTGGTAGTCGTCAAAAGCTATGAATATAAAATTCATACACCTCCCTTCGGGTTTTGTTTTTGCTAAGTACCAGCCCATGCCTCAAATGAGCCTCATCACCCCTTTTTGATAAAGACTATTGGCCTCTACCACATGTCTACTCAATGCTTTCCAAAGGAAATCTTCCCTTCAATTTTCAAATGACCCCCACCATGTTTCCACGTGTCATCACCACGCACGCTTCAAGGTTGCTTCCTCTCACTTTTGAATTGGGCCGTGACTGTGTACCATGTTGCCTTCATCTGCATATGCTTTGGCAGACCCCACAGTTGTCACCAATGAAAAAGGCATGCTTCCACATGTCTCCCTAGTGCAAGCCTTCAATGACAAGAAGGAGCAATGAACTACAGGCTATGAAATGCTGCCACATGTGTCTCTTCGGTGAATACTTCTTCAAAGCAAAGGATGGAGTGAACTATGGGTTGCAATATGTTGCCGCATGTTCTAATTTCCTATACTGGGTGGTAGAACTTGTTTGTATGGGACTATGCTAGGACCACTTCCATCATTCATAGGGGATGCACCTGGATGGGTAGCAACCCCATGCTATGGCCCAAATATTTTTTTATTGCAACAATTGAGGGGAATCATTGCTGCTACTTCATTGCTCAGGATTCCAAATCTTTTTCAGTTGTTGCTTGCTAGACGATGGGAACTCTTGCTATATATTGGTCTTTGTTCTAAAGAAGGGTTCCAGAGGTTAAAAAATTCCATGAGTTTTGAGAGTTCAAGAATTTCAAAATTTTAGAGACACAAGGCCTTTTATTGTTATTAGATTATTGCGGAAATACTCACAGACTATGTCATTGTTTGACCTTTCTATTTTTCTTAAGCAATTTGATTAACTTTATATTGTGCCATTATTATTTGAATGGTTCATTTTCATAACTTCTATAATTTTAATGGAAGTTTACTAGTTTAGATCATGTCTTTTGACTCCTCTTTTTAGGATATGTGTGTGAAAATTATTTTATGTCATTGAATGCACTGTTCATGCTTCAATCTTTAATTTCTATCATTCTAGGATATAGTAAATTGCTGAGCGGGCCCTTATATCATATCTAAAAGATATATTTATTGTGCCTTTTATCTAAATTATGGTGCATCACCTTAGTTAAATTCTTTATTTTTATAGCTGCTTCCTTTTCCCACTCCAAAAAACCAATTCAAGAAGAGGCTAGGTTCTTTAAAAATTTGGAAGTCACTTAGTTTAGCATAATAGGTCCCCTATAAACTGAGTTTCCCACAAAGGGCTATTACCTTGCCATTTTTTGGCATCAACAAATATCACAGTCATTTCTTGTACAAAGTTTTGATGTGGGAGATTCCACATTCCTTCATGGATGAATATTTTTTGTTTTGGTCTTGAACATAGGCTTCCATATGTTAGATGAGTAGGAATTCCAGATGGGATTGTGTTTTGAATTCCATGTGTGGAAAATTGGGTGAACATATGAATTTTTTTCTATTTAGGTCTTATTTGGGGTCAAACTAACATGTTTGATGTTTTACGAAGAATGAGCAAGTAATTTCATCCGAGGTAGAACCTATATTAGATTCATCTAAACCTATCTTGAGGAGAATTAAATTTTGAATTAAGGCATGAAGGTTAGATAAAAAAAATTAGGATGCCAAGTTTGATTTTGTGTGTTACATCCAATTAGGCTGACCTAATTGATCTTACACTTGATGTGGATATATATAATGGATTGATTTTGGTGTTTTGAGGATGATGAGTGGATAAAGAGCAATCTATGAAATGTATGGTGTACCACCTACATGTGTGATGTGAAATTGATTGCAATTGTGTAAAGTAGAGCAGTGATCCAAATTAGTACAAAGATTGATTTTATACTTCATTGGAACTATAATCCAACATATGATAGATGTAATTGTATTAGTTCAATAGGTTGTAAGTCACCCTTGTATCTTCTATCTTATTATTTGTGGGCATTGAGTCTACCTACAATGAGGAACTTTGTAATATATTATATCAGGATATAATCTATTATGAGCTAATCCTCACCATGGTTTTTCCATTTTGGGGTTTTCCACATAAAAATCCTAGTGTTCATGTGTTATGTGATGTTGTGGATGTTTCATGTTTTCATTCATTATTTTAGTTGAATTTGTTATGGTAATTGGATGGTTAATGTTTGAATGTTTTAATAGAATACTAAATCACCACCCCCCTTAGTATTTCAGGTGTTCACCAATTGGTACTAGAGCCTGAATCCCTAGAAGAAGCTTGACCGCTTTGGGAAGATTTTGGAGATTGAACACATGACTAATAGGAAGTTTCCTATCCCTCCAAAAGAGATTCTTGCTATTGGGTACATAGAAGAGGATTACATGATGGAAAAAGATGGAGAACTTATAGTTTCTCTTGAAGATCTGGATAAAACTAAAGGTGAGAATAGAGATCTAAAAGAAAATATCAAAGAAGGAAATGAATGCATTAGAAAATTGAGAGATAAAATCAAGAAGTTCAAAGAAAGGCATAAGTCAGTGAGTATCTAAAGAAAGAAAATGAAACCATGATAAGACTAAAAGTATAAGTTAAAGAAAAGAAAAGAGTTGAAGATTGTTTGAATGCAATGATGAAAAGGAAATTTTATGAATTCACACAGCTTGAACAAGAAGTTGTAAATATGAGATTAGATATAGATAAATCAAGAAGTCGTGATGATAAATTCAAGATGAGCTCCATAATGGTTGATGAGATGATTTCAGGACAAAAGGATTCTAAAGACAAAGGTGGCTTAGGATTTGAAAAAGGTGAAAGTTTTAAAGGAAGATTAGACACCTAAGACTAAAGAAAAGATCAATGATTGGAGGAAGAAAAATGGTAAGATACAGAATCAAAGAAATGACACCAGACAACCTCTAGTTAGATAACCAAATACTCAAAGGTAGATTAGACACCTAAGATTGAAGAAAAGATCAATGATTCAAGGAAGAACAATGGAAATATCTAGAATCAAAGAAATGATGCTGGAAGACCTCTGGTTGGAAATAAAAATACTCAAAGGTACTCATCTTTCAATGCTTTTTCTTTCTCTTCCAATAAATTTAAACTTAGAGAAATGCAATGTAGAGGGAGAATGAATCATGATGCTATATCTTTTCCTGGTTAATGATTTACATGCAAAATATTTGGGCATAGAGCAAGTGAGTGTAGAAATCACATGATGGATGACTATAACAATAGTATAATGATTCAATCCTTCAATGGTTACTATTATACATGGTATGGATTTGGAAACAAAGCTAATTGATATAGATAGAGAATGAATGGAAGGAATAATGATAAGAGAAATATCATATGTAATAATTGCTAAGTTTTATAAAAGAAGAAAACAAAAGAAAGGATTATCTGATAAAGAAGAATGAACTAGTTAAGAAGGTTTCTCTTGAAGAGACAAAGAAAGAAATGAACAAAATTTGAAGAAAGAAAGAGGAAATTGAAACTAAGGTAGAATTAGTACCATCCTCTAATACAGATGTCTCCTTTGGAAACTAATCCTATAACTATGGCTTAGGGGGATATTTAATGAATATCTTATGTCCCCCACCAAAAGAGAGGTGTGAAAGCCACAACACAAAGATATGTGATGGAGAATAAAATGCTTGATTTTTTGGAGAAGATTGTGGAAGGAAATATTCTAATGTAGAGATTTGCAAAACTTTAGAAGGTGACTATGCATATAGTCTTTAAGGTTGCCAACTTTATGAATTGAAGCATTTATGGTAGAAATAGGTCAAATCAAAGAGTTAAAATAAAGTTTTCTAAGGAAAATTCATTTTATCAAAATAATTCTAAGGAGAATTGAGCAACGAGAAGAGAATTTCAAGATTTCAAGGTGATTCAGTGTTACAGAGCATCAAAACCATAATTCATTGAGCAAAGTAAAAAGGTGTTTGGAAAATTTTGTGTGCCATAAATTTTTGAAATTTATGTTTTTAATCAGCTTGAATACATATTGTGATGGCTAATCCATTTCTTTTTTAAGTTTCTAAGAAACCCCAACCTAAATTCAAAAGATATCCAGCCAAATCCATAGAAGATGACCCTATATAGGTGAATTCTCATATATACCTTATGGATTCCTACCTACAAAGGACATTAGGGCATATATTCATGGTAGCATGAATGAAAATTGTCCCAGCAAGTTAATGGATATATTGGTACAAATGAGTTAATTGGTGAATATTTTTCTTTGGAGCCAGAGTACAAAGCTCTAGCCGAGAAGAAACTATATGTATGGAAATGGTTTCCAAAAAATTTCTACAATAACAAATAGATTATAATGGCCCTAAGAAGAATTCATGATCAATTTTTCTAGACCTAATGGAACCCCTAAGTTTTATCTGGTTAAATTTATCATCTTGCAAAAGTTTTACTTGTTCCATGGACTTGGGGCTTAGGATTTTGTTTACCATCACTGTTGTAGGGATTTGTGTTACTTGGGACCCTTCTTAAATAATCCTTAAGCTTTCCTCTTGGACAAGTTTCTAATTTTTCATTGATCTTTTTTTGCCTATTTCTGGTTATGTTAAAACATCTTATGTCATTTGAACTCGTGGAGTAACTAGTCCCTCATGCCTAGGTCCACAATGCTTATATTTTGTGAGGTTGATCGATTGACCTCATTTGGTCATTACATCATGTGAAATAATATGTTCAAAGTATTTTAATGCCTTTTATATGGTGTCCTACGTGGTCCCTTTCTTAAAACAACTGGTGGGCACATGCTAATTTATTTTCACTTAAGTCTTGTCCATTGCTTCCCTTTATCGCTCATCGTGGATAGCTTTTGAAATTGAAATATAAATTGGAAATGAGAGATGAGAATTGTTTCCTTGGTTTCACACATCGTGGATGGATTTGAGAACTTTTTATTTGAATTAGTGATGCACGATGTTCTGGTTTCTCTGAAGGTTTTTGGTGATCGCTAATTGCTCTTCTATTTTGTGTTTTGAATTAGCAACTAGCGATGATCGTTGGGATTTTGTTTTCATCGCTCATTGTGGATGTGTGTATAATATTCTTGGTAAAATTGGTGATGAGAAATGAGTAGTATTTTCTTTTGTTTCGCCTATCACGGATGGGTTTTAAATGTTGGGTTTTGAATTAGGGATACACAATGTAAGTGTTCTATGTGGTATTTCTGAATTCCTCTACATCGCTAATTGCTTGAAAGTCTTATGTTAAGAATTTGCGATATGCAATGTCTCTTAGTGCTCTTCATTTTCTCTCCTATTGATAATCATGGATTCATTCCAAGATTTGAGTTTCAAAATAGTGATGAGCAATGGAGTCATTTGTTCAAACTTTCTTTTTCTAATTTGAATTGCTCATATGAGCGATGTCTTTTGTGCCTTTATTTTTCATGCAAGTGTATGCATTTTATTTCCTTATCTCCAATCACTAATGAGATATAAAGTTTGAGGAAAGAATTGGTGATATGCGATGAGAGATGGCTACAAAATAAAGGACAACATGTGGTGCAGGAGCACCTAAGGAACAACAGGCAGTTTCATTAGGTAAATAAGAAACCTAGAGAGATAATTTTGTTTTGTTTTCATAAAGGTTATGTTGACCATTGTGTAGTTAGCTTAGAGGTGTTTTTGATCTTTAGGAAACAAGTTGTCAAGAGATAAATAAGTGTAGGAAACTCATCTTGCTGAGTTTTCAAAAGTTGGCAAGGGTTGAAAAACATAGTGGGTTTTATAATTTTGATCTTTGGGTCTTCAATATGTTTGAAAAAAAGAACTTAACTATTTTTGGGGCCTATGTATACTATGCTTCGACCATGGAGCAGGGTTGAAGGCACTGATATTGTAGTGACATTTTGTGAAATTGAAAAAAATAGCGTTCTATGAGGCAATTTTCTGATTTTTGCATCTAAATAGTGCTTTGATGGAATAAACCTGCTATTATCTTTCATTGTAGAATGTAGTGTGAATAGAGTACTAGCTTTGTGTGCCATCCATTTTCCTTCTTGATTCATTTTCATCCTTTGTTTGTAAATAGTTTGCTTTCTTTCTTTTTTTGGCCTGAACTAGGCAGTCTTGAGAAAATGGAGTGCTAGAGCACTTTCCCACCATACAAATTATACAAACCTTTTGGAATAGTGACTAGGCTTCATGAGTGTAAATATGGTAGATTTTAGGACTTGTGTGTGTGCAGGAGCTGCTAGCAATGTCTTGCCCTAGGCTAGCCAGACAGATTTTGGCTAGGGGAGACAAAGAGTGCAAGGCCCATAACTTGTAGGGGTGTTAAGATTTTGGAAAAATTCCTTTTGGAGGATTGAGGGTCTTGGCAAGGCCTGGTGGTCAAGAGGAAGCTCCATTAACCCATTTGGTGTGAGAAGACTCTAACAATTTGAAATCAGCCTGGAAAAGGCTTATAAACCCTAGTTGTTGGCCATTTATGAGTAAGGGTAGTGTAATGCCTATACAAGCTCAAAACCCCAAGAATTTTCAAGGTGTTGGCATGGGAAACACAAACCCCAAGTGAAGAACCCTAGTCGTTTGGAGGGTTTTGGAATAAAGTTCATTTTTCTCGGGTTAAGAGGCCTAAATGGGGCTCTAGGCTTGTAGCCTTTTCTAACCTTAAGAGAGGGTTTGGAGGCAGCGATGGAGAATTGGAGTTTTGTAATTGAATAAGAAGCCTAATAGGCTACTACAAAACTTTTTACTTCATCTTTACACTCCTGCAAAATCCTAACTAAAAGTTGAGGGTAACTGGCCTTTAGGGAAGATTAAGGGTCAAGGGTGAGATCGTGGCAAGGCATCAAGATTGACTTGATGGAAATAAAGAAGGTTGATACTAGGGTTGGAAGTAGGACCAGGGGTACCTATACCTGAAATAGGACCTATAGGTTAAGGTGGGAGATTCACCTAGGATTTCTTGAGAATAAGGACCCAAAGCATGGGACAATGAGTGTTCCATCCAACCCTATCCTATCAACATGGAAACATCTGGAGGACATTGTCTAAAGAAAGAAATAAAGTAGCAAGTTGAAAAGGAGAACCATGGATGTAGTTTTAAAATGAAATGATCAATGACCAAGGTTTGAATGTGAATGGCTAAATGTCAGTTCACTCACGTGAGCTTTCTATCAAATATTAATGGTGATATTTTCCATTTCTCATCCATAAGGAAGGTATCTAGCTTTCTTTTCGCATATTTGGAACTACTTAGGAGTAAGGAAGAAAACCAAAAGCTGAGCAAGTAGTGTGGAAGTCTCCTACATGTAATTACAACAACAATTGTATCAATTTTTCACTTGGGTAAGCAATCTGTCATACTTCTTCCTGTCCAAAGTATTATTTTATGTTGTTCTAGAAGGGTAGTAGCAAATTTTAGAGATAACTTGCTTACAACTTGTTCATTTGAGTATCTTTAGGTGGGGTGATGAATATTTTGTGAAGACCAAGAATACTTTTCTTTGTAAGTTGTTTCTTGAGTTTTTGTACCTGGGTGGGTCTTTTTAATTAAGATAATTGTAAACCCTTTTCCTACCAGTTTGCAAATATGAGTGAGCCAAAACCTAGTGAATCCAACATTAGAACTAAGAGAAAACCAAAGAAAAAAAGGTTAAAAGGATTAAGACCCGAGATATTTCATCCACTGTTAAGCCTGAGCCACTTGAATCATTTAACCCTACCCCACACACCCATGTGGTGTCTACTAGGTCCACAAGTGCCAAGAAAGAACAAGATAGGCTCATGGAAGAGATCATTGGAGAAGTAAAAGAGGGAGGGTCATAAATTGGAAAGAGAACTATGGGTCAAGTTACCATGATGACCAACCTAATTGATAATGTTGGTGAAATTGGAGAGTTGGCCCAGCCCCAGAGTGGGTGGCAATTATTCTTGTATGCTTTGAATAGACAGTATTCAAAAAAGCCTACATGTTACTTATGGGGATAAATCTCAGGAAGATGGTGGTACCCAATGTATTTATGGAGGTGGATGTGATGATGGGGTTGGCTAGACACTATGATCCCATTGATAGAACAATTAGGAGTGAAAATGGGGATGTAGTCCTTGAGGTGACAAAAGATAAGGTTGTGGAGATATTTGGGTTAAATCCCAGTTATACTATAGAAATTAAGCATTCAAACCTATATGGTGAGTATGAGCATAAAAAATTTGCATATAAGAATAGACTACTTGTTTGGCATAGAAGAAGGGAGGAAAAATTTCTCCCTAAGGATGTTAAGCCCTTTGAACGTGAAGAATTTGTGGATTATTTCAAGAATAATTATTATTGCCTAAATCAAGTTTTGGCTCAAAATTTTGAGGCAAGGATGGGTCCAGACCTATTGGTGATGATAGTGGACATACAATCCTATATTTCAAACATTGTTTTTAATTAGGCCTCCTGTGTTGTTGAACAAATGGATCAAGATTTCATTAGTCTGAAGAAAGAGGTTCTCCCTTTGCATTTCCCACATTGTTCTTTGTTAATGCATATGCTTTTATATGAGGGTGATTATAGTTGGAAAAGAAAGATTAAATATGAAATTGAGGGACAAGGAGAATAGTGTTTTACCAGTCCAGATGTGGATGCATATTTGGGATCAGGATTGCCCCAATTCCAACTATTTAATGTTTGTTAATGTCATAAGGTTTGGTATCTTGGAAAGTTTGGGTGTAGCACCTATTCATAGGCTCTCTCCTACAACCAAAAGTATCATGTACCCAAAGGATATAGAGGGATCCACTGCAAAACATAATTGGGTAGATTGGTACCTACACTCATAATATATTTTGATTAGGGCTTATGGTTCTAAGGTGTCACCGCATTTCTTTCCCCTATATGTTTTTGACCAATTGGCTTCTATGGAATTGATGTGGTAGATTGATTTTACAGATTATGAATGGTTTAGAAAGCCTAAAAAGGGTACTATGGTGAGTCCCCCAATGTTCTTTTGCTTACATCAAGGTTACTGCCCCTAAAGTGTGTGAAAAATTCATAATCATGATAAATAACCTTAGGTTTCCTTTTAATGAGATTAGGATTTTTGACCCTAAAGGATTTGTAAATGCAAAGAGAAGGGAGAAAAAATTATTAGGATTGCATCAACAATTCTTGTACACAGATGATGTGCTGAGAAACTTGACAAGTGATGAGGTTGTTATGACTAGAAAGAAGGAATGGGCGTTCATTATGGAAATTGAGGAGAGCATCATAAGGGGGAATGCTTTCTATCAGGGCCCCTAAGATGTGTAGACACCTAAATTTGGACACTTAATTTATCCAAATTTATCCCCTTTCGTCTAAGTATCCCCTTATTTGCATTAATTAAGTAATATTGCTATTATTTAATTAATATCTTTAATTTTGCCAAATCCTTAAGGTATTTATTTAATAAATAAATACCTTATCTCTTTAATCCTCCTTTTCATCAATTGAATTGAATAAATATTCCATTTATTTAATTCCCTTCATGTCACATCCTCCATCATTTTTCATCTAATCCTAATTATTTCTCCTAATCTCATAATTTGGGTTGTGCACATGCCTAATCCATGATTAGGATGTGTCACATCTTCCAAATTTTGCAAGTTGGCCTCTAATCTCTCTTAGCCACCTAACCCTTCTCTAATCCTTCATTAACTAGCCTAATCAACCTCTCAAGGAATTTTAATTCCTTTTATCCTTCCAAGGAATATTAAATTCCTTTTTCTCTTCCCCATGTGATCTTGGACTTGTCACATCAAGGCACATGTGAAATCTAACCCTCTTCTAATATGTCATTAATTAGTCTAATCAAGTACTTGCACAACCTTAATCACCTAATTAAGTCATCTCAAATCTCCATATCATTTATGGAATGTGTCCTTAGTCAACTTCATTAAAAACTTTCTCTTTTTGAACAAGACATCTCCATTCCCCATGTGAATTTTTAATTCACATTTAATCCCCTAATGCATTTAAAGGAATTTTAAATTCCTTCTCTCATCCCCATGAGAATATTTGAGGAATTTTTAATTCCCCACTTGTCCTCTCACCCACATGGGGACAAGTACCTCCTTTATGAAGAGATCTTGTCCAATCCCAAGGTACTATATACCCCATCCATGTCATGTACTATCCTTCCACCTCATGTACACATCATCCCTTTTAGGCCATATCACTTGCCACATGTCAAGATGTGAGGGCTTGTGAGTTCTCAACTCACCTTAGCCCTACATCTTGATCTTTGTGGCTCAATCTTGACCGTCCATTTCCCTAGAGATTTTCAAAATCTCTATAAATACCCCCTCTTTTCTCTCATTTTAGTAGAGATCATGCTTTGTAGCCAAACTCTTGCAAAATTTTCCTAGAATCCATACTTAGCCATTTTCATGCTTGCACTCACTTGCATCCATCTTCATATCATCATCTAGTTTGCATCCCTTTCCATCCAAGGAGCATACACATCAAAGATTGAAGGGCCAACCAAAGGATCGATTTGACACAAGGTAAAAAGTTCCATTTATTGTTTTTATATTGTGTTGAATCCAACTAGGCTAATCTTGAGGTGTAGGTTGTTTTTTGTGTTATTTGCATTACTTTGATTGTTGCTCATTTTCTAGCACTCAGATTCAATCTATCACAAGATGTAATTGAGGATCCTCTTTAAAGAGCCTTTACAAAGCTAAGGGATTATCATAATGGTGATTTCAAAGTAAAAGTGAAAGAAGTTGCCAAGAAAGCACAAGCTCTCCTTGAGCAACTATTTAGGCCATGTATGTTCTAGAGCATCCTATAGATGTTCAAGAGGTTAGGGAGGAACACATGGAAAAACATGTACCTGATGATGAGGAAGTAGATAATAAAACCCCCCTCTCCCAACATTGAAGAAACTCTTGATTCAGAGGTTCCCCCAGACAAAATTGTTAAATGGCAGTATGATGAAAATAATGATGATGATGCCTAGATCAAGGATTGTGATGAGTTCCTTGTAAATGACAAGTTCATACAATCTCACGAATTTAACAAATTTATGGTCCAACAGAGGAGCATAGAGATAAAAGAAAGGATGGAACAAACGAAAGTTGGCATTGAACCTTCTCAGCAAGAAGAGGTAGAGAAGGTATAGGAAGGAAGGATCATGGCTAAGATTTTAGCTATCACTCCCTCTAAGGCTAGGAAAATTGTCAAAGATAGTGGAATCATGTTGTTTCCAGGATGCACTATCACCTCAACTATTGCATATGATGTAGTAAGAAGAGACCCTCGGGCTTAAATATCAAAGGAGAAGTTTGAAGACAAGGTGTTTGGGTCCGGATATAGTCCAAAGTTGCATACTCTTGCAATCTAGTCTATGGCACCAAATATTGGGAAGCATGAGGTTGCAAGGCCTATTGAAGAAATTATGGGTTCTTTAGTGGTAAAAATAGCTAGAGATATATCACCTATCCAAGCAACTAAGTTAACTACTCATGCTACAATCCTTAGTGTGGACACAAAAAAAAATTCTAAGAAGAAGTATGATTCTTTGGCAAAGAAATATAATAAGGCCTTGGATGAGATAAACATGATGAGAGCCACTATTTAGGCTAGCCATTCAGTAAGGAAATTATCTCTGCCATCTTCTTCTTCTTTAGACTTGTCTACACAAGATAGGAATACCTTAGCTTTAAGAATCAATGATTTGAGTAATCAGTTAAAGGCTGAAAAAGAAAATGTCAAGAAGGCTAAGATTGAAACTATTAAGGTGGAAAATGAGATTTTTGAGGATGTATTGAAACACAGGGTGACCAAGTTGGTCAACAAAGATGATAATGTATGGGCTACCTATAAGAAAATTCATGAAGAAAACATAAAGTATTTGCAGGTCCAGGAGGCCTTCAAGAATGAATGGAGCACATGGAGTTCTAGGGTGGGTGCTTTAAAGGAAATGATACCTAGGATGAAGGAAGATCATGAGGCACCTACTAACATCCTTGAAATCTTGTAAATTATTGACTCGGTTAATGAGATAACCACCTTTCATGGAAAGTTTGGTATGCAGCTCCAAAGTAAGAGATGGAGGATCATGGTATGCCTTTGATATTGACTCACAAGGGTGAGTTACAACAATTTGAAACCTAGAGGGGCAATCTGGGAGGAATTCTCTCAGGGGATATGATGCCATTAACTATGACTGATTACATCCTGCTGAATTCTAATATTGACACGGTGGAAATTGAAACAAAAATGGATACTTTTTTCAAGGAGGCCCAAGCTTTAATTGATGCAAGGAATACCCAACATTGTGCAAAGGTGCATATCTTATTGGATTTCAAGTGGCCTACTGAGGAGGAGTACATTACCAGGTTAGAGATGTATATTGAGTAATCTTGTAAAGGGATGATAATTGATCGAATTAGTAATAGATAGGAGAGAGATAATGCATAGCCCAAAAATAGTGCATATTAGGATTTTGATATTTAGTATTGCAAAAATATTGTTCTCTCCTCAATATAAAGTGGGTGCCACAAAATGCTAATGTGGATAAATTAGTATTTTTTTCTTTATTTGCTTTTCTTGCTTTTTGAGTTTTGCTGACTAGACTTGCCATGGAAGACACTTTTTGATTGCATGAAAGATATTTTGAATTTTTTGTAGCAAACAAATGATACCTTTTCTAGATGGTACCAAAGCTTTGTAATGAATGAAGGTTATTTTTTCTTCATTTTTATTCCTGCCATCTAAGAGCTTGAATGTAACTGAAAAGGGAATATTTGTTACAGTGGTCCACTTATGTTGTGACATGTGTGCTTTCTGGCCTAAGGCTTTTTTTCTCTTTCATTTCTATAAGAAAGAGTTCAAGGCCAAAAGTAGGGGGTTCATTGAAATGAAATTGACATAGTGAATTGTGTATGGAATATAGAGCATAGTTTGAGTTTTGTCTTAGGTTTTGAGTCTGTAGCTATGTATGTAATTTTCATATCAGGATAGAAAATACAATACAAAATGATGCAAATTTCATGGCCATTGTCTCTTCTTTTTAATGGTTCTACAAGTTATGAATGAATATAATTAGGTGTTGTGTTGATTCATCTCCATTTCTTTACAGTGGATGTGGAATTTAATTCTTGCTTTTTGATTCAATGAATTAGTGTAATTGCTTGAATGAGATTGTTGACTCGTATGAATTATGTTCTTGGATATATTTAAGATGTAGTGATAAAGAATATTATGGAGAAGTGTTGCAATATTTCTTAAGCTATATGTTTCTATTTTTGAAGTGTTATTAAATTGCATGGCTTGATACTGACTCCATATTTAGGATAAGGCACTAGTTTTGGTAGATTACTCAATACTCAATTCCTATGTCAATGTATCAACAAATCACTTTTTATTTACAAATCTATCATATGGGTTACCATTGTAGTCATGCTACGATGAGTTTAGTTTTTCTCATGCTCCATGATGAGCCTAGTTCTTGGTCCAATTTTGGGTAGAATCTATAGTTTATTTGCTAGCAGTTGTCATGAACTTTGATGCTAAATTTTGATGTTTTCATAATGTTTCCCTCAAACCATAGATAGTGGGCTTAATCCTATTTCTATAGATTTTAATGACTTTGGCATTTTATGTGGATTATCTATATTGATTTTGCATGTGGTTAATGAATTTTCCTTAAGGTGGTTATAGACATGCAATTATTGTGCATACTGACATTGCCATACAGATTTAATTTGAGGATGCTAAGTTGAGGAAGGCATCGCCAGCTAGGCATGCACCATAACGTCTAGCAAAGGAATCTCTCAAAGGTGAAAGGAGGTTGAAGACATAAGACTACTCATGAAAACCAAATGTAACTACCTTGTAGTGGACTTTAACATTGGTTAAGAAAATGCGGGTGTTACTCCTATGCTAAATGTACATTTGGACCTGCATGTCTAACCAGATTCCATGCATGTGTAACTGCCACCACTCCACTTTCTCTATTTTCCCTAAATGGCATCCTCTAAGTCATGGAGTTGAATTCCTTGTTTAGTTGATAGTATAAATAAAGATATTATGCTCCTTCTTAGATAATTTACATGATTTGATATTGTACTAGAACTCTCACATTTTCAGTAATACAAATACATTACCCTTTTGTTCTCATGATTTACAGTGAATAAAATAAAGTTCTGAGTTTGAGCATTTGAGTTCTCATTAGTTTTAGAGGATACTTATCCAATGGGGCCCACTTGGTAATCTGTCCTCTTAGTTTAGTATTAGATTTTTATTACTTGTTGTTTAGTAATTAGTTATAAATCTGGTGCTGATTGTTCCTGTAACCAGTAGAATTCCATTATGTGACTGTTCTTACAGCCAAAGCAGATAGAGTAGTGCCCTATTTTTTGCTCAGATTTTCATTTTTGTTATGCATTTTATTTTGATGTAGTTGTTGATTGATGATAGGCATTTATTGTATTCCATTCTAAGCAATTTACTTTCAACATTGTGCGTTCCTTAGTTGTAGAATGAAAATGGCTACTTTGGGTTCCTAATGCACATACTATGCTGACCCATTTCAAGTTCACATCCCTAGGTTGACAAGTTAAGTGCACCTTCATGATGATTGAAATAGCTATTCAGGTTAGATTTCCAATCTCTAAATCATGGCTGTATGGGCTTAGTTATTAGATCATTGTAGGAAGCCAACATTTTTGGCACCGTTGCTAGGGATGGTGTCAAACTAGGAAGTTCTTTGGAGTCATTGGTAGTTTTTCTTGTTGTAGTGTTTCTAAATTTTTTTCTTAGTATAGCCTCATTTAGGAAGTAACAAACCCCCTTATTCTTTACCAATTCTTTGTGTGAGCTTGCTAATAGTGAGTGATGCCACATGCATAGAAGCAGGAGAAGGGATTCTTATGGGAGATTCCTTCCTAACAATCCTAATCCATTCTAGCTAGTTGAATGTTAGAGCCTACCAAGAGAAGAAGAAGAAGAAGATCCACACCCCTTTGTTGATGCATTTCCTGATCTGACTAGCTCTAAAGTCTCCTCTGAAGATGAAAATCAACTTGAGAGCCCCTTTGCTTTGGAACTACAACAAGTAAGCATGGGTGATACAAATAGGAACAGACATAACCAACTGGGCTTTCCTTTCCCCATTTCCCATCAGAATGAAGTTGAAAACATCAAGAACATCCCTACTTCAGCACTCCCCAATTTTTATGGACTTGTCACAGAAGATCCTAATACCTTTTTATTTGAGTTTGACATAATCTGGAGGAGTTATGATTATACCACTGATTCCCACAGGCTTAATCTATTTCCTACCACTTTGAAAGAGACTGCATTAAGATGGTTCATGAGCCTAGGTAGAGATACTATGGAAACTTGGGAAGAAATAAAGATAAAATTCTTTGAGAAATACAAGGAATATTGTAGGGGCTGTGACATGAGAGGAGGTGACATTTCATGATGCAGCAAAAGGAAGATGAGAGTCTAGAAGATTATATTGCAAGGTTTTTGTTTTTCCTACAAAAATCTCCACACCATACACTTAATGAAGACTCACAAAATTTTATTTTTCTAAGAGGAATCAGTGATAGTTGCACTGATTCCTTGGACCTCATGGGAGGAGGAGATATCTCCCAAGTTCCTTGGGAAGATATCAAGAAAATATGTCAAAACTACTCTAGGGCAGCTTCAAAGAAATGGAGAGCTTACCAATCTTCCATGGGTAAGTCAACTATCAATGGAGTTTCAAGAATGGAGAATACTCATTTGATGGTAGACTTCAAGAAATAGATTATAAATAATCTAGCCACTTAGCTAGATACAGTTCAGGACAAGAAGAAGCAAGAGGAGGAAAAGATAATGTTGACAGAATATTGCCCCCGCTATAGACAAAAAAAGAGAGACTACAGATGCAAGATGGTAGCTTATCTCGAAAGCAAGAAGATTCCACCTAAGTTCAAACTAATCCAAATTGAAGAAGACCAAATCTACTATGTTGCACAAAGGAAGCCTTGGGCTCCAAGACAATGTATGCCACCGGATCCACTATCTTATGATGGGCCATATTTTAATTCATATTCATTTGGTAGCTAATGGAAGCCCCCATATCCATCCAACTATGGAGGATATCCACCACAGCCTTGGATTAACCCTCCAAATGCTTGGTGAAATCATCAAAATTCTCCACCCCAGTGGCAGAAAGCTCAGGGGAATTGGCAACAATTTCAAGGGCATTGGTAGCTACCTCTAGGAAATTAGCAACAAACAAATCAATGGAGGGGAGGATAGCAATGGCCTACCCAGAAAACCAATTACATGCATCCACCTTCTCAGACACAAAATCCTTCTATAATGCCTCCACCTACTAATTGAAGCTCAAATGTACCTAAACCTACTCAGCTACCAGCTTAGCCCACACCCAATCCAAATAATAAACCACAACAATAGCCTGCATACTCCGCTGATTCAAATCATTTCCTTGCATATGGTGTGAGTGTAAGTGACATCCACTTACATTTAGGAACTACTCTAATAGCCCCTTCCAATCCCATTATCCTTGAGCTTCCTATGGAAGAGGAGGAGGTGCCTATGAATGATCCCATTCAGCCAAGTGTACCTAAAAATTCTGAACCCATCCAAGTCAAGAAGACTAAACAAGAACCATGATTTTCTTAGAGATTGGAAGTTTCCAAGAAGAAGGAAGAAAAGGAGGATACAACTTTTGACATCTTGGATCAGCTAAAGCATATATGTGTCTAGATACCTTTATTTCAAGCCATAAATGATGTTCCAATCTATAACAAGGTAATCAATGAAGCATGCCTCAAGAAGCCAAGTAGGAAGAAGAAAGACCCAGATACAATATAATGACCCAGGTAGTCCTGTGGTAGTAGTTGTTATAAATAGAATCCAAGTAAAGAATGCTCTGATTGATTTAGGGGCAACAATAAATGTAATGACCAAGGAAATCTTGCAAAAACTAAATGTTGCAAGCATGAGATCTACTCCTACTATCTTATAGCTTGCTAATAGCTCTACTATTAAGACTAATGGTGTAGTGAAGGATCTCATGGTAGTTTTAGACTCCTGGGAGTACCTAGTAGACTTTATGATTCTTTCTCCTAAAGATACACTAGGCAAGTATCCCATTATTCTTGGAAGGCCATGGTTAGCAACTTTAGATGCATACATTGGATGTCAGTCAGGTGACATGACCATGTTAGATGGGAAGAGAATGAAATTTTTTGTTCTTTATCCTCCTGCTCAGCCATCTCATGATGGACATAATCTTGTATGGCCACATGTTGGTGAAAAGGCCAAGAAAGTTAATTTTGTGGCGCAGTTTATGATGCTAGGTAGAAGCTCTTTCATGCAGCTCCAAGATGAAGATGAAGTATTGGTTAACATCATTCAGAACCATTGTGAAGTGGAGGAAGCATCATCTTCTCATTCTTCCACTCCAGTCAAGACACTTCTACTTGCTCTCCCTATAGATGTTCTTCTTCCAACCACTCTTCCTACAATCATTGTTCCTATAGATGAACTTCCTACAGCAATATGTATGTCCTATACATTGCTGTCATATGAACTAAAGGTACCATGTGTTAATGAAGCAACCATGATAGAGTTAAATACACAAGTACATGTGTCAAAAGGAAATATCTGAATGTTAATAGTAAATAAAGTGAAGAACAACAATTGTTGTTGGAAAACTTATTAAGGACCCATCAACATGTATTTGCATGGGATTATCATGATATGAAGGGATTGGACCCTAAAATTTGTGCACACAAAATTTACATAAGAGATGATTACACCCCAATAAGATAGCCACAAGGAAGAATTAACCCTACACTAAGAGAAATTGTCAAAGGAGAATTGTAGAAATCGCTAGATGCAGGATTTATCTACCCCATTTTAGATAGTCTATGGGTGTCCCCATTAGTGATTTTTTCCAAGAAAGGAGGGAAATGATGAATATGTGTTGATTACAGGGAACTTAATGCTACCACAAAGAAGGACCACTTTCCCTTACCTTTCATTGATCAAGTTTTGGACACACTTACAGGAAAGCGATACTTTTATTTTCTAGATGGATTCAACGGCTATAACTAGATCCAAATTGCACTTAAGCACCAAAATAATATCAAATTTACCTATCCATGGGGGACCTATGCCTACTCAGTACTCCTATTTGGATTATGCAATGCACTTGCAACCTTTCAAAGGGAATTCATTATCATATTCTAAGACATTTCTCATGATTGAATGAAAATTTATATGGATGACTTCACCACTTATGGTGTTTATTTTAATCAAGTGTTGGAAAATATCAGGAGAGTCCTACAGAGATGTAAAGACCAAAAATTGTCCTTAAATAGTGAAAATTACCTCATGATGATGCAGGAAGGTGTAGTTCTTTGTCACTACATCTCCCATAAGGGAATTCAAGTAGATCCTACAAAGATTGAGGCATTCACAAATATGCCCACACCTACAAAACAGAAGGGTGTTAGGAGTTTCTTGGGTCATGCAGGATATTATAGGCATTTCATCAAGGATTTCAACAAGGTAGCAACACCATTGTATACTCTTCTCACTAAAGATGTTGAATTCTAGTGGACTGAAGCTTGTGACAAGACATTTTGTGACTTGAAGGCATCTTTGACTCATGCTCCTATACTTAAAGGGCCTAATTGGGAGATTCCTTTCCACATACATACTGATCCATTAGATTATGCCATAGGAGTAGTCTTAGGATAGAAAGGAGTTGTTGAAAATTCCATATACTTTGTCAGCAAAAAATTACAAGGAGCTTAATTCAATTATATAGTGATAGAGAAAGAAATGTTGGTAGTGATCTATGCATTGAACAAATTGAGACATTACATAATAGGTTACCAAATATTTGTGCACACTTATCATGTAGCGATTAGATATCTCATGAAAAAACCTTTGATCACAGGTAGATTGGCAAGATAGTTATTGTTGATGCAGGAGTTTGATATAACCATTGTGGATAAGCCAGGGAAGGATAATGTTGTTGCAGGTTTTCTTTCAAGGCTGACTACATTAGAAGACAATCAGCCCATAGATGATTTTTTTTCTTGATGAAACACCTTGGTATGCTGACATAGCTAATTATTTGGTCATAGGTTGAGTTCCTTCTCAATTCTCTCCAAAAGAGAAAAGGGAACTCATTGAAAAATCTTTTCCTTTCTCTTAGATTGTTGGATGTTTGTTTTATATTGAACCAAACCATGTCATGAGGAGATGTGTGAGAGAAGATGAGACATATGAAATTTTCCATGCATGCCACAATGAACCATGTGGAGGACATTTTGTAGCCAAGAGGACAAAAATGAATATTTTGAACACATGCCAAACTCTACAAGGATGCAGGAAGGTATACAAAAAAATGTGATAGATGTTAAAGAATGGGCAGACCAACTAGATCTAATGAGATGCCACTTTTCCCTCTAGTAGTAATTGCCCCCTCTGAAAAGTGGGGATTGGATTTTGTAGGACCCATTGACCCTCCATCAAATGGTAAGTCTTTTATCTTGGTATGCACTGATTATGTGAGAAAGTGGGTAGAAGTTAAGACCATGAAGCATGCGAGAGATAAAAAGGTTGTAGAATGTCTTCATGAGGATATTTTCACAAGATATAGAGTTCCAAGAGAAATAGTGACTAATCAAGGGGCTCAATTCACATCAACCCTTGTTGCAACACTAGTCAATGAATACAACACAAGGCACATGAAGTCTACTCCTCATCACCCTTAGGCTAATGGCCAAGTTAAGGTGACCAACAGAAAAATTGATGCCATTCTGACCAAAACGGTAGCTATTTATAGAAAGGATTAGGAAAAAAAATTACTAGAAGCTATTTGGGCCTATAGGAAAACCTGGAAAACAACTACAAGCTTCACTCCATTTGAGTTGTTGTATGGAAAGACAACCATGATGCCCATTGAATTTGAATATAAGACTCTTAAGATTGTAGTAGATTTGGGGATGGATATTTTTGAGGCATAGAAAGAAAGAATCATGCATCTAAATGCTTTGGATGAGATAAGAAGAGCAACCTTGGATCATATAGAGGTAGTGTAGAACCAAAAAATCAAGTGGCATGAAAAATTTATCAAGGAAAAGAAATTCCAACCAGGAGATTAGGCCCTACTCTGTGACTCAAGATATTAGGACAATGTAGGAAAATTGCAGACAAGGTTGCTAGGACCATATGAAGTTTTTGAGGTCTTTTCTAATGGAGTTGTTTAGCTTACTACCATTGACCCTGTCAAATTCAAGTTACTTGTCAATGGTCATCACCTTAGATTATATCACAAGAAAACTTCCAAAGAAGAGTTCCTATAGTAACTCACCCAACAATCAACACCCAAGCTTCTTGTAGCTGAAGGAAGTGGACCTAGTGTCCCTCCTAGCTAATTAAGGTACGTACTTTTCATAATAAAGACTTCTGCTCTTGTGGAAGTCCATTTCTTTTTCCATCTGCCCATCCACCCATCCATTTCCACTTTTCTCTCTCTTCCATCACTTCATTCCACTCCACCTCATTCAAATTCATCTTCATTAATTGCTCAATTTATTCCCTAAAAAGCTAAACAATACTTTATCCATGATCTTTGCAACAAATCCTCCACACATTTAGGTATGTGCACATTAATTTCTATCTTTTAATCATCTTTTAAGTGCTTTCATTTAATCATTGTACGTTAGTATAGACATTCACATAGCATGTCATTATTTCCTATCAAATCACCACTCCCATCTTGCATGTGTGGATACTTGTCGAAATTTAAGTTGGGGGGGAAGAAAAAGATGTAAATATATTGCCCATGTGTCAATTCATGCTAGGCTACATCAAAAAATTTAAAAGAGCTGATTTGAAATCTGTCTGAGAGGATGGCTTGCATGTGTGAAGTGATACTAACTGCAACCACCATTTCTTCCCATCATAATTCTCCTTTATCACTCTCTTTCTTGCCATTATTGACCCTATCGTAATCTTGAGTTGCAAATGAAAAGGTAAAACAAAAGGGAAAATTCAGTCGATATTGGCACTATAAATTTAGCAAGTATTACAAGAAGGTGTTTAGCTCTCATAAAGGAATTATAGGAAGGAAATTTTGTAGAGTGATAGTTGATTGCAGACAATGGGAGGAGGGCTAATTCGAAATGAACCCACAGTGCATAATGTTTTATTGTAGGATGCACAATTCCTAGTCAAATTTAGAAAATATGGATGGTTAGATTACTTCTTGAAGCTGGATGGCTTTGATGAAAGCGTTGCACTAGAATTTTCCCAAAAATTTTCTATAGGAAAAGCCATAGTAAAAGGGTTGGAGGTTGTGACAACTGAGGAAGGAATTGTAGAAGTTATAGGGTTACCTGCTGATGGTGAACATTACCCTACCTCTAGAGATGTTAGATCAACTAAGGCTGAGTTTATAGTACATGGTGACCCTCCAATCAACATGGATAAATAGGGTGCAAAAAGAACCTCTCTACCTAAACCATGGAAATATGTAGCCATCTACATTATAAGGTATCTCACCTGTGAAGGTTGTTTATCAAACCTGCATTCAGTACATTTCAAACTCTTGAGTCAAATGAGGCAAAAGAAGATGATGAATGTGCCTAACGTTCTATACAATCTTCTCTCAATCATGGTGGCTGAGACCCAAAAAGGTAGGGACAGTTCTGTCTCCCACCATTGTGTGATTAAATTGCTAGTTGAGAAGTCTCTGCATGATGTGTCTAGAATGACCTAGGAAGAATTTATAAATGTTGATCAAATTAGACTTGAGCACTTGCAACCTAGGGTTTTGCCTCAACCTCACAGGTTTAGCAGGAGATTGAGCATGACTGAAGCCACTCTTGGTGCTTCAACCTCTGGCACAGGTCCTAGTGTAAACCCTCCTGTAGCAGAAGAAACCATAGAAATTAGTTCTTCTTGAATAGAGCACTTAGAAAAAGAAAGCTCCTCCTTAGATTTTGATGACGACGTTCCACTTGGCACCCTGATGAAAACTAGGGAATAAAAGAGAAAATTAAAAATGAGAAAAGGAAAGGCCAAAAGGTAGCTGACAAAAAAAGAGGTGCCAAGATCTAAGAAGAGGAAGGCTAACACTGTTCATCCTACAAGCCAAAGAAAATTTTGAAATACCTCCCAGGAAATCAAGACCATTGGGCCAACATTTGGTACGCCTGCATAATAAATCCCTAAGTCTAGAGAAATACCATAGGAGGAAATAGAAGCTACAATGGGGTAGGATAATTTCAAGAGGAAGATATATTTAAGGCAGCATCAAACATAACATTGGCTGATCTTGCCAATATTGCATGACAGTTGAAAAAAAAGAGTTTGAGGAAAATCATGATTTCCCGCAGCATGAGCAAGAAGTCCTACAACAACAACTAGAAATAGAGTAGGAGTTCTTGCAACCACAACAAGAACACGAACATGATCCCCTACAACAAGAAGTGGGAGAAGAAACAGTACCCCCGTAGCCAAAGACAACTGGATAGCTTAAGTCCATATAGTTAGTACTATATGGAGAGCAACCATTGACAAAAATGCTGGTAGGAATACATACCCCCCTTGATTTTTTATTGCACAATGTTTCCATGCATTTATGGAAAGAGATGCAAATAAGGGAGGAAGAATGGAAAAAGGAAAAATAGAAATTGAAGAAGGAAATTCAAAAGAGAGATGAGGAAATTGAAGATAACGATGTAGAGATTGCCACCTTTAAGAAGAGGGTGGATGATATGGCAACCTTGGTACCACAAATTTTGGAATGTAGGACCCCTCCAAGGGTCTATGCTCTGCACTTGAAAGAAAAATATCTCTCTTTTAAGCTATCAAGGATTGTCTCATGTTTGAATCCTTTTATTGACACTCCTAATGATTTTTTCAATGCTTATAGGATTGCCTCCCCTGAAATGAAGAATTTGTTGTATGAGTTTTATTTGCATAATTATGTTGTAACTCAAGACCATGATTGGAATCCACTATTGTATGTTGGGGATGTCCAATTAAGGGCATTTATGTCTTGGGTACAAAATGAGATTAGTTGGGGACAACATGGGGCTTATAAGCAATTGGTGTCTAACATCTCTCTACCCATTAGGGTTGAATCAAGCAACCTAGGTGATATTTATAGAGAATGGCACAAAATGATTCTTAGACCTAGTTACAACAACAAGATTATGCCTTTGATTGAGGTAGTTTATAGTGAGTATGAAGTAAAGACAACAAAAAAGGAGGAAATTATGAGAAGATACCTATCACAAATATGGAATAGACTAACTAATGAGTTGAAATAGGTTGAACCTCATTTCATCCACAATTATGTTGTAGAAATAGAAAGGATTGATAGGTATATTTAGATTCAGAGAATGAAGGGGTGATTTTAGCTTCCCCTGACTTTCCATCGACCCATTCTCATGTGGCTCATGCCAAACTTCAAGTTCTACTAGTATGACATTGTTGTAGAAAAACAAAGATGGAGCAGATTTGATAAATTATGAGGATTCTAATGGGATCCTAATTCACATTCAGAAAATAGTGATGTTGGAAAACTATCAGTTGAAAATTTTAGAACTTTGACCAAGCAGAAGACTAACCCTTCCCCTGCTGGAGGACTAGCAAAACATTGGGTTGGGGGAGTGATGAGCCTAGTTTTTGGTCCAATTTTGGGTAGAATCTATAGTTTATTTGATGGAAATTGTCATGAAATTTGATGCTAAATGTTGATATTATCATAATGTTTCCCTCAAACCATAGACATTGGGATTAATCCTATTTATGCAAATTTTAATGACATTGGCATATTATGTTAATTATCTATCTTGATTTTGCATGTGGTTAATGAATGTTCCTTAAGCTGGTTATAGACATGCAGTTATTGTGCATAGTAACATTTCCATGCAGATTTAATTTGAGGAAGGCACCACTAGCTGAGCATGCATCGTAACGTCCAACAAAGGAATCACTCAAAGGTCAAAGGAGGTTGATGATAGAAGATTCCTCATGAAAACTGAATGTAACCACCTTGTAGTGGACTTTAATGTTCGTTGAGTAGATGCAGGTGTTACTATTGTGCTAAATCTATGTTTGGACTTGCATGTTTGACTAGTTACGTGCACACATAATTGCCGCTACTCCACTTTCTCTATTTTTCCGAAATGGCATCCTCCCGGTCATGGAGTTGAATGCCTTGTTTAGTTGATAGAATAAATAAAGATCTGGTGCTCCTTCTTAGAGAAGTTGCAGGATTTGATATTGTACTGGCACTCTCCAATTTTTAGTAATATAGATACATTACCCTTTTGTACTCATGATTTATAGTGAATAAAATAAAGTTCTAAGTTTGAGCATCTAAGTTCTCATCAGTTTTAGAGGATACTTATCCAAGGGGTCCAACTTGGTGAGTAATCCATCCTCTTAGTTTAGTATTACGTGTATTTTAGTAATTAGTTAGAAATCTAGCACTGACTATTCCTGTAGCCACTAGAATTTCATTTTGTGATTGTTCCTACAGCCAAAGTAGACAAAGTAGTACCCTGTTTGTCGCTTAGATTTTTATTGTTGTTATGCATTTTAGTTTGATGTAGTTTTTGATTGATGATTGGAATTTATGGTATTCCCTTCTATGCAATTTACTTTCATCATTGTGAGTTCCTTAGTTGTAGAATGAAAATGGATACTTTGGGTTCCTAGTGCACATACTGTGTTGGCCCATTTCAAGTTCACATCCTTGGATTGACAAGTTAAATGCACCTTCATGATGATTGAAATAACTATTTAGGTTAGATATCCAATCTCTGAATTATAGTTGCAAGGGCTTAGTTATTAAATCATTGTAGGAGGCCAACACTCCAAATATAGTGTATTATTTAAAAGAACCTCCAACTCGTTGATACATTATATTATTGAGTTGTCTATTATTTTCAATGTATTTAAATATAAATGACAAAATTTCTTGAATATACATTGTGGGATCACCCTCCTGGGTTTCACAAATTCCAAACTGTAGGAGTGAAAGTTTTGCAAATTTTACTCATTCTTTGGCCAATCCCTTTAGAATTAATAATTATTCGAAATAAAAAAATCCATAGGTGATTATGAAGATAATCTTGGTTCTTAAAAAATAACCAACAGGACCAACATGCCGCATATGATTACAAAGGAAGTAATAAGAGTGGTCACCGTTTTATGCTCCACCAAACTGGTTTCAATCTTAAAATCTGCTAAGACGAAAGAGTTAATGGAGAAAACTAGTGCCAAATTTGATCAAAGAGCCTTATTATTAGGTATGTAGCTATGCTCACCAAATACAAAATCTATTACACAAATAGATATAATTTAGTTTTTTCCATCAAAATCAATGTGGCACATGAAATGGTTGAGAATGGTGTTGATTACAACTTGTGTGAGTTTCTTAGGAAACAACTAATGGTAAAACTAAAGCAAATAAAGAAGAAGAAATATGTGTTTAAGTATGGAACACTAGTTATGTGCTTGGTTTTCATTTTTTAAGGAATTATCGGTAATTGGAAAAGTCTATTAGATAATAGGAAGGCCTTTGGCTCACCAAATAGAAGATTACATGAGGATCCTTGGAGACAACAATGCACAAGATGATGAACTTGCTGCTTTCTTTGTAGTATTTTAGAGAAGAATGAATGAGAGATAGAGAATCCCTAAGGCAATTGTGGAGAAGTATAAAAATGACATCACTTTTCTAGTTTTCAAAAATTACTACATCATGGAGGCAATAGAACCCAGGAAATTTTTGGTTTTGGAGTTAGGATATGAAGTGAGCGAGGTAGAACTAAATGGTTGTGAAAAAGTTCTATTGAAAAATCCTAAGGTTTCTATGAATCCTAAATATGGGACATATGCAAAAAAATCAATGAAAGTTTATATGAAGCAAAAGAAACCTATAAGGAAATATGTTGAAAAAATGGTGGATTTTTATGCACAATACATGGGTATTTCTAAGGAAAGAGTGTGGATTTCCTTAGAAAAAGCCAAAGCTAAAAAAAAGTGCAGTTGAAGCATCTGGGAGCACTAGAAGATCTAGTAGAGCAATTACCATATCTTTACATGTTGGTGAAAAGAGGAAATCCATAGTTAGTCCTCTAATAAGGGAGAAATCCCTTCTAGTAGTTCATGCCACTAGGGAAAAAGCAAAGAAGACTACCAACTTTGTACCCCCTATTGCTCCTACAAGGAGGAGAGTTAAGTAGAAAGATTTAAAAGAAAGGAAATTGGCACTAGTATTGCTAAAGAGGAAGAAGAATTAGAAGAAGACCACATCTAGTCTAGAGAGGTAAGAAATATTTTTCACAAAGTGAAGCAAGCACAAAAAGAAAGATAATTGACATTGTAGATATAGAGAGTGAAGAGGAAGTGGAAAAAGAGAAAGTTTCCTTCAAAATTCAGAAGAGTGAAAAGTAGAAGGAAGCCAAAAGAACTTCTCGAAAGATGAAGTAGAAAGAAATAAAGAAGCCTCTAGTAAAATAAAAGAAGCAGAAGCAACCTCAGATGACTCACTCCCCTATGAAGCTTGAAGAACTATTCAATAGCATAGTGAAATTTAAAATGTTAACAGAAACAATAAAAGTGTACAAGGAAGCACATGAGGTAGATAAAGCTACGATAATTGAAGCTATGGTCCAATATATTATTATATTTGAGGTAGATATGTAGAATATCTAGAAGGATATATGAGATGATTTTTGGTTTGTTTTTCTAAAAAGAAGAGAAGAAGCCATTATGGAGAATTAAAGGCTGAAAGATGAAGCCTTAGGATGAGTTGTTGCCCTCTTGAATAAAGCAGACTGAGCCACATTGGCTACCATCTATAGCAAGGAGCTAAGAAAAAAAGAAGAAGAAATATTCTTATGGTAAATGATCAAAATGATCATGAAATGATCTAGAAAGAGTGCAATGACAAGGTTGAGGAGATTATGCAAAAATTGGGTTTTCTCTCAATATCTGAAGAAGGATTAAAATATGATTTTGGTGCTTCTGAACATATTGTGAAAGGATAAATTGACACAGATGATGCTCAACATGAGCATGAGGTCAATGGTGTTACTAATGTAGAGGAATACACAGACAACACTCCTCTAGACATAGAAGAACCAGTGCAAGAAAATGTTGAAGTTGAAAAGGTTATATAAGAGGAGACAATGATCAAAGAAGAAACTATAAAGGATAACACCCCTATTCCTCTGGTAACACATGGTAAAATAGAATAAAATTCTTCTTCCCTACCAATAATAATGATCAAGGTAATATGGAGACATCTATCCCTCCAGAAGATACAAAATAGGTCACTAGTGAAAGAGAAAAGCATGATTCAAACAAATAACAAGAGCAAGGAAAAGAAGATGATGGTGAGAAAGAAGATGGAGACAAAAATGAAGAGAATGAGCATGGAGATAAGGACAAGGAAAAAGGAAAAGAATAAAAAATGAAAGATGAAGAAAAAGATAACGATACGGCCTTCAGAGATGAAGAAAAGGTAGAGGAAGAAGATAATACTGAGTCTAGGAAGGATGAAGAAGCTGAGAAAACTAAGCCTTCTAGTGAATCTTCCTTCGGTAATCCCTTGAATGGCCTCTTATCTAGGAAATTAAAGTTCCAACCAGTTTTCTCATCATAGTTATTGTAGTTTCCCATGCAATAGGGAAGTTTAGATTTAGATCAGATATCTCCTATTCACAATTTGCAACTAGGTGATGTTTTTCACACATCAACAAGGAAAGGAATCATTGAAGCATATAAAAAGAGTGGTGAATTAATGGATGAAGCTATAAAATCCTTGTAGGAGATAACCCCCAAAAATAAATATTGATACCTCCTTGTCTACAATAGAAAACTTCAAGTTATTGATTGATTCCTTTAGGGAATATGCCTCTAGTTTAAAAGGATAAGTTGAAACAGAGGTAGAAATGAGACTTACAAAAAAGAGGGTTTTAGAGATCAGAGAGAAGTATGCATCTACACACAACAGAGTTGAAGTGTTTGAAGGAAGTGCAAACATGTGAAGAAGATGAAAAAATTTGTTTTTGTATTGCATGAAGTGGTCAGATGCCACATAAAGCATAAAGGATTCCATGGATGCAATGAAATCATAGATAAGCAATGCATCAAGTGACTATGGCCCAACACAGGAAAAAAATGATTAGATGTGGACTACCATAGAATATTTACATGAAAAATTATTTACCATGTAGAGCCAGAAGGAAGACATAATCAGGTAGTTTGGGAAGCTAAGGGACTTGATGAAAATAAATCATATGCCTTTCTCAAGTTCCCTTTCCTGTACTGACACAATTTAAAAGTTAAATCTTACTCCCAGTACTCCAGAAGAAGGAGAGGAAACAATGGTGGAGCTTGAATCACAATATAGAATGCTTGAAGTAGTGAAGAAAAGTTGGGAAGAAGATAAATCTACTTGGAAATTCATTTTAGAGAAGCTTCAGGGGTCAACATCTTTGTATTTACCATTTCTACTTTTATGCATTTTTCAAATTTTCAAGTTTTTAGATTCTTTTGTAAATATGCGGATGATATAGAAGTTTTGGTTAACATCCTAAGGGGGAGTTCTAGTAATAAATAGAATAGGCGTATATATGCACCCTTTTCTACTAATGTCAAAGGGGGAGAGTTTTTTTGGGAAAGATATGTGTAAGGGGGAGATAAAGTTACAAGGGAGAGCTTTTGAGGATGTTTAGTTTTTGAAGAGCATGTTCCCATCAATGAAAAGGGGGAGATTGTTGGAAGATTAAGGAGATTGTCATTGATGATGTAGTCTGGCAACATGAGTATGGTATGCACATAATGCATAATCCTATGTTGTTAGTGATGTAAAAATTGGTTTGGATCATCCTAGCATGGTTTAGAAGTGTTGTTGAAGATATTTGTACAAGATGAGTTGGTCTAGAAAGTATGCTTGTACAAAACAAATTCTAAGTGTCAAACCTAGTAGTATAGTGGTTTAGTGTGTCAATTTTTGGGTCTACACTGTACCACAAAAGAGACATCACTCTACAATCCTAATAGTAACTTGATGAACACCAAATGCATTTGAATCCAAGATATTTTGTTGTTTGTTGAAGTATCCTAGAAGATATGAATGATAGAGTTTGGTCCTATATATCACAATCATTTCCTATATAGAGTGTTGTTGTGGGAGATTCTGCATTCCTTTGTGCATGAATATTGTATGGTGTCATGTTGAATATAGGATTATAGATGTTAGTTGAGTAGGAATTCCAAATGGAATTATGTTTTTAGTTCCACATGTGGTGAATTGGGTGAACGGATGAAGTTTTTTTTGTTTAGGTCTTATTTCAGGCCGACCTAACACATTTGATGTTTTGTGAAGAATGAGAAAGTAATTTTATCTTATATAGGACCTATATTAGATTCATTCCAACCCATCTTGAGGAGATTTAAATTTTGAATTGAGGCACGAAGGTTAGATAAAATGTTTTGAGGATGATGAATTTTATTTTTTGTATTACATCCAATTAGGTTGACCTAATTGATGCTACACTTGATGTGGATATATATAATGGATTGATTTCAGTGTTTTGAGGATGATGATCAGATAAAGAGTATTAGATGAAATGTATGGTGTACCACCTACATGTGTGTGATGGGAAATTGATCAAAGTTGTGTAAAGTAGAGCATTGATCTAGATCAATGCAAAGATTGATTTTGTACTTAATTGGAACTGTAATCCAGCATATGATAGATGCAATTGTATTAGTTCAATAGGTTGTAATCCAACCCTTATATATTCTATCTTATTCTTTGTAGGAAGTGAGTCCAATGTATAGTGATTCCACCTATAGTGAGCAATTCTATAATATACTATATCCAGATATAATATATTGTGAGCTAACCCTCACCATGGTTTTTCCCTTTTTTGGTTTTCCACATAAAAAATCTTGGTATTCATGTTTTATGTGATGTTGTGGATGTTTCATTCTTTCCTTCATTATTGGATTTGAAAGTGTCCTGGTAATTAGATGGTTAATGTTTGAATAGTTTAATAGAATATTGATTCACCCCCCCTCTCAATATTTTGTGTGTTCAACATCTTTCTCTCTTACTCTCTCCTTCCCTCTCTACTCTCTCTATATATCTCTCTCTCCCCCCTTCTCTCTCTACTCTCTTTCTATCACTCCTTCTTCTATCCCCTCTTTTTCTCTCACTCTCTCCTTCTCCCTTTCATACACACACACTCACTGCTATCTCCTCCCTACCTCTCCCTCCCTCCCCTCTCTACTTCTCTTTGTCTCTCCTCTCTCTCTACCTCTTCTTTCCTCTCTACTTATCTTTATATCCCCTAAACCTATCTCTACCTACCTCTCCTTCCATCACTCTTTCTCTCTATCTCACATATGTCTCCCTCCCTACCTCTTTCCCTCTCTACTCTCTATCTTTCCTATCCCTACATCTACTTACCTCTATCTCACTCTTTCTCTCCCACTCTCCTCTTTATCTCCCTCTCTTCCCCCCTCTTTCTCTCCCTTAGGCTCAAGAACTACCTCTATTCTTGTCCATATTTCTATCTCTCTCTCCCTCTCCCTTTCTCTCTCACTCTCTCCCTCTTTGCCCCCCCTCTCTTTCTCTCCACTTATCTCTCCCTCCCCATCTTTATCTCTCACAATCTCCTTCCCTATATAATTCTCTTTATCTCACCTTTCTCTCTCTACATCCCTCCCTCTCTACTTCTCTCTATCTCACCTCTTTTTCCCTTCCTCCCTCCTTCCCTCTAATTTTCTCCATCCCCCCTCTATCTCTATCTCTCTTCCTCCTACCCACCTTCCCTATATACCTCTCTCTCCCTCCCTCCTTCCATCTCTAATTGTCTCTATCACATCTCTATCACCTATCTCCCTCCTTCCCTCTCTACTCTATCTCACCTCTCTCTCTCTCAACATCTCCATTTCTCCCTTTATCTCTCTCTCTCCCTCTCTCTCCCCTTTCTCTCTCACTCTATCCTTCCCTTTGTACTTATCTTTATCTCACCATTCTCTCTCTATCTACCTCTCTCCCTCTCCACTTCTCTCTATGACATATCTCTATCACTTCTATCTCTCATACTTCTCCTTCCTTCACTCTCTCTCTCTCCCTCCTTCCCTATCTACTCTTTATATCCCTCCCTCTTTCCTACCCTTTCTACATCTCCCTATCTCCCCTTGCTCTAATATCTATCTCACTTCTCTCTCTCTTTTCTTTCCTCGCACCCACCTTACCTCTCTACTTCTCTCTATCTAACATGTCCCTCTATACCTATTTATCTCTCCCTCCCTCACTCCTTTCCTCTCTCAATCTCTCCATCTTCCTCCTTCCCTCTCTACTTCTCTCTATCACCTCTCTCTCTCACTTCTCCCTTCCTCTCTCTCCTTTTGTCTCTACTCTCTCTTCCTATGTCTCCCCCCTCCCTCTTCTATTTTTCCTCTTTCTGTTTCACTCTCTCCTTCCTCCCTCTCTCTCCCAATTTTTCTCTCACCTTCTCCTTCCATCTCTCCATTCTTGTTCACTATCTCACCTCTCTCTCCCTTTCCCCCCTCTCTATTTTTTTCTATCTCCCTCTCTCTCAATCTCTTTGTCTCTTTGTCTTTCTCTCTCTTCCTTTCTCCCACCCATCTTCCATCTCTACTTATCTCTATCTAATCTATCCCTCTATACCTCTTTCTCTCCACTTTCCTCCTTCACTCTCTATTTATCTCTCTATAACATCTCTCTCCCTCTCTTTCCCTCCCTCTCTCTATTCCCTTCCCTCTCTCTCTCCCCCTCTCTCTCCCTCCCCCTCTCTCTCCCCTCTTTCTCTCACTCTCTCCTTCCCTTTCTATTTTCTATCTTGCCATTCTCTCTCTCTCCCTCTCCCTCTATCTCTATCTCTCTCTCACTCACTCACTTTCTCCTTCCCTCTCTAATTCTCTCTATCTCTCTATTCTCTCTCTAACTCTCTCTACTTCTCTCTATCTCACCTCTCTCTCCCCCTCCATCCCTCCTTCCCTCTCTATTTTTTTAGCTCACCCTCTCTCTATAGCTTTATCTTTGTCTCTATATCTCTCTTCATTCCACCCACCTTTCATATAATTCTCTATCTAACTTGTCCCTTTATATATTTCTCTCTCTCTCTCTCCCTCCCTCATTCCCTCTCTACTTCTCTCTATCACATTTCTATCACCTATCTCACTTCTCCCTTCCTCTCTCACCTTCCCTCTCTACTCTGTCTCACCTCTCTCTCTCTCTCTCTCCCTCCTTTCCTCTACTCTCTCTATCTCACCTATCTACATATATATCCCTACCTCTCCCTCCTTCCTTCTCTCTCTCTCTCCCTCCCCCTCTTTCTTTCTCACTCTCTCACTCTCTCCCTCTCTATCCCTTTCAATTCTCTCTATCACATATCTCTATCATCTATATCTCTCACTTCTCCATCCTTCCCTCCCTCTCTAATCTCTACATATCTACTCTTCCCTCTCACCTCTCTCTCCTTCCCTCTTTACTTATCTCTATCTCCCTCTCCATCTCTATCTACCTCTATCTCTCCATTTCTCTCTCTCACCTCTCTCTCCTTCCCTCACTACTCTCTCTCTCCCTCCCCCTCTTTCTCTCCTCTTTTTCTCTCACTCTCTCCTTCTCTACCTCTCCCTTCCCCCTTCCCTTTCTCTCTCAATCTCCCCACATTCTTCCCCTTTTTTGTATCATATCTTGGTGCACATCAAAGAGAGAGGTGAGGGTGAGAGAGATAGAGGGGATGGATGGAGAGGTAGGTAGAGAGGTGGGTAGAGGGAGAGTGGTATTGATTTATAGAGAGAGAGGTAGGTAGAGAGATGGAGAGGGGAGATAGAGAGAAGTACAAAGGGAAGGAGAGATAGGGAGGGAGATAGAGGTGAGATGGAGAGATAAACAAAGAGAGAGGGAGGGAGAGAGAGAGAGAGGAGGGAGGGAGGGAGGGATAGGTAAAGATGGATAGTTGAGATAGATTATAGAGATGGAGAGATAGGTAAAGAGAGGGTGAGGAGAGATAGAAAGAGGTAGATAGATAGAGGGTAGGTAGAGAGGGAGGGGAGAGAGAGGGAGATGAGAGATAGAAAGAGGGTGGAGGGAGAGAGAGAGGGAAGAATATAGATGTAGGGGGAGAGAGTTGAGATAGTGAGAAAGGAGAGGGAGAGGTAGGGATAGAGAGAGGTAAGATATATAGTAGAGATATATATATATAGAGATAGAAGGAGAGGTAGGGGAGAAAGATAAATGTAGAGAGGGAAGGGGGGATGAAGGGATGTAGATAGAGATTAGAGAAGGAAGGAGAGAGAGAGAGAGATGGAATGTAGAGAAGTTGTTCTTGAGATAAAGGGAGAGTTAGATAAAGGGATGGAGATAGTGAGAGAGAGAGAGGTCTAGAGCATAAGAGATGAAAATGAGTGAGATAGATAGAGAGAGAAAGGTGATACAACTTGCTGATTACAAAAAATTGACCTCTTCATTACTGAAATTTGATATGTTGATTACTAAAATTTAACTAAGTCTAAAAAATTATAAGATCTTCCAAAAGGTTTAGTACAAGATCCTGGGGGTCCAAACTAGGCCCCTAAGTGGCAATGAAAATTCAGAAAAAATAGTTAGGCAACTTAAAATAAAAATTTGAATAGGTTATTAACATAATTTGAAAAATATGTAAGAACAAATTTGTAGCAAATTGAATGTAGTTTCTAAGCTACTAGTCCATTTTTGGAAAGAAGTAAAAATATTTGGTGAAAATTTGAAATTTCAATGCAGTAGTACTAAATTTTTCAAGAAAAAATAAAAAGTAGGTGTATGTCTGACCAACCTAAGTACAAGTTTTTTTTTTTTTTTTTGAAAATTTCAATATAAGTAGAGAACACATGCTTGGATGTGCCACATTTTTTTGTACTTTTTTTCCAAGTAAATAGTTAGTTATGAATTTTTTATCAATTTTTTTAAAAAATAATAAAACTTGTTTGTCTCACCACCATAACTTGGTTAAAAATTTATGAAATTCAATTTTATTTTATTTTATCCTATAGTATAGGAAGCATAGAATGTGGTGTATCTTTCAGATTTGAAAAATGTGAAATCATTTTAAAAATATAGATTCTTCCAATCAACCTATCAATAAAGACTTTAGTCATAATGGATGTAGAAAATCAATAATAATTATCTATTAAATTAAAAATAAGAAATATCTTATATTGGTGGAAAGCTGACAATTTTCTCAATAATCCCTTTTCATTTCATCAAATTCGGATAAAAAAAGGTTGTTTGTCACAAGGGCGAACTTTGGTAAAGTAAGGAAAAATTCTAAACATATTTTGCAGTTTACTTTCTAGGTATGACAGTCCCAAGCCAAATCCAAAGGAAAACTCGAGGGAAATCCCAAGGATATAGATTTTATTAGAAAAAATGGATATCAATTTAAAATAGATATCTATTTTAAAAAATGGGTACCCGTTCTTAGGTCTTCAAAATGAATATCTGTTTTGAAGACCTAAAAACCCGCTGTAGTAAAATGGGCATAACTTTTGTGTTTCTTACCAAAAAATTTATTTTTTTATAGGCCCTGGAAAGGTGGTTAAGAGCTCTACATAATGGACTAGATATTTTTTCCATATTATACACAAAAAAATAATTATAATTATTTGAACTTCATATTTCATTTTTGAAACATCAAATGTTCACTACTTTTGCATACAAAGTCCCTTTTTCATGATTTTTTTTTAACACTCATCTCAAAATACTTGAAACAATAGATAAAGAAATTTCAATAATGAAATATTATATATTTTTTGTAGTAAGGAGTGTTGGACTCAGTGAACACTGAGAGGGGGGTGAATTAGTGTTCAACAATATTCAAACAATTAAATATGATCATAAACTATTTGCAACACATGAATAGAATTAAAGATGCAAGCACAAGAAACAAGATAATCAAGGCACCATAACACCAATATTTTTACATGGAAACCCTATTAGGGGAAAAATCATGGTGGAGATTAATCCACAATTTATACTCTATTAAAATTATGATAAAAAAGGGAATGCATTTGCATTTAGGCACATTGCCTAGAGCTCACTGCCCAAAATAAAGAAGGCTCACTGTCTTACAAATTATTTTTGATGAAAAAAAAAAACTAAACCTATACCATCTACAAATGCCTGTATTTAGTTCCAATAAAGTACATGAAACAAATTATGGACCTTCTTTCCAATTTTCACTTCTACTCTGCTCTGTTCTGCTCTACTTTCACAAAAACCCTTCTGCTGCACAAATAAAATTCACTGAATAGATCTTCTAATATTAGCTTATACATCTTCTCATCACTACTCACTCTATTTAAAGTGAATTATTGATCTCATATATATATCTGCTAACAAAGATTTTATTGCTTCAAGTCGGCTTTGATAAAACATGAGATATTATCCAACAATTGGATCAAATCATGAGCAATCTTTAATGCATACCCATACAAGTTGGCTAAGATATATCTAGGACCCAAGAAAAAAATATAACATAGGAAATAATTAATTAAGTACCCCTTAAACATCTGTGATACACAACATTTGCTAGGTCAGCCACAATGAAAAAATAAATAGAAAATCATTCTACCAAATCTCATAACTCATACAATGATTGCTACAACACCACAAAATTTACCAATAAGGTAAGATATATTCTCAAAAAACTTGCATGGGTATCCACAACACAAAATGGTGATCTGGTGAAGCATACAGATCAACTAGCTAACCAGATACCCTATTCTTCATGCTTTCTATCAATAACACACTACCTTCTACAATTTTTGTTGGTATAAGTAGATCCTAATCTGTAGAATGAGATAATGAATTTAGTTGCCATAAATGGCAACACTAGAAGCCACAAAAAATATCCCCATGCCATATTCCAACAATCTCTCCATTTGGCATTGATGGAAACACTTAGTGAAAAATGACTAAGTGTCAGAACCAAAACTTCAAAATTCAAAACACAATAAAACACTGCCCCCCCTTAGAAAGTCAAGGAATTTTTCATTGCATTATCTCCCCCTTTGACATCAATGATAAAACATTTTTTTCTTTACTCTCCTTTTGTTGTGCTCTCTCACCCTTTTATTGATGCAAAAATTGATCAAAATTTGAAGAATTGCAACTACTGCTCAATTCAGAAAATTATTTTATACTTATCTTTCATCTCTAGAAGAAATGTTTTCCAAGAATCCATTGCAATCCCAATAATTATTAGAAAAATATTATTTTTTGATGTCTGGTTGATGACTTGGACAAGGGATTCAGGAATGGTAATGGCTTCTTCTAGATTTTCTCCTTTCTTCAGAACTTCAATCAGTTTTTCCAGTTTGAATTCAGTTAGATCCTTCACTTTCCAAAAAGTGTCCATAAGAGTATTTCTAGAAAAGTGAGCCTTAGATGCTCAATCTACAACTCATGAATTCTCTTCTTTACTGCTCCATCCTGGTCCTGAAACATATTGTAATCCTAACCAATTTTGATCAACTCACTCTCAATTTTCTCCAGGTTGTCCTTGTATTTACCAACCACATGGGGTGACCAAAGACAATAATTGTAGATCTTATTTGGTAAGTCAATGCATTTCCTAAACACATTCATTTTCTTTTTTAGTTTGGCAAGAGATAGCCTAAAATGCTCCTTCAGATGTAAAATTACTTCTTCCTCTTTCCTGTCCTAAGGCACATTGGCCATAGCTTCCCTGATGCATTCAATCAATTCTTCTGGAAGTACATTATGCAAAATTCCCAATTGAATGTTGTTGTGCACAAATTATCTTCCTAGATTGTCCTCAATGAAATCTTGTTCATATGATGGTCCATTTAACCATATGGCAACAATATTTTGAATTCCATCTTCCTCCTGAACAATTTGCAATATCTTTGTTTTGAATAGAGCACCTTCTTCATCGCTTTCTTTTGCTATTATCACATTTGGATCCATTCATTCTAGTTCATCTCTAGGAGTGTACTCATCAGAATCTTCATCAGGTATATCCATAATTAACTGCTCTTTGTCTTTTTCTTTAGTTCTTGGGGATTTGTGTGCCAAAGGAATGACATCAACAAACTCTAGAGCTCATTTCTACTTCTTCCCCACCTTACCAGAAGAGGACCCAATTTCAACTACTCTTACTGGAAGGGAAATGCCAACTATTCCAAACTTTCCCAATAATTCTCTAAAGAAACTTTCATAAACTTGTTCACAATTTTGTAGAGTATTGAAATGTTCAAAGATTTTCATACAAATAGGTTCATTTTCTTTCCATGCCACATTATCATTCTAGGCAAATTAATTTAGAAAATACATCATAATGCATATAACTAGGGTACCAAACCTGAAGGCATAGTCTACATCTTTCATCAGTTGCACATTTTCCATCAACTGATCCTTCAACAATCCGCATTGATCAAAGTCTTCATTTTCCATTATAATTTTGTGAGCGATATATATTTCACCTGCGAAAGTTGATCCTTATCTATTTCTAAAGAAAATTTTATATGAAATTCCATGTGTAATGTACCTCATTAATGGATCTGTGATTGTTGAAATTACTAGCTCCCTTTGATCTCATGTGACTCTGGTTAGGGTTTCAACTTCAATGTTTCGAACAACTTATTATTTAGAACAACACAAACATTGCACAATCCTATTAGATTTCTAATTAATTCTTTTGAAATTTGATAGGTTTTATCTAGAGTAAGGATATCATCATCCAATCTGCTCAAGATAAACCAAACCACTTCCACATTGACGAAATAAGGAAACTCATTCCAAATGTCCAAACTCTTATGTTTCAAACCTTCAAGCCACTTCAATTTTCTAACTAACAAAAAATTTCTTACATCCCTAATCTTCCTACTACTATATTCATCCAAAGTTATTGTTCCTTTGATTTGCTTCATTTTTCCTTCGGTACTCAACAAGTTTTTTCTTTTGAGCACAAAATTAGGAATTCAACAAGCAATCAAAAATACCTAGTGAATTCACTGCCAAATTCTCTTGGCTCCTTCAAAATTTCATTGTAGAAGCTCTCATTCTCTTCTTCTTTGGTGTAGGGTGACAAATGAGGGTTCCATACATCGTTTTATAACTTCGTGCACTTAACCTTTTAGTTTCATTAAATACTTTTCCCTAGGAGTTCTGATAAGTTTGTTTTCATAAACAACAAGAGAAAATTCATTTGTGGGCCTTCTACTTTTCATACTCCTGCAAAAGATATCACTGATGTATTTGCAAACTTCTACCATAGCTACTAAAAAATTCCTACATTCTGGTGCCAACTACCAACAAGGGGTTAAATTATTTTTCTTGAAAAACTCCCCCTAGGCCAAAGGCCCGAGATCAATTTCTAGAGGGATTACCGGAGGCTGCTTCTAGTATGGGCTTATTTCCTCCATTAGACTCACTCTTCTTTACCCACGTTTTCTTCATTTGATCTCTTATCTCTTCCACAAACACTTTTCCTTTTTCTTTGTCATCTTTCTATAAATTTCTTCTTCTGTATACTAGACCTCTTCTATCCATGTTTTTGTTCCTACAAAATCTTGCAATATGACCAAATTTGTTGCAATAGTAACACACTGGATTTCTTTGTCTAGACCATTCATTCCACTGATTTCCTCCTTATCTACATTGATTAGCAACATGCCCAAATTTTCTACAAGTGTAGCATTTAACATTCCTTACACTGACAGACATACTTCTGCATTCAATTGACTTGTGACTAAACCTATTACAACTATAGCACTGACTGGGAAATGATGGACTGCTCAAATTTATTTTACTTCTACACTAAGAAGCCATATGACCAAATTTATTACAAGAAAATCAGTAACCATTAATTTCCTTACTGGATGTCTTCTGATTTTGTTCATCTGATTTCCTTGTCTGGAATCCTTGTGTTTAGCTCTGTAACTTTCTCCTTTCTCATAGCCAAGACCTCTCTTATCATTTGCAATATTTTTTCCTTTAGTTAGCTCATCAAGCTTAGCAGAACCGATCCTGAACTTCTTGTACTCATTTGCAGTAGTGAGTTCATCTTTGAGAATAACTATTTTCCTTTCAAGTTCTTGTTCATTATGTCTGGGTTATTGTAGTTCAATCTCCAGCTGAATGAATGCACTATTTACTCTGTTGCATTCTTTAGATTTTTCTTTTAAGGACTGGGTCAGATTCTTCTCATTCTTATTTCTTTCTTCAATCTCCTTAGCTTCATTGCCACAAATTCGATCTCAAGCTTCAAAGTAGCATTATTTCTAGCAAGATTTTCACGTTCTTTAGTTATCTCTTTTAGGGTCTGATTTAGGTGAACATCTTCTAAACTTTTATTTTCTTTCCACTTCAACTGATCACAAAGTTCCTTCCTCTTTTCTCTTGACTCATTTATTTTATCCTTCAAAGATTGTATGAATTTCTCAGCATCCACAATAATTTTTTTTAATTCCATGACTTCTTCTTTAGACTGATCAAGATCATCAAGTGCCACCATAAGCTATTGTTGAATACCACCAGAGTCCATTGCAATTTAGGATCCACCTCAAGTCATTAAAATTTCATATAGGAACTGTGATTTGATACCAATTGTTGGACTCATGCAATACTGAGAGGGAGGGTGAATTAGTGTTCAACAATATTCAAACAATTAAATATGATGATAAACTATTTGCAGCACATGAACAAAATTAAAGATGCAAGCACAAGAAACAATATAATCAAAGCACCATAACACCAATATTTTTACATGGAAACCCTATTAGGGGAAAAAACATAGGGGAGATTAATCCATAATTTACGATCTATTAAAAGTATGATAAAAAAAATGGAATGCACTTGCATTCAGGCACACTACCTAGAGCTCACTAATCAAAATAAAGAAGGCTCACTACCTTACAAAATATTTGTGATTACAATAAAAAATGAATTGAGAATATAGCATCTACAAATGCCTAGATTAAGTTCCAATGAAGCACATGAAACAGATTGTGGACCTTATATCCAATTTGCACTTCTGCTCTGCTCTGCTCTGCTCTGCTCTACTCTTCTATCACAAAAACCCTTTTGTTGTACAAATAAAATTCACTCAATAGATCTTCTGATATTATCTTATACATCTGCTTTGCACTTTTTTGCATTGTAGACACGTAAAATGTACTAATTGACATTGTGCATCTGATCCTAACCACTAACATCATTTCATCCTGAATCATCCTTCGGTCTAACCATTTAGTCAAATACCTTTATTTGATTAAATTCTCAAATATTCCTCTCTTAATTAAATAAATCAATTATCTAATTAAGTCACCTTTTCTTGATAATTAAATTAATCATTTTTTATCTAATTATCTTATTCAATTAAATAATTAATTCTATTTGATTAAATCTCTTAATTCTATTTGATTAAATCTCTTATCCAAGTGTCATTCAATGCATTATTCCTTCCCTCTTGCATGCCATTTCAACAATTTCAAAATTCAAATATATGCATTTATTGGCACAATCCTCAAAACCTGCACATTCCTTCATCCATTCACTTGTTGACAAGTGGTATCTTGCCATTTGTTGATTCTTAGTCCCACATTGCTCTATTTTGGGCATTCTTTCAACTTGTCTTTCTATAAATAAGAGGCTAATCTCCTTATTTCAACATCCACAATTTGAGTAAACTTACTATGCTCAAATCATTAGCAATTTTCATTCATTATCATTGAGTTCATAGCTAGGTTATGCATATTTTTCTATTGGAGCACTCATCAAGGATCAAAAAATGGATCACTCTTCATCACACATCAAGCTTGCATCATAGGAGTTGGGAAAGGGCCAATTTTCACATCAAATTAACACCAATTCCCCCATGGGATCAAGAGTTTGTTTGTTTTGATAGGATTTTAATCTATTTCATTTGTTTTCTTCATTCTTCTTTCCTATTTTAAACTTTGCTAATGGATTTCATGGGGAATCCTTGTTCTTGCTTGCATTTTATCTTCTAATGCATTTGTTCATTGTGTTTTGCAGGTATTAGGATTAGGGTTCATACATTTGGCGGTAGAAGGAGGGAAATCTCACCTTTCAATCACATTTTTTTAATCAAAATTATGTGTTTTTCTTTGTTTACAGGTTTAGCATCGCTGTTCAGTACCACTGTAAATTCAAACTGCGACACTCTAGTTTCTCGCCCAAAAATTTAAATTTTAATCTATGTCGCTGGACCAATCAGATCTGCAGGAATTTTAAAAAAAATATTGCACCATTGGGAAAAAGGGTGATGCATTCATGCTCACTGGCCTGACTGCAGAATGACGTTGACTAGCAAGCGACACTATACAAAACCACTAGAGAAATCAAACTACGACGCCATCATGGATTGCACCATTGGAGTAGAGTATGAAGTGAAATTTAATTTATAGCACGTCTTTTTTTCAAATTATGATTATTCTATCTTTTTGATCTTTGTCTTGCAGAATCTAACTAATTTTTCTTGTAGGTTAAATCAATTAAAGACGAAAAGGAAGAGAAGCATGATGATGTCATTTCACAAAAACAAGTTTTTTTAAACACTTTAGTGTTTGATTAACACTATTGGAGGATTCATTAGTCCTCTTAAGGAAAATTTGTCATCTTTTCATGCTTAGGAACCACTAATTTCATTTGGGCTTTAAAAAGAACATTTCAATTTTTGCTACAAAAAGCTTAAAATGGATATTAGGACTCAAATCTACTAAAGTTTGTTTTGGGATTAAAAATTGAACAAGGAAATTTTTCACACTTACTTTGGTGCTTTTAAAATGAACTCACAATTTCTTTGAAAGGTTAAAATGAATATGTGAAAATTTGTTTTTGTGATTGCTTACTTAAACTAACATCATCGAGAAGGACATATGCGCTTCTCTCGCACTTTATAGCAATCTTGAGAATCAAAAGGCCTTTTTTGTGATCTTAGGTTGACATAAAGTAATCACATCCACACTTCATTTTGGGTTTAAAATTGAACAAAACACTTTGTGAGTGTGAGTAAACTTATTGCATATGTTCTCCCTTTATTTCAAAACAAGGGTTGATCGAACTATGAAAATGTTTATTCGCTTTTTTTTTTATCTTAGAGGGCCTGCCTTGGGGAAAAAGTACTCACCCAAGGGAATGACTCAATTGGTAACATTGTAAAGCCAAGAGTATTTCCAACCAGGATATAAATGTGGGTATTGGAATAAATGCCAGTATCACACGGTTGACTCTGACAAGAAGGATCGAAAGGGACTCTCACTATATGGGTCAATCTCCACGAATGGAAAGTCCTAATTAAAACCCATGTTTTAGAATTGACAAAATCCTTGATCTATTTCTTGGTGCAAGAACAGTCATTCTGAAGCCACCCCACACTTTTACAGTCTTTTGGTATAAATGGAAAGCATACCATGGGAGTTTCATGGGTGTTGATGCTTGGCTGCCCTGTAGAAGTGAGTGTCGTGGAGGGGAGCCAGTGGGGTCAAGCATCTAACAATTTGCTAAAGATAAGTGTAGATAGACTTGTCAAAGTGGGGAGTCAACAAATATTGTCTTTCATATCCATAGGGTTGTAATTATTCTTGGTTACAAAATTCTTTGCTTGCTCAAAAACATCTTGGAAACAAACACTTAAACATCATCATCAAAATTTCAAACCCTTTGGGAGACAAATACAATTGACCCAATTCATGTGTTATTGCTTGCCTTTGGGATTTTATCCTTAGAGGTTTCTAAACACTTGGATTACATCTCAATTTGTCTACTAAAGTTAAACAATAGGTAAGCCTTGCCTTGAATTCATCAAATTTCCACGTAACATACTTTGTGGGACTCAAAAAAATTAAGACATTGGACATCTAGTTTGGAAAACCTAATCAAAGAAGTGTTTGTGATAAAATAGAGTCACTAAGCAAAGATAACAAAGTTAACTCTCACATGTGTTGAAAACTCATAATTTCCAAGAAAGTCAAAATCCCAAAACGAAAGTCCTTGAGTCAAAGTTCAAAATCCGAAAATGTATGCTCAATTTGAACCACCCTTTATTTATAGAGTTCCTTAGAAGCATTGCATGTTCTTCAATACTGAGGTCTAGGTAGACAAAGTGTCTTTTCAGGTACATCTTAGGATCAAAATAAAAATCTTTTTCATCCATCCTTTAAACATCAAACCAAAATTCATCTCACCATCATCTTTTGAGAAATCTTGAAATTATCCTTCATGCTAGGCTTTTTGGCAAAAATCAAAATCATCAAATCCTTGAGACAAAATCCTTGAAATCCTTATCAAATCATATTTGGATAGGTATGTGTAGATGCATCCTTTTGCATGTGCTTAGTCAAAATTATCAAACCATCTTATTTAGCTAGGTATATGTGGATGCATCCTTCTTCATATGCTTGGTTAAATTATCATATTGTTTGATAGGTGTGGGTAGATGCATCCTTCTCCCTACACATATTCAAATTATCATCCCTTGAGAAAATCTACCCCTTAGATAATCATCCAACATCTTAGGGTCTATTTGTTCAATCAAAGAAAACCAAAAAATCAAGCCTAGGACAATCCAAAAGATCAAAATCCAAAAACATATCCAAAAGCCCTAAAAGTCTAGCATTCCCTTCAATATTTTCAAAAGATCAAACATCCACATAATCCATCTGAAACATCATCATCATATCACCTTTTGATCCTCAAAGACATCCTAAAAAAATATTTTGTTCCTAAAATAAAATCAATTCAAAGAATTAGAGATTCATCTCCCATATTCTTTAAAATTGATCCTTGTTTTATGGTTCAAACTAGATCTCAATACAAGAAGAACATGGAAGCTGACAAAGAAACACCCGCTTCAAGTGACCTAAGCCAAACAAATGCCAAATAAATCCTATTGAAACAAGCAATCCTTTGCCTATCTCATCATCACAAAATCCACAAGAGGAAATTCAAGAAGAAGATCTTACCTTTGGGATGTCACATGAAGAGCTAATCGAAATGATCCAAAATATCAAGAACCATAAGATCATCAACATCATGATGAGGCTTAACCCTTCACTATATATGCTCAAACTAGCAAAACAAAGGGCCAAATTACCTTCTGATTTTGACATGAGCTCTATAGTGGAACCATCTTTGGAGGTCATGCCTTTAATTTCATCCACACTCCCCATCTCATCTACACCCCCATCCAAAAGCATCACTCAAAACATTCCGCAAATCACAACATGTTTTTCACCAACTCAACCTAATGTTAATAAGGGAAACACATTTCTTAATGCCATTCAAACACACCCCCTTGTTAATAATCAAGACTTGGATGCAAATACCATTTTGGAACAAAACATACTTGAAAACCCATTACATAAGTATGCCCCTCTCACTTTCCATGATCCTAATGATCCATCATCATCATCCTTCTGTGCAACACCTCAAACTTCTCTCCTCACAAATTCGCAAGGAGAAGGTGACATGTTCGAACCAAGGGGCATTTTCAACACCACATCATTTTCACCTCTTCCACCATTACCACCATTATCCACACCTCTACTTGGCTTGGGACTCCCACCTTTACCAAAAATTAATCAAAATCAAACCAATATCCTAAACACCAATCAAAGCATCACACCAAGCTCTCAAAACTTGTCATCGACATTGCAACAACATATGACAACTACACAAGCAGTCACAACATCATCAACCACTCCCATAACATCTCAAAGCTTGGGATCTCAAGGACCAACCACATAGATAGCACTATCCACCACTCAAACCACCAACATGACATCACCACTCACCACCACCACCCCCACCATCACCAAATTCCAATTTATCAAGCCAATACAACATGGCATTGCAAGCTGTTTAGCAAGCTACTTATCAAAAGGGATTCCTGCAAGAGAAAAAATAAAAAGCCGCACAAATAGCTGCCCAACAAGCCGCTCAAGCTGCACAAATTGCATAACAAGCGCAATAGGATGCACAAGCCTAAGCCCTTTTTGCTCAAGCTACACAAGCTACTCAAGCATCCCAAGCCACATTACAAGCACAAAAGGCTGTTGAAGCCCAAATTCTATTGCAACAACAAGTGACACAAGCACAAGCACAAGCACAAGCCCAAGTCCAAGCTCAGGTGCACGCCCAATGCTTAGGTGCACGCCCAATATCAAGCACAACAAGCACAAGCACAAGCACAATTTCTTGCACAAAAACAAGTAGCACAACTACAAGCATACCAACAAGCAATAAAACAATATCAAGAGCAGCAATAAGTAGCCCAATCGGCAGCCCAACAACAAGCGTTGTTGGAACAACAACAAGCACAACAACATGTAATCCTAACACAACAACAACAAGATCAACAAGTTTTTTTTATACAACAGTAAGTGCAAGCATACCTAGCTCAAAAAAATGTGCAAATACTATCAAACAACCCACCCATCCAACCAACAATTGAAACACTCCATAACACCTTCATCCCACCCCTTGATCTGCAAAACGATGTAACGACACAAATCAGGTTACTCTCGCAACAAGTGCTCGATCTTCAATCAGGGTGAACCACAAAAACACCAAGCAACATGTGTCCCTATCCATTTGACAGGATCCTTGTGATGAACCATTCCCGAAGGGATTTGAGATCCCCAAGTTTGACAAATATCGAGGGACGGGAAATCCTGAAGATCACATTAGAGAATTCTAGGTTCATTGCATGGAAGTCACATACGATGATACCTATCTGATGTGGCTATTTCCTAGGAGTTTTTCCAGACACGCTATGGAATGGTTCTCTTTCCTACCTACAAGCATCAGGAGATTCCAAGAAATTATAGACACATTCATTAAAAACTATAAATGCAATATTACAATAGATGTCATTCTAGAAGAACTCACAACTCTGAAACAAGGTAAGAATGAATCATTCACTTCATTCCTACAACGATGACAATCCAAGGCCAATCAGAGTAAATGGGTCATGCCCGAGGAACAACAAGTATGCACCATCATATCCAACCTTGATGGCCTTTTGGCATTTCATCTCAAGGTCCAAGGGATTACCACATATGACCAGTTGATCTCTAAGGCACTCAACATCGAACGAGCCCTTATGACAGAACCTGCGAGATCAACTTCATACCCCGAACAATAAAGCAACCGCCCACCCACCAATTACAATGACAAACCTCTCACATGGGAAAGGAATAAAAATGTTATCAATGATGGTGTTGTCAATGCCAAAGTGGTCATCAGTGCCCCTTGCCAAAATATACCAACACCACAAATCCAAATTCAACACCAAAACAATCATCAAGCAACACAACAACCAAACAACAATCAAGCAATTAACAATGTGAATGATCAAAGGGGACCACCCGAATGGAACAAGAATTACCCCTAGTGAAAGTACACTACTCTAGGGGAACCACTTAAAATCATCATGAAGAATCTGATAAATGAAAAACTCATCAAGGCACCTACCTATGAGAATTACCAAGAACCGGATGTGAAACCTCCTTGGTATAATGAGAATCAACTCTGTGAATTCCATAAAATCAAAGGGAATACCATAAAAAATTGCACGAGACTAAAGAACATAGTCCAAGACCTTATTGATCAAAGGATCATAAATTTGGAGTAGCCAATAGGAAACCAAAACCTTAAGATATACAGGAATCTAATGCCTAACCATAGCAATAAAGGGAATAATAACATGGATAAGGGGAAAGAAACCTTCAAGAATTTAAATCATGTGTATGACCATGTCATTGCATCTCTAAATGACTACTATGCTACCATCACCATCAAAGGAGCCCATGTTGATTTTGGAGTCACAACAAGAGACGACAAAGTTACCATCGCAGAATCATCCTAGGCAAACAGATTCGTTGCACCTAGATCTGTCCCCAATGGATATAACATCCTTGATCAGCTCAAAAGAATTCCAACAAAAATATTCATCATGGAGCTACTAAAAATCACATTTTCTCATAAGAAAATCCTTGAGGAAGCATTGGCTTCATCCACTATCCCCGTAGATCTTGATGCAGAACAATTCCAAGCTATGGTCGAAAATATCATTACACCAAATCTCGTCACATTCTCCAACCAAGATTTTCCTGCTCAACCATCTCATAATCATGCACTCCACTTAGAATTCCTAGTATAGAAAAGAAAAGTCAAAAGGGTCTTGGTGGATGGAGGTGCAGGCTTGAATATTTGTTCCCTCAAGCTCATCAAACAATTAAAAATATCAAAGGATTCTATAGACAAAGGAAAGGGTATCACAATAAGAGCATATGATGATCAAGAAAGAGTGTCTAGGGCACAATTAAAATCCTTATTAAGGTAGGGCCAACCATCATGGAAACCACTTGTCAGGTCCTGGACCTCGACTTACCATATAGCATCCTCCTAGGACACCCATGGATTCATGCAATGCAAGTAGTAGCATCAACTTTCCATCAATGTGTCAAATTCACATTTGAAGGACAAGAATTCACCATCCATGGAGATCCTGAACCATTTTCCTACTGCAAAATCCTTGATGCAAAGTACTATAAAATCCCCCAAGTACCAAAAAATGATGAGGGCCCATCTACACCATACATTGATCCTGCTACTCTCGCTTCCAATTTTGCGACAAAGACACCCGCCATTCCCACCATCTCTGATATTAAGGTCATCATCCAAGATAATGGTTGTGGAAACTACATGATCCCTCAAAACACTTTTGTAGTAGGAGAGTTACCACAATCTCCTAGATCACGTGTACATCTGCAAGTAAATGAGGCCTCCACATCTGAAACATCTCCTAAAGACTATCCCAACTTTACAAGTTGGGTAGATCTCGGTCAAGAAGTTATCACGATAGATCCATCTCATATGCTATACCAAGATGAGAGACCAAAAACTGATTTACCAATGGATGACAGAAGCAAGGGTCTACAAATGATGCTCGCAATGGGCTATGACAGAAATCAAAGACTTGGGAAAAATGGCAATGGGCTTATAATACCTATCATTCTAGAGACTTGAATGGGAAGTATTGACCTCAGATGTATCCCTCTAAGTATAACCATATGTAGCCAAGGTCTCCTAGTTAGAAAGGTCAAAAATCCTCCCCAGCAAACTGCAGCTGAACTGTGCTTACCAATATCTACAGGTCACGTCATAGATAACTTCACATTTGACATAACCAACATCTATAGTAGTAGTAATGATGAGGATCCCATGACCAACTTACCTAGGATATTTGAGAATACCACTCTTTTCATGATTAGCACCCTATCTTTTGAATTAGACCATCAAAATCATGAAATCCACCTAGTATACCCCCAACTCATCGATAATGACCAACAAGGAGCACCAATTCTTGATACATTAAAAAATGATGAGGTGCTCTCAGAATTCATGGGACTACGGGATAACATTCCATATGGGGATCACAAAGTAGGGTTCATAATTGAGCTAGACACACAAGCCTATTATGGGGAAATGATTAAATCCCTCAGTCGTAAAAGTGAGAAATTAAGAATAATATCTAAGTCCTTGAGTGAAAACCACACTGTGGCACTCTCGGACATGAAAAAGGTAAAAAGAAAGGATGCATCCAATGGTGGAAACCACTCTAAGGCACCTGAGGATGGGGCATTCAATCTGCCTTTTAGAGCTCTTCATCAAGAAAAATTAGTAGTCCTGGTAGAAAAATGCAATCCGGTCAATCTAGGAACAAAGGAAACCCCACACATCACATTTTATGCAAAATCATTACTATCAAAAGAACAAGAGCTCATAGTAGCCTTCCTAAGAGAGAGATAGATAAAATTCACATGGAGCTATGTTGACATGCCAAGGATTGATCCAAAAATCATGGTACATCATCTAGTAGTATATCCTAAAGCAAAGCTTTGCAAACAAAAGCTCAGGAAAATGCACCCTCAAATCGCCCTGCTAGTCAAAATGGAATTAAAAAAGCTATTAGATGCAGGAGTCATTCAATTGATAGATTATCCAAAATGGGTGTCAAACTTGGTACCTATCTCAAACCCCAATGGGGGCTTCAAAATCTACAGAAACTTTAGAGACTTGAACAAAGCATGTGCAAAAGATGGTTTCCGTTGCCCAATATTGACATAATCATAGACATGATGGTGGGACATGAAATTCTTTCCTTGATGGACAGTTTCTCAGGTTATAACTAGATAATGATTTCCAAAGAAGACCAACACAAAATGGCCTTCACTTGTCCATGGGGACTTACTGATTTGGCTTAAAGAATGTAGGAGCAACATACGAAAGGGCCATGATGTTAATCTTCCATGACATGATTCACAAAATTGTCGAAGATTATGTTGATGACATTCTAGCCAAATCCAGAAGGAGAAAGGATCACATAGCAACCCTAAGTGTCATTTTTGATAGGCTGGAAGAGTACAAGGTTTGATTAAACCCAAAGAAGTGTGTCTTTGGCATACAATCATGAAAGCTGCTAGGATACATGGTGTCAATGAGAATGACGTAGATCCAACAAAAGTAAAATCAATCCTTGAGATGGAGGCACCAAGAACATTAAAGCAATTGGGAGGTCTCCAAGGTAGGCTTCAATCGATTCAAAGGTTCATATCACAACTGGAAAATAAGCATAATCCATATTCTCATCTACTCCACAAGGGAGTAGCGCACAAATGGGATAACAAGTGTGAAGAACCCTTGCATAAAATCAAAGAATATCTACTTACACCACTAGTCCTAATGCCACCAATCCCAAGAAAACCATTAATTCGCTATGTGTAAACAACAACAACAACCCTTGGGGCTCTCTTAGCTCAGCATAATGAAAATGGAACAGAAAGGTCCATCTATTAAATCAACATAAAAATGCTTGGGCATGAGTTAAACTACTCATTCATAGAGAAAGAATGCCTAGCAGTAGTGTTTGCATCACAAAAATTTAGACATTACATGTTGGCACACAAAATAAAACTCATCACCAAAATCAACCCCCTCAAGTACTTACTGTCAAAGGAAATGCTCACTGGAAGAATGGCCAAATGGGTGATGATACTATTAGAATACAACATTGAATATGTGGAGTGGAAAGTAATCAAAGGCCAAGTCATTGCAGATCAACTTGCAGAAGCACCAATCTATTTAGAGAATCCTCTCATCTCAGAGTTTCTAGACAAATTTATTTTTAATCTCAACATAGCTGACCACTGGAAACTTTACTTTGATGGCTCATACATGTAGCATGGATCAGGAGCCAACATCTTCTTTATCACTCCACAAGGGGACTACATACCAAGGTCCTACAAACTGGCATTTCCCTGCACCAATAACATTGCAAAATATGAGGCTTTAACCATAGGTCTTAGAATAGCAGTGCAGTGGAACATTATAGCTCTCAGAGTATACAAAGACTCTCAATTGATAATAAACTAAGTGAATGATGAGTACCAAACTAAAGATGATAAGCTCACTCCATACAAGAAATTGGTGGAGACTCTCAAAGAATCCTTCATCAAAATCACATTAGAGCAGATTCCCAGAGCCAACAATAGAGTAGCAGATGCCATGGAAATGATTTGATCCTTACTGAACATCCCCTACAATGTTCCAAAATATGAATTCCTAATAGAGTAGCTTCTCATGCCCGCATTCAAGGCACAAAAATTAGAATTTGTGTGCAAAATCGTTGGTCCTAGTGATCCTTGGTACCACAACATTTATACATACCTTCGAATAGGCATCATACCTGCTGACTTACCCTCAACCCTAAAATGAACCTTTGTCAAAAAGGCATCCTGATTCATCATCCTAGGAGATATCCTATATCGTAGGAGCATTGAAAGAACCTTACTACACTACTTAAATGTTGACGAGGCATTGACCACTCTAACTGAAGTACATAATAGTATATGTGGTTCACACTCGAGTGGAATGACCATAGCCAAGAAGCTACTGAGGATGGGGAATTATTGGCATACAATGGAAAGTGAGGCACATGAATATGTCAAAAGGTGTCTACAATGCTAGTAGCATGGAGACCTCATCCATGCTCCAGCTCAAGGACTTCATCCCATCATCACACCATGGACCTTTTCATAGTGGGGACTCGAGCTCATTGGAAAAATCACTCCCACTTCATCTAATGGCCATCAGTTCATCATAACCGCCACTAAGTACTTTACTAAGTGGGTGGAAGCCATACCCATGACGTATATAACTAGGAATCAGATATTAAAATTCATCTTGAACTATGTCATTTGTTGCTACAGAGTCACACAAGCCATTATCTCAAATAATGAGACACCATTTAAGAATCAGGATGTCCATGAATTTTGTGAGAAATTCAAAATCCAACATTGCTTCTCCACCCCAAACTATCCCCAAGGCAATGGCCAAGCAGAACCACAAATAAAACCATTTTGAAAATCCTCAAGAAAATAGTCAATGACATAGGTCGTGACTGGCATCTACAGCTCAATCCCACCCTCTGGGGCTACCATGCCAACATCTGCACACCCACTGGCACAAACCCCTTCTCCCTGGTCTAGGGATCAAAAGCAGTACTCCCCATTGAGATCAAGATCCTGTTACTAAGAATATCACTGTAAAACCTCATCACAGATGAAGAGTACTGAGTATCAAGACTAAATGAGTTGGAGCTACTAGATGAGCAATGTATAGATTATTTAAATCATTTACAAGTCTACTAGAATAGACTCAAGAGGAGCTATAACAAGAAAATCAGAAGTAGGACTTTCCAAGTCAGAGAACTGGTACTAAAGGAAAATCAAATGAATGTCCCAACCCAAGTAGCAAAGGAAAATTTGAACCCAATTGGTTGGGACCATTTGTTATCACAACAAGCTATAAGTAAGGGGCATATCAGCTATCAACACCCAAAGGGGAACCTCTATAAGAGCCCATGAATAGCTCCCATCTCAAAAAGTTTTATGCCTAAGGTAAAGAACCAAAAAAAAAAAAAATCAGAAAATGTCTTGAAAAAATGGTCACCTTGGTGAAAACCTGGCAAACAAGAGTCTTGGTGATAACAATTTTTTTTTAAAAAAGCAAAAAATCCAAAAAAAAAATTAGAAAAAGGATTAAAAATAGTAAAGAGAAAAATTCGTCCTTTGGTGAAAACCACTTCGGTGGCACTTTGACAAGTACCTTGGTGATAACCTAGCAAACAGGTACCTTGTGTAAATAAGCATTTTCCATCCACTAAGATCTTCACGACTTGTTCTACATTGTCCATCCATTGTGTTTCCATCATCCATCACATTTAGATCTCCACCCATCACTCATCCACCCGCATTCGTACCATGGCTTGGTCTTGTTTTTGTATCATGATGCCTCCTAGTACTACTCAACCATTCCTCAAGGTCGGTTTGTCCTACCTTTATCATAGTAGTCTATTGTATCACAATGGGGGCATGTTCTCATCAGATTAGATTCGTGTATATCCTTAAAGTCAAAATATCAGAAAATCCAAAAATATCAAAACATCAGAAAATCCAAAAACATCAAAACATCAAAAAATCCAAAAACATTAAAATCACTAAAATCCAGAAACATTCAAAACATATCAAAAAATCCCAAAATAGGTCAAAAAGTCATTCAAAAAAGTCAAAAACAAAGTCGTCTTGTCAAACTATGAGTCTTTGAGCTTTGAACATAGGCAAGATTGATCTTTGATCATCCCCCGAGACACTTACATCAGTCCTTTAGGAGTCTGTCATAATAAATTGACATTTCATCATTTATATCGTCATCTGTAAATCAGTCAAGTTGTCAGTCAAACTACATGGTCTCTGCGAGTACAACGTAGGCAAGGATAATCTATTGATGAGCCCCTGAGGCCCCTAGGATAGGTCCTTAGGTTGGTCTCTTGGTCAAAATCTTAGAAAAACCCAAAAACATTCAAAAATTTGGAAAATCAAAACATTTGTAAAATCTCAAAAAATACCAAAAATAGCCTCAAAACATTGGAAAACTCCAAAAACATCCAAATATTTGAAAAAATCCATCCGTCTTATCTCGCTTACACCCATAATAACACCACTCATAATAAACGATCGTCATCCCCAACCTTTGGTAAGATAATCAGAAGCAAGTCTAGCCGGTAAAAAGTGAAAACTCAAAACATCAAGTCTTAGGTCTAAGTCGGTACGTAAGCAAGTTGGTCAACTCTTTGTGTCGATAACCTATCATCCAATTTGTCCCATATCAATCATTTGAAAGAACACTTAGGATAAATGAAATGACTTGCTGCCATCCACTAACATGTCCTAGGATGTATCCTTCCTACAATGGGCATTATCTTTTGGCAATAGTTTCGGTTCTTATCCTTGAAAACACATTCCCTTCTGGTTAGCAGTATTGAAGAACATCGACTTGTTTGTTTACTTTTTCTTTCTCTTTTGACTTATCTTATTGCGCTCATTCCAAGGACCTCTCAATGATATCCCAATAGAGGATTTAGAGAGATAGGAATGGGGCAACGATCATTATCTTTTGTCTGTTGTGCTTGTTGGATGTTCTTGAAATATAACCTTGGTGAATACTTGCTTTGTTAGGTATGTATGGAAGAAGTTTTGGGCAGCTTGTTGACTATTGCATTCATAGGTTATACGTTTCCATGTTTTGGTACAAGGTGCTTGAAACTTCTAAAGTGCATCCTAGCAAGTTTTCTGTATGTTAGGTGTGAACAAGAATACTCCTATCTGAATGTCAAGTCAAAGTTCATCACATTAAGTACAACACCATCCTAGTTCTCTATACCTTGATGCATCGTACCACATGTGTTATCACACATAAGAAAATTGGCCCTTTGAAGATCCCAACTCCTTGGCAAGTAGTCATCATCATTTGCATATTTATCATCTTATGTCTTGTTGAAATGTCTTCTTCTCTTTCATCCCTTCTTGCTCATCGCACTAATAGGGTACTATGACAGTTAATCATCATCATCTCATAATTGATCCTACATCCACAAATCACTGGCATATTGCATAAACATATGCATTGCATTGTCATCATCATATAAACATGTTATTATAAGAATTTTCCATAGATAAGCACATCCATTCTCATTACATTGCATCCACTTTTTTCATCACACTACATTCATCACATAAACCATCGCATAACAATCATTTGCATAAACATTTCATAACCATTTCACATTACCATCTACTGCATAATCATACATTATAGGTACATAAGCATTATAGATAATCCATTAACATCATAAAGTCATCTCCCACATTACGTTCATTTTGCATAAATCATCATCATACCACTTTGCATTAACATATCATTTCATATATTACATCACATCACATTAAATGCATCACATACATTACGTTATCTTTTAACATGTTTAGGATAATAATATTTTTTATTCTAAGCATCTCAAAACCATCTCATTTGCATCATCAATACTTATCATATAAAACACAACCATTGCATTTACTTTGCATTATATCGTCCATTTATCATCCATATCATTATATAAAACACCTCATAAATAACATCACAATCATTTTTACATTTCATTGAATAAATCATTACATACCATTATAAGCATAAATAGGGACATAAAAAAAATCCATTACATGCAAAGTATACATCCATCCATAATCATTTTATATAAGCATAGTTCACATATCATTGCGGGTATACACCATAGATCATCCCCATATCATTTTTCATATTACATTTCATTTCATATCATATCATTTGCATCAACATACATAGATCAACATATAAATCATCATCATCATCCATTGATATTACATATCATACAAATCCATCTGCATATCATGAATAAAACAACATAATATAAGATCTATCCATAATGCATACATCATTAGAAAAGAAATACATCCATATACACATCACATCGCATCATAACATGATTGCATAGCATATAGAAATAGAATCATCAATAAATGCATAAATAAATGATACACACAACATCATATCAAAATAATCATCTCATATATATCATCATCGGGTAACTGTCATAGTACAAAATAATCGGATCACTATACATATGTGTCAATAAGTACAAAAAGGTCCATCAGGCTATAAAAAAGGAGCCCATAGGGCATTAAAGGTATCATCTCGATCAAAAAAAGGTCTACCTGTCCTGTCTGCTGCCCTCACCCTATCACCATGACCCTCTGCTGGTTTGTGGGTGGTTCGCTTCAAGTAATCGAGGGCCCATTATGCTCTAGGCATGGTCTGATGATAATGCATGTGGTAATAATCTGCCTCTCGGATGACCTCCCTATAGGACTGAAGGGACACTATGTTCTGGGAGGAGGAGGCTGTCGTGCTCTCTAACTGCTATTGCCAGCCCATCTCTATAGCTACCTGTAGTTTTGTGGCTTGCCTCTGTAGAACAACCTGATCTCTCTTAGCTTTGGCCTGGTCTCTCTCAGCCCTGGCCTAATCCCTCTCTCCTATCAAGGTCTAAACCTGACCTTGTAGCTGTGTAATCAGTGAGTCTCTAGGATCTGCTGCCCTACTAGCTGTGCTTGTGCAGGCTACACGTGAGGCTGATCCTCACCCTCGGCTCATGGTAGTGCACCTGCCTACCCCTACTACCTAGCTGGCACCTGCTGTTGATCCTGCATCTGAACATCAACCTGACCTAGCTGAGGTGGAACCCTGGCTGACTGATCGTGTTGTGCACCATCTCTCCATCATCATCCTCCCCCTCTGCCTCTCATCCTCTACCGAGCGAGGACTACTCCTAGAACTGTCAACAGTAGGGGAGGCAAGAAACAGTCTCTATACACTTATGTAACCCCTGGATTTGTAGGCCCCTAATCGTAAACCTATGACTGAGCCACCAACTGTCTAAAGCTCCTTCCCCTACATAAATCAGTCCTGATGGGAAAAGAAGATCTGCTTTGCATCATCGAACCATCTAATCCAACCAAGGTATGGGTGCCATGTAAAAGCATACATCTCATCTAGGACTCTCCTCTAGTAGGGAATCCTATGCTCGCCTGTGTGGTTGAAGGACACACCACCTCTGTACCACCACATGAGGGGATCGTTAGGCCCCATTGGTACTACAATGACTCATGGCCAGAGAACATCGATGTGCTCCCATGCCCATACGTGGAGAAGTGTGACACCTGCCCTGAGTGCTCTACCATTAAGGTAGACGTAGTTGTGTAAATGTGTGTAGAGTGAAGCAAGAAGAATAGGCCCCAAATAAAAATGAACTGGCCTATCACACATCACCATTCACTCCCAGCAGAGTCCCCAACTAGTACTAAAGTACCATCCTAGCCGATCTAGGGCAATGAGACCTGAAATGATAGCCACAATAACCAAGTGGAAGGGAGAGGCCAGAGCCCTATGACACTCGAGCTCAATCTGACTCTCTCAATAGATAATGTCCTTAGTAGTGAGGACTGTGTGACAAGTGTCTCGCCTGACATCCATATCAAAAATAATGCACCGACCATGAATTAGAAATCTCAGGATGCACCACACGTCCTCTAAGGTGACGGTAGCCTAGCTGATAGGAAGGGGGAAAGATGAGGTCTCGCTGTGCCATCTCTCAGCAAGCGCTGACATCATCCCAAGGTGAGTATGCACAAGCGTTGTGTATACAATGTGCCACAACCCCATATCTCATAATTGATCTTGCTCTCTGTCAGTGAGGTCTCACAAATAACTGAAGAGATCCAACAAACTATGCTCTCAGGAATAGAGCTCCCTTGCCGCGTCCTGCATCAGGAAGGGTCACCATGTTAAAATTTTTGAAAAATTTCATGTCGAGCATCCAAAGAATCACTCTAGTGTCGCTATCTATGAAGGCATCACAATTTGATTTTTTTATCAAACTACAATGCTGGGGAACAAAATGCCGAAAGCGCACCATTACAGTGCAATTTTCTACTGAGTGGTGCAGTTTGAGAAGATTCCTGTTTGCTAAGGCACAGTGGCGTCGCACTTTGGAAATGACCCCGCGGGCCATGACCTCAAAGTTAGAGTTTGGAGTTTGTTTCCAAACTCCAAACTCCACCACAATGGGGAAATTTGACACTAAACGACATAGTTTGATTTTTGGCAGAATAACTAACTTTAAAAGTAATAAATGAATGCGAAAAATGAGAAATAAAGCTCAAGTAAGGATCACTTACTAGTGCCCCAATGCCGGGTGGCCATTGGTATGTCCAGACTCGGTCGAAAATGTGCATCGAGAGCTGTCGTTGCACCATATCGTCAGGAGGTTAGAGCTCAAATCTCAAAATTGTTAGAGGGCTGTGTGTGAAAATGAATTGAAAGTGACCCCTCGGAGCCTTTTTAAGCTTGAAAATTAGGGTTTTTTTACCCTGTTTGGCTATCCTGCTAGGGTTTTGAACGCTTGAACCTATTTTTGTCCAGTTGAGGCCTATTTTACATCGTTTTATTTCATTTAGACATGTTTTTGGCCTCCTAGAGCCTTTTTGGACCTGTCCGGCACCGTGTCCTTTTTTTGCGAGATCACCCAAAAATCAAAATTTTCATCCAATCTCTCAAGGGGGAAATATATTGGCATGATTTCTCTTGTCAGGCAGCAGTGGGGCAAGATTTTGAATTTTTTTTTTTGGCTTTGATCGAGACTGTTTATTCTTTGAACCAATGCAACGAGTGCATTGCTTCAAAGAGGGGAAAAATGTAGACACGTAAAATTTACTGATTGACATTGTGCATCTAATCCTAACCACTAACATTGTTTCATCATGAATCATCCTTCGGTCTAACCATTTAATCAAATACCTTTATCTGATTAAATTCATCAATATTTCTCTCTTAATTAAATAAATTAGTTATCTAATTAAGTCACCTTTTCTTGATAATTAAATTAATCATTTTTATCTAATTATCTTATTTAATTAAATAATTAATTCTATTTGATTAAATCTCTTAATTATATCTATTAAATTAAATAAATTAAAACCTTATTTAGTTTAATCTAACATCATCTCTTTTAATTAAATAAATCAAAATCCTTATTTAATTAATTCTTTATCACGTTCTTCTCATATTTGATTTAAATAAATCCACAAATTTAAGTCAAATAGGTCACATCATCTAATCCCTTCATTAAATTAATTAACTTGGATTAATTTAATCTCTTCTCATGTCCCATCCTCTATCTTTTACCACTTGCACATGAAAATAGATTTAATTGATTTATTAAATCTCCATTTTCCTCAACAAGGCATCTTTTAAGGAATATTCCCCAAATTTGAATTCAAAATCCAAGTGGGATGAGTCCTTCCAACAAGGAATTTACTCTCTCTTACATGTCCTTTTCCTTGATCCAAGTGTCATTCAATGCATTCTTGCTTCCCTCTTGCATGTCATTTCAATAATTTCAAAATTCAAATATATGCATTTATTGGCACAATGCTGAAAACTTGCACATTCTTTCATCCATTCACTTGTTGACAAGTGGCACCTTGCGATTTGTTGATTCATAGTCTCACATTGCTCTATTTTGGGCATTCTTTCAACTTGTATTTCTATAAATAAGAGGCTAATCTCCTCATTTCAACATCGACAATTTAGTATACTTACTATGCTCAAATCATTAGCAATTTTCATTCATTATCATTGAGTTCATAGCTAGGTTATGCATATTTTTCTATTGGAGCACTCATCAAGCATCAATAAAGTGGATCACTCTTCATCACACATCAATCTTTCATCATAGGAGTTGGGAAAGGGCCAATTTTCACATCAAATTGGCACCAATTCCCCCATGGGATCAAGAGTATGCTTGTTTTGATAGGATTTTAATCTATTTCATTTGTGTTCTTCATTCTTCTTTCCTATTTTAAACTATGCTAATGGATTTCATGGGGAATCCTTGTTCTTGCTTGCATTTTATCTTCTAATGTGTTTGTTCATTGTGTTTTGCAGGTATTAGGATTGGGGTTTATACACTCATATATACATCTTCTCATCACTACTCGCTCTATTTAAAGTTAATTACTGATCCCATATATATATATCTGTTAACAAATATTTTATTGCTTCAAGCCATCTTTGACAAAACATGAGATATTCTCCAACAGTTAGATCAAATCATGAGCAATCATTAATGTGTACCTACACAAGTTGGCTAAGATATAGCTAGGAGCCAAAAAAAAATAGCCAACACAAGAAACAATTAATTAAGTACTCCTTAAACATCTGTAATATGCACCATTTTCTACGTCAGCCACAATGAACAAATAAACAAAAAATCATTCTACCGAATCTCCTAACTCATACACTGATTGCTAAAACACCACAAAATTTACCAATAAGGTAATATAAATTCTCAACAAACTTTCTTGGGGATCCACAACACAAAATGGTGATATGATGAAGCATACAGATCGACTAGCTAACTAGATACCCTGGTCTTCATGCTTTTTGCTAGTAACACACTACCTTCTACAATTTCTAGCGGTACAAGTAGATCATGATCTATGGACCGAGATAATGATTTCAGTTGCCATCAATGAAAACACTAGAAGCCACAAACAATCTCCCCATACCATATGCCAACAAGGAGATGAACAAATCTTTATAAATCATCATAGCACTCTATCCCTTTCTCTACCTCTTTATATTTCACTGTCTCCCCTTAAGCTCTATACTTATCCTTCCACTTGTCTCTTTCCCTCCCTTCCTCCCTCTCTTTTTACCTCTTTAGACCTTTCCCTATCAATATATTGAACTCTAGACTTAACTATCTACTTCTCCATCCCTCCCTACTTCCTTCTCTCTTTGTCCCTCTTTAGACCTATCTTTTTCTCACTTTCTCTCTCCTTGAGCTCTAAACCTATATGTCTACCTCTATCTCCATCCTTCCCTCTCTTTTTCCCTTTTTAGATATCTCTCTTTCTCTCTAGATGTATCACTCTACCTCTTTTTCTCTCCATCCTTCCCTCTCTACTTAACTCAATCTCAACTCTCTCCCTATCCCTCTAGCTATCTCTTTATATCTCTCCCTCTCACCTCTCACTCTTTCTATAACTATTTCTCCCCTCCTCCCTCCCTATCTCTCTCTCTATCTTTTTCTCTCTCCCAATCTCTTGAAATATACATCTCCCTCAATTTATTCTCTTTGTCCCTCTTTATACCTTTTTGCATTTTAGTAAACCTAGTTAATCCTATACAACCTAGTCTTCTTCTATCATTTCTTATTCATATTAGGGTTTCTTAGATCTATACTTTTATGATATTTATATCTCAATTTTATATTTGAAACTCTTTGATGCCCAATTCTTCATTAATTTTATATTGTTGCATCTTTCTCTATTATATTGTTTGTGAAATAAATTTTACTTATCCTACCAATCCTTTTCAACCACATTAGTGTTTCATTTTCATATTTGATACATCATTGATAATTCCAAATTTTCAATATATTAGTGTACCTATTGGATTTATTTTTCCTCTCTCCCTCTCCACCTCTCCCTCTTTATATGTTTATATATTCTCCCTCCCCACACTCTCTCTCCCTCTCTCCCTCCACCTCCCACCCCCCTCTCTCTCTACCTATCTCTCTCCCTTTGTCTTTGCCTCTATCTTTCCCAAGTCATATCTATCTATAGATATATCTTCCTATTTCTATCCCTCTCTCCCTATTACTCCTATAGAGAGTAGAGATACAATTTGAGAGGAATATAGAGGTAAGTAGATAGGAGAGGAGAGAAGAGATATAAAGATATTTAAATGGATAGAGAGGGGGAATGAGGGAAGGATGGAGTGAGGGGTAGGTAAAGAGAGAGACTGAGAGAATTAGAGAGGGATGGAGGAAGGTAGATGTAGAGATAAAGAGGTATGGTGGGATTGATATAGGGAGATGTTGGAAAATATGCCTCAATCTCTCAGGCTGAAACCTCTAAGAAAGCATGGTCGCTGTGACATTCAAGTTGTCTGGCCGACTAGAAGTTGTAATCTTGTGTTTTTCTCATGTTGCCAAGACAATGCTTTTGTCTTGCCGACTGGTGATGTCGCTGTGACTTGTGGCCTTCGCTGTAACCTTCTGCCTGAGTGGAGACCTCTGGCCGACTGTTGGTGGCTATCAGATATCAGTGTGACTCTAGGTAACAAGCAGTATCGGGGAGAGTCTTGGACAGTCGGTATGTCTCATACCAACAAGGGAAGTCTTGATGATAGATATACATCTGTGGTCGTCGGTGTAACTCAAGGGTCTTGGAGAGAAGTCTCAGTAACGATAGAAAGTCTTGCCGATATCGGTATGACTTGTTCCTATCGGCATGATCTCTTGGCAATCGAGAGATGTTTTGGTGATAGCATGTGGGGTCATCGGTTCGGTGCGACTCATGGCGAACAGTCTGTTAGGATTGATTCAGGATAGCTAAGGATTCTGGCTAATAAGTCTCAGCGAAGTGTTAATGTCTTGCCAAGAGGAATACTGCTAATGTCTTCATGGTAACATACTAATTCCAATGTGAGGTATTAGTGAACAGTATAAGTCTTGCCAATGGGGCCAAATCCAAATGTTCTTCAGTGTAACACAAAGGGTCAGAGAAACATCTTAGCAACTGAAGGATGTCTTGCTGATAGCTGTTGGCTATTGGGGTAACTCAAGGTCCTGGGAAGATGTCTCAGTGAATGTTGAAGGTCTCATCGATAGGAACTCTTTTTGAAGTCTTCGGTGTAACACGGTGGCTCGGTGAAGAGTCCTAGCGAAAGGTGTATGTCCTAGCGAAAGGTGTATGTTTCGGTGAAACAAATGATCTCGGAGAAACCTCTTGAAAAAGATGATAAGTCTTGTTGACTAGTGATTGAAGCTCGGTATGACTTGCCTTGTTCAATGTAATGTCTCGATGAGTGTGTTTGGACTTGCCAATAGTTGTATGCTTTCAGTGTAACTCAAGTTGCTCTATGAGACCTCTTAGAAATAGATAAAGTCTTACTGACTGTCCTGTGGAGCTTGATATGATTTGTGTCTTTGGTATACCTTTGGTGACTCGCTATGATCTCCTGGCGAATGTGATAGGTTTGGGCGACTGCTTGGTGACTCGGTGTAACTCATGGAGCTTGATAAAACATCTTGGCGACTACGATGACTCTTGGTGACATTAGTATGAAGGCTATGTGGCATCGGCGAGACACTGTTAGTGTCTCACCGAGATGCCAGTACATTGCAAATTATGTTGATTGAGTGAAGGCTATCTGACATGGTGCGATGTGGACAAATCTGAGAAAGCAAAAGTGAATCGTTTGTTGAACCATTTCTATGTGGAAGTTGGAAAACTAAAGCACGAGGAAGTGGAAACATTTGATGTTGCTGGGCTGGATGACTTGTGAGTTCTAATCCAATAGTTGAAAGAGAACAATTCTATGGAGCCTGCAGAGAACGAATGTATATAGGTATGCATTGGACATTCTGAGATGAGGTTGAAGAGTCGAGAGCTAGAGAGAGAACTATAGAGTAAGGACTAAGTGGCTAGCCGAAAGGCCAAAGCCATAGGTTGAAGCAAAGGATTGAGAGGCAGACTCAAGCTATTGGAATCTCTCGTGATCCTGATTGCTTTGTTTGGTCTCTCAGGAATAGTTTGCTACTAGTTGTATCTAGATGAACAAGATGAATCTCTGAAAAGGCTAAGAGCCTGAATTTGTATTGTAACCGTTCTATTACTAAATAATACAATGGCTCAATCTTTGGAGTGTGGGATTTTTTATCTGAAAGGATTTTCCCCATGTAAATCTTTGTGTACTGGTTTTCTGTTTCATCTTTTCATTCCTGTTGGTTCGTGTAGTAGAATCTGTTAATGGTTACTATTGAATTTACTTGTGTTTCTCTCAAATGGATCAATGTAGGAAATGAACTGTGTTTGTTCCACATTTGGACATAGTTGTTTGTGTCTTTGAGGCAACCTAATCAAAATGAAAGTTACCGAAGGCACTACTGCATGTAGTTTTCACTAGATGTGCTCCTAGATTTCCTTACAGATGTAGGTAGATAGAAAGGAAGATGGAGATGGGAGAAAAAGAGAAGTAGATATATAGAGAGAGGTAAGGTGGGAGGGATAGAGGGAGGGTGAGGGGATATATAGAGAAGTAAAAAGGGAAGGGGAGAGATGGGTAATATGGGATAGATATTAGTGAGAGGTAGGTAGAGAAGGAGAGGGTAAGGGGAGATAGAGATAAGTGGAGAGAGAAGGGGAGAGAGTGAGTTATTGAGAGAGGAAAGGTAGGTAGAGAGAGAGGGTGAGGGGATATATAGAGAAGTACAAAGGGAAGGTGAGAGAGGGGTAATATGGGAGGGATATAGTGAGAGGTAGGTATATAAGGAGAGGGTGAGGGGAGATAGAGAGAAGTAGAGAGGGAAGGTGAGAGAGTCAATTATTGAAAGAGGGACAAGGAGAGGGAGATAGAGAGAGAGGGGGGAAGGATGGAGAGAGGGAGGGAGAGGTAGGTAATGAGATATTAGGTTGGGAGGGATAGAGGGATAATTAGGTTGAGAGAGAGGGTGAGTGGAGATATATAGTAGAGAGGGAAGGTGAGAGAGAGGTAGAGAGGAGAGAGAGGGTGAAGAGATATATTTAAATGGAGAAGATTTGGAAGGGACAGAGAGAGAGGTAGGTAGAGAGAAGTGAAGAGGGGTGATAGAGATAAGTAGAGAGGGAGGGAGGAAGGGAGAGGTAGTAGAGATATAGGAAGAGGTAGGTAGACATAGAGGAAGATTTAAATGGGAGATAAAGAGAAGTAGAAACAAATAGAGAAAGGTAAGTTTTGATGGATAGAGGGAGAGATAGGTAGATAGATTGAGGGTGACCAACTTACCTCTCTCTATTTATGTCCTTACTTCTCTTTATCTCCCATCTTCATCTTCATATTTTTCTACCTAACTCTCCCTATATCCCTCTATAGAGGAGAGAGATCGATTGCTCAAGGATTCTAGGTCACAAGTGAGTCTAGAATAATAGGTTGCCCCCATCTACCTCAAGCTAGACAAAAGAATTAGAAAAGTTTAAGGTTTCAAGGGTTGAAAAGGAAGGGAAATTGGTCTGTCACTTTCCTTCTGCTAACCTAAATGTTTGAAGGAATCAAGAGAGACAATTTTCCAAGTTCATATTGTAACTTAGATAGCTTGCTACTAAAGGATTACAATGAAAAACATGGACTCCAACACAATGTGTTGGGGTCTCAAGGATGCACTGACATCCATATGGAAAAAAAGTGTAAAGTACAATGTGAAACAAAAAATAACCTACTAACTACCTGATTAATAGAATTTTACACTAAGAATGGTATAAAAAATGTAGAATAACAAAACCAACAAGAAGAAGACTTTAATAATACTAATCTAGAATTTAACAAGAGAAAGGTAGTAGAAATAGACTGCCAAACCTACAAGTAGAGGCCTTCAATAACTTCATTTGACAAAGAACCTGCACACACAAGAATGAGAAAATGTTGGGGCTGTGTTTAGAGGAATTCCTCAATCAATCCCCCACTTTGGTGTTTCCACCTCCATAGATAGTGAGATAGCAACAATTTTAAAAAGATGATAAAGAAGCTATAGAAATAGAAATACCACGAAATGCTAAAAAATATGCTACTACGTGAGTGGATGATGTAAAATTAAATGGAAATGGAAGGATATCACCTTCTCAACCAAGTGCACTCAAGGAAAATGGGGGAATATGTGATCTTGCAAGCTCTCCAAAGCCAACGATGCCACAAAAATGAAGAGGAGCCAGCAAATGAAAAACTTGCAACTATAATGGTGGTGGTGAAATGTGAAGGACCTAAAAGTGAGTGTTGAGTGAGCATGTAGAATGAATTCTTGATAAAGGATTTGAAAAATAAGGATTAAATTATGGAATAGGAAAATTTAATGAATGAGGGAGGCAAAAACACATTCGAAGTCAGTCCAAAGAGAAACAAGTGTTACACTTCATGTCCAATAAAGGGTTGTAATGCCTCTACAGATTCCAGAGGAAGGAATCCTATCAAGATGGAAGTTTGTTGCACAGAGGTCTACGTGTCATGCTAAATTCCATGAAAAAAACTTCCCCATCAACAAAAAAATGAGCTATGAAGCATGGAAGCTGATGTGTAAAATACATCATCAACATCACATTTTTAGAGGTAAGGGGTGTGTAAACCAAGAATTTGCAAGGGGTGCAAATTCATGCCATTGCATTTTTCCCCCACTTTAGCAAGCATAAGTTTCAGTGAATGCATGGTAAAATAGAGTGTGAAAAGTTGAAAAACATATACCTGAACCATCAAGGAAGTAGATCACAATTTGGTGAACTCGGGTGTAGGAGAGAGAGATGGCTCCACATGTACTTGGCCCTATAGATATTTTCAAAAAAAATGCCACAATTGCATGGTCCCATGAAAGGTGAAAAAATGGCTCTATAGGTGCTTGGTCTTATAGAATTCACTCCATGGGCACTCGGTCCCATAGAGGATGATCAAAGGGTCCTATAGGTGTTCATTCTTGTAGAATGAAAATAATTTATAGGTGATTATTCTTGCAAATTAGGTGACATAATTGCTTGGCCTTGAGGTAGGCTAGATGTGAAAGGCTTTGTAGATTCTGATTGACCCTTACAAGTACTTTGTATTACAAGGAAACATGTTAATCCATAGAAAAAAACATGTTAGGAAAAAAAATTCAAACAACCAAATACATAGACAGATAGTCATATCTTAGAACAAGCAATTGAAGGAGAAGGTTTCAAATGGGTCCCTTAGGAACCCTTCAAAAGAAAGAGGGGTTCACTCAAGGGATGGTCTATTTGAAAAGTGATGACATTTTCACAAATGAACATGTCATCAAGGAATCCTTTTGAAAGATTCTCTTTCATCAAGGAATTCAGAAAAAAGGAGAATGGACTCATTGAAGGTAAAATCTCAATTCATTTTGATATGAATTTGATTTCAAAAGAAAATATTGCTAAGGGGATCCTTAGTGAAGGATATGGTTTTTGAAAAATGTAAGGGATTCATTTGCCATTGATTACACCTTATTGAAAATTGGAGAAGTAGGAGCCCCCCTTAGGATGGTGCATGTGAATCAAGGAAGCACGTGGCATCCTAAGGAAAGGAACAACATGCAGAGAGGTCATGGCCCATGATACATGATGAGATACAGACGTGGAAATTTTTTTACACACCCAAGGGATAACACATAGGCACCAAAACATCAAGAGGCAAGTAAAGAAAAGAGAAATGTAAATAATGAAAGAAAAAAGATGAAGAAATAAAGAGATAGGGTTATCTAATAATTTGAGGTCAGAACTACTCATAGATATAGATAGATAAATATAATATAATATAATATACATATAAACTGTCATTAATCCCCAAACGTATCAGAACATGAAGAAGAACACATGAAGACAAAATAAAAAATAAAAAATTGGGTCAACATGGAAGGGAAGACCTAAATTCCCCCAACACTTAGCATCATCCCCAATTGTTGAAAATCAAGGTAGAACATATAGAAGAAAGATGCAACACATAGAAGAAGTTTACGACACCATTTCACTCCTGTATTTGAGCACCTATGAAGGTGATAAGGATCCATCAAACACACATGAAAAAAAGCATAGGGAGAACACAACACACACACAAAAATCTAATCTATAGATAGAAAAGAGGTTCTCTCCTAGTCCTCATCAACCAACACATTGTCATTCTCTCAATATAGATCATTATAAGGAGAGGGAAAATGAGCCTGCAAAGGTGGGATAGGAAGGGGAGAACCCACATGGCTCTCCTATGAAAAGAGCTAAGGAAGAGGGCCTCTCAAGGTTTTCTTCACTTAAATACTATGAGGTAAACACCATTTATCTTGAAAAGACTAATCATAGAGCTGGGACATCATCTACCAAGTTAAACATACACTTGATAGGAGTGCCATGTATTAACTGAGCAAGAGATGAAGGAGGTGGTGTAGGAGCACCATATTGCATTCAAGCCTCCATGAGGCGAATTTGTAAATAAATGTTTAATGAGTGTTTGAAGTCATTAAATAAGGTCTTTCAAGACTATTATAATGTATTTAATTCTTTTGATAGGTATTTGGATAGGTTATGTGGTCATTGTGTCAAATTTACAAAATTTGTAAATGTTGTCAAGGAAAAGTGAAAAAATGGGAGATGAAGGGTCTAATAGATGAAAAGTCAGTTAGGGTCATTTGGTTTGAGCTGGTTATGGTTTTCTAATGCATAAATAAGCCTATTATACTTTGGTGCAAAGGGAGGAGTTTGAATTGTAATAGAAAATCATGAATGAAACTCTATTATTTCCTAGAAATCACTAGTAAAGAATTGTTGCAGAATACTATACGGCTCTGTATAGTTATATTTTAGATGAGAAGTCATTGGGAATGATGAACATATAAGTCTAGATCATTTTGTAGTTTTCCTTGTGAAATTTCGTTAAGAAACATGAAAGCTATTATATTTTCTTTGAAATTGGTGTCCACTTGCTACAATGATTCAACAACTAGGCCTTACAACTGTGATTCAAAGATTTGAAATCTAACCTAGATAGCTATCACAATCATCATGAAGGTTCATTTAAATTGTCAACCTAGAGACATGAACTTGAAATGGGTCAGCATAGTATGTGCTCTAGGAACCCAAAGTAGCCATTTTCATTCTACAGCTAGGAAAAACACAATGTTGAAAGCAAATTGCTTAGGAAGGAATAACATAAATGCTAACCATCAATCAACAATTACACCAAACTAGAATGAATGGAAGAAATGAAAATCCGAGCAAACAAATAGGACACTACTCTGTTTGCTTTGGATGTAGGAACAATCACATAATGGAATTCTAGTTGCTGCAAGAATAGTTGTGCCAAATTTCTAACTAATCACTAAACATAAAGTAATACTAAAATAATACTATACTAAGGGATGGATTACTCACCAAGTGGTCCCCCTTGGATAAATATCCTCTAAACATAATGAGAATTCAGATGCTCGAACTTAGAACTTTATTTTATTCACTGTAAATCATGGGTACAAAAGAGTAATGTATCTATATTACTAAAAACTTAAGAATGCAAGTACAATATCAAATTATGCAACCTCTAGAGAAGGGGAATTAGATCTTTATTTATACTACCAACTAAACAATGTAGTCAACTCCACGATCTGGGAGGATTCCATTTAGGGAAAATAGAGAAATTGGAGCAGTGACAGTTATGCATGCATAGAATCTGGTTAGACATGCAGGTCCAAACATAGATTTAGCATAGCAATAATGCCTGCAACTGCTCAACAACATTAAAGTTCACAATAAGATGGTTACAATTATTTTGCATGAGGGATCTCCTGTTGTCAACCTCCTTTGACCTTTGAATGATTCCCTTGTTGGACGTTATGGTGCATGCCCAACTGGCGGTGTCTTCCTCAATTTAGCATCCTCAAATTAAATTTGCATGGCAATATTAGTACGCACAATAATTGTATATCTGTAAACACCTTAAGGAAAATTCATTAACCACATGCAAAATTAATACAAACAGTCCATTTAACATGTCATTTGTCATTAAAGGTCTGGAAAAATAAGATTAAGCCCAATGTCTCTAATTTGAGGAAAATATCATAAAGGTATCAACACTTAATGTCAAAGCCCACAATAACTTCAGCAACTAGATCACAAATTCTACCCAAAATGGGACCATAAACTAGAGTCATTAACTAGTCTGGAATTTCAAAGTAGGGAACCCAAGAGCAATCAAAATGACATAGTTTCATTTTAGCCAGTGGGGTCACTTTAAACCTAGTAGAAAGATAGTATTTTGAATGGTATTTGATATTATGTAAGTTTTAGGATTTTGGGTGATGGTTTATATGGATTTGCATGATGCCCTAGATAGGAAAGTTCCATGTTTTGAGTGAAATTTGGAGGTTTAAAGTAGGAAATGGTTATGAATCTTTGGGGTAGCAAGATTTGAAGGTTCTTCAAGCATGATTAGACATTTTGGATGTGTTTATAGGGTGAGTAAAGGTTGGGAAAGTAGAGTTTCAATAAACCCCCTTCTAATCAAGCAAAAAAGAGGGTTTGGTGAACCAAAGACTTGGAGGGTTTTCTTGATGTTAAAAATAGCTCATTTAGTGGTTTTGAAGTCTGAAAAATGATTTTTTGTAGGTTTTTGGGGTTGGAAGATGGCTTAAGTTGTATTTGCTTTGAAAAATAGGCCTATTTGGGGGTTTAGGATAGTGTTAAAACATAAGTATGTGAGTTTGTTTCAAAAGAATCATATGTGATTTTGAAGTATGTTAAAATGCTCTAATGGGTGTTTTTAAAGACTGATGGTTGGTGTGCTTGAGGAATTTTTTGAGAAAAAAGGCTAAAATTCCATGGTTTAAAATGCTACTAGGAAGGTATGTTGACATTATGAAAAGTTATTATGTTGAGGATTTGAGAATAGTAGATTGTTTTGTTATGTTAAAATTGGATTTGTAAGAAGGATTTGAACCCTATACTACATCAATTGATATAAGAGCTCAGAAGGTCTGGGAAAAGAGATTTGGTTTTTGTGTTTGTGTGTTTGTGTAGGTTGAGGAAAGAACCTAATTTCCAAGAGACTAGGTAGAGGAAAAGAGAAGATACCTAGGTGAGGCAAAGACAATTTGGAAGCAAGGTTAAAGGGACTTGCTCGAAGATAAGAATGGATTTGCTGAGGAGATTCTTATAGGTTGAGGGTTCACAAGAGAAGAAACAAAAGAGGAAACATGAGGAAAGAGAGATGAAGAAGCAAAGAGAGAAAGAAAAAAAGTTTGAGGTTGAACAAAAGATAAAAGAGTTAAGTAAAGCTTGGAAGCTACTGAGGGAGAGACACAACAAGATCCTGTAGTTACATGAGCAAACAAAAGCTAGTTGGCACTTACCAATCAAGAAATGGGTCACATGGCCTATTGAGAAGATTATGTTAAGAAGAAAACAAGAGGAGAAGATGAAGTCCCTGTTGAAGGCAGAGCAAAGCAAACAAGTTGAAGTGATTGTTGATAATGAAGAGTTCAAGCAAGTGAAAAGAGAAGAGCACTTAGAGGTTGAAGGCCTTGAAGAAACAAAGAATTTTTTTTTGAGGAATGATGCAATGTTAGAAGGATAAGATGATGTGTTGGTGTCTAAATATAATAAAGAGAAGGACAAGGATGGATTGGATTTGTAGATTAAAAGTGGGCTACCACGGTATGAGTATATAATTCTCACTTTATTGTTTCATAAGGAGGTTAATGGATTTTTAAGTTTTCTCCAAGTAGAAGCTTATGCTTATGATGAGGTAGTAGATACAGAGACATTATGGTTGATAGAGTAGAAGAAAAATAAAGGTGTAGAGTTTGTGGATGAGTTTGAGCATGTACTTGATGAGAAGATGAAAAGAAGACACTTTTTTTTTTGTTGTGGTTGTAATTTCAAGGAGGAATAAACCAAGGGTCAAGATGAAGTAGCTACATGATGAAGTTGAAAATTGTAACCAAAGGACATCCATGGTCAAAGAAGATACTCATTTCAAGGAACCAGATTTATACCCCTCACAATTTTTTGTGATTGCAAGTGATCGTGAAGATACATTTCTCTTTGTAGGTTCTATACTCTTTTCTACCTCAAGGGACTTGAGTTCTTTTTTCAAGGGGAGTTTGGTGTAGGAGCACCATTTTGCATTCAAGCCTCCATGAATCCAATTTCTAAATTATATTTAATGAGTGCTTGGTTTCATTCAATAAGGTCTTTCAAGACCATTATAATTTATTTAAGTCATTTGATAGGTGTAGACATCAAAAATTTATAGATTGACATTGTGCACCTGATCCCAACTTACTAACACCGTTTCTTCCTAAATCATTCCTTGGTCTAACCATTTAATCAAATTCCCCTATCTGATTAAATTCATCAACATTCGTCTCTTAATTAGATAAATCATCTTGTCTAATTAAGACCATCTCATGATAATTAAATCAATCCATCTGATCTAATTATCCCTATTTAATTAAATAATCAATTTATTTGATTAAATCCCTAAAGTCTGTCCATTAAATTAAATAAATTAAAACCTTATTTGATTTAATCTAACATCATCCCTTTTAATTAAATAAATCAAAATATTTATTTAATTAGCCTTTAATCATATTCCTCTCTTATCTAATTTAAATAAATCCATAAATCTAAGTCAAATAAGTCACATCAGCTAATCCCTTGTTAAATTAATTGAACCTTGATTAATTTAATCTAATCTCATGTCACATCCTCTAGATAATGTAAGTTGCACATGAAAATAGATTTAATTCATTTATTAAATCTCTATTTTCCTCACATGGCATCTTTTGGAATATTCTCTCAATTTGAATTCAAAAATTCCAAGTCAACATGTACATCCAACAAGGCATTTAAAACCTCTTACATGTCTTTTTCCTTGAGCCAAGTGGAATTTATTGCATTTTCCCTTCCCTCTTACATGTCATTTCAACAAATTTGAAATTCAAATAATAGCATTTATTGGCACAAACCCCAAATCTTGCACAACCATCATACATTCATGGCTTGACAAGTGGCACCATATCATTGGATGAATGTTAGTCCCACATTGCTCAAATTTGGGCATTCATCCATCTAGAAATTCTATAAATGAAGAGCTCCTCTCCTCATTTTATCATCCACAATCCAAGCAAAGTTACCATGCTAAAATACTTAGCCATTTTCATTCATCAATCTTGAGTTCTTAGCTAGGTTATTGCAGATTTGGCTTGGAGCTCTCACCATTTTCATCAATAGTGGATCAACAATCTCTTTAACATTTGAATCTTGCATCATAGGAATTGGGAAAGGGCCAAATTTGCACATTAAATTGGCACCAATTCCCCCATGGGATCAAATGTTTGCTACTTAAATTAGGATTTAATCTTGTTTTTGGCATTTTTATCGTGTTCTTGCTTATTTTCTTCCTATTTTGAGTTTGCAAATGGGTTTCATGGGGAATCCTTGTCTTAGCTTGCAAATCCTTATCTAATTCATTTATTCATGTTGTTTTGTAGGTACTAGGAAAAGGATTCACACATTTGGCGCTAGAAGGAGGGCTAGATTTCATTAATTCTAACATTTTTGTGAAAATTCCACATTTTCCTTGACACACAAGAAATTCCAACGTGGGCTCATCAGCGTCTGTTTTTGTGCCACGGGCTCATCAGCGTCACTGTTTCAGCATTGTGGGCTCATCGACATCGCTGTTTTAGTGCCGTTGGGCTCATCCCGCCAAAAATTAAAATTCAAAACTCTACCGCTAGACTCGCCGATCTGCACCAGTTTTCAAAAATTTTAAAACTCTGACGCTTTCAGGAACTATGACGTTGAGTGAAAAGAGTGATGCAATCATGCTCTCTGTCCTAACACAGAGCACCACTAACTAGTAAGTAGCCCTATAAGAGTGCCACTGGGAGGAAAAAAAATGATGCCTTCACGAATTGCGACGCTATAAAATAGAAAAAAGGGAGAACTGAGTTTTTAGCACATGCTTTTGATTCATGAGTTATTTATCTACTATTTTCTAGTTTTTTAACCTCTGTGTTTTTTCCAAAACCTAATTGTTTTCTATTTTGTAGGTTGGAAGCCAAAATCCAAGGAAGAAGGAGCATGGTGATGATATTTTGTCTAATCAAAGTGTTTTTTTAACACTTAAGTGTTTGTTTAACACTTCATTAAGAAATTGTCATCCTTTTCTTTCTTAGGATACTAGCTTTCATTTGGGTTTAAAAAGGATTCTTTTTGTTTATTTCTTGCAAAAGGATTAAAAAGAACCTTAGGATCAACAACTTACTAGATTTTGTTTATGGATTAAACAATTGAACAAATGTATTTTTCACTTGTGATTTGGTGCTCTAAAATGAACTCACAAATTGCTTTGAGGGTTTAAAAAGAACAAGTGTAGTTGTGTTTTTCGTGAAGGCTTACTTAGACTAAAGCCATTGGAAAAGGACATATGCACTTCTCTCGCGCTTTATAGCGATCTTGAGAATCAAAAGGTCTTTTCCATGACTTTGGGTTGAGATAAAGCAATCACCTCCACACTTCGATTTGGGCTTAAAATTGAACAAACTATTGTGCGAGTGTGAGTGGGGGCTTTGTTGCGTATATTCTCTTTCCTTGTTGCCAACAAGGATTGATCGAGTTACGAATATTGTTCTTCATTCACTTTTGTTTATCCTAGAGGACCTGCCTTGGGCAAAAAGTACTCACCCAAGGGAATGACTCAACTGGTAACACTCTAAAGGCAAGAGTATTTCCAGCCGGGATATAAATGTAGATAGTGGAAGAAACACCAATATCACGCGGTTGACTCTGACAAGATGGATGTGAAAGGGGACTCTTGCCACGTTGGGTCAAATCCTACGAACGGAAAGTCCTTACTAAAACCCATGTGCTAGAATTTTCCAAAATCCTTTTATCTATTTGTTGGTGCAAGAACGGTCGTTCTGAAGCCGCCCCACACTTTTACGGTCTTCTAGTAGAGATGGAAAGCATGCCATGGGAGTTTCATGGGTGTTGATGCTTGGCTACCTCGTATAAGTGAGTGTCGTGGAGGAGAGCCAGTCGGGTCAAGCATCTAACCATCCGCTAGAGATAAGCATAACTGGACTTGTCCAAGTGGGAATCCAACAAATATTGTCTTACACATCCATAAGATTGTACATGTTCTTGGGTTACAAAATGTATTGCTTGCTCGAAAACATCATGGAAACAAATACTTAACATCATCCAAATTTCAAACCCTTTTGAGGACAAATACAATTGACTCAATCCATATGTTATTGCTTTCCCTTGGGATTCACATCCTTAGAGGTTTCTAAACATTGGATTATATCTCAATTTGTCTTCTTAAGTAAACAATAGGAAAACCCTTTACCTCAAGTTCATTAAATTTCCACATAACATATCTTGTGGGGTTTGAGGGAATTAAGACATTGGACATCTTAGTGTGAAAACCTAATTGAAAGAAGTGTTTTTGGTAAAATAAAGACATTAAGCAAAGCTAAGAAAAATGAACTTTCATGTGTGTTGAAGACTTTACAAATCCCAAAGTACAAATCATTGATTGAAAATCCATGTTCAAATAAAATCATTCCTTGGTTACAAAGGTCTTTAGGAAGCATTTGCATGCTCTTCAATACCTAGATCTAGGAAAACAAAGTGTCCTTTTAGGTTCATCTTAGGATCAAAACATTATCAAAATCTTTCATCCATCCTCCAAAAACATCAAAACAAAATCCACCCCATCATCACCTTTTGATAAATCTTGAAATCATCCTTGATACTAGGCTTTATGGAAAAATCAAAACCATCATCAAAATCATTGAGAAAAAATCCTTGAGAACACTATCACAAAAAACACCTTTGGCTAAATGTGTGTAGATGCATCCTTGTGCATATACTAAGTCACAGTTATCAAAATCATTTTTTCTAGCTTAGTACATATAGATGAATCCTTCTCCATGTGCTTAATGAAAAAAAACATCTTGTTTGAATAGGTGTGGGTAGATGCATCCTTCTCCTCACACTTGTCCAAATTATCATCCTTTGAACAAAGACTATCCCTTAGATCATCATCCAACATCTTAAGGGTCTTTTTGTTCAAAATCAAATCAAAATCAAGGACCAAATCTCAAAATCTCAAAATCCAAAATCCAATCAAATCCAAGTCCTAAAGCTTAGTGTCTTACTCAATATTTATCAAAAGTCACAACATCCATATCATTCATTCCTAACATAATCATCTTATCATCACCTTTGATCCTTAAAAGCATCCTAAAACTCTCACTTTGGGACATAAAATAGAGATCAATCCAAAGAATCAAGAGGTTTCATCTCCCACATTCTTGATCCTTGTTTTATGGTCCAAACAAGATCTCAATACAAGAAGAGTATGGAAGCCAACAAAGAAACACCCGCTTCAAGTGATCTTAGCCAAACCAACGCAGAAATGAATCCAGGAGAATCAAGCAACCCATTGACCCTCTCATCATCACAAAATCCCCAAGAGGAAAACCAAGGAGAGGATCCCACTATCGGAATGTATCATGAGGAAATGACAGAAATGCTCCAAAATCTAGATAATCATCGAATCGTCAATGTCATGATGAGACTTAACCCTTCATTGTACATGCTTGAACTAGCTAAACAAGGGGCCAAGTTGCCTTTTGATTTTGATGTAAGAACTATAGTGGAGACATCTTTTCCATCAATCTCATCCACCATCCCCATCTCAACCACCATCCCCATCTCATCTACACCTCCATCCCAAAACATCACACAAAACATTCCGCAAATCAAAACTTGGATGCAAACACTACATTGTAACAAAACATCCCCCATAATCCATTACACAAAAATGTTCCACTCACTTTACATTATGACCCATCATCAACATCTTTTCACGGAGCACCACAAACACCTCTTCTCACAACAATGCACCAAACAACCCATCCATCCAACCCATGACCCAAACCACAACCCAAAACACTTTCATCTCGCCCCCTGATCCCCAGAATGATGTGATGACACAGCTCAGGTTGCTCTCTCAACAAGTGCTCGACCTTCAATCAGGGCGAACAACCAAAGCACCAAGCAACTTGTGTCCCTATCCATTTGATAGAAGCCTAGACATGAAACCATTCCCCAAGGGATTTGAAATCCCCAAATTTGAAAAATATCGAGGGATGGGAAACCTTGAAGATCACATTAGGGAATTCTAGGTTCATTGTATGGAAGTCACATATGATGATACGTATCTAATGTGGCTATTCCCTAGGAGCTTGGCAGGTCTTGCAATAGAATGGTTCTCTCACTTATCTCCAGGCATTAGAACATTCGAAGAAATTAGAGACGCATTCATTACCAATTACACATGTAACATTACAATGGATTTTAGTCTCGAAGAATTATTGGCTCTCAAACAAGGAAAGAATGATTCTTTCACCTCATTCCTTCAATGATGGTGATCCGAGGCCAATTGGAGCAAGTGGACCATGCCAGAAGAACAAGTTTGCACAATCATAGCCAACCTCGAAAGCCGCCTATCATTTCACCTCTAGGTTCAGGGTATCACTACATATGAGCAATTGATCTCTAAGGCACTCAACATCGAAAGAGCCCTTGTGACCCAACTCGCTGAATCAACGTCATATCATGAGAAACAAAATAGTTTCCCACCATCAAATTACAATGATAAACCTCATACATGTGCAAGAAACAAGAACATCACTAATGATGGCATCGTTGATGCCAAGGTGGTCATTAGTGGTCCATGCCAAAATACACCCACACCGCAAATCCAAACATAACATCAAAACACCCATCACACAACATACCAACCCAACAATCCCACCATCAACAATCTCACTGACCAAAGGGGACCGCCCCAATGCAAAACTTATCCAAAATACTAATACACTATTCTGGGGGAACCATTGGAGGATATAATGAAAAAGTTGATTGACGAAAAACTTATCAAACCTCCCACATTCGAGAACTACCAAGAACCTAATGTCAAACCTCCTTGGTACAATGAAAACCAATTTTGTGAATTTCACAAAATGAAAGGTCACACCACGAATAACTGCATGAGACTCAAAAATATTATTCAAGACCTTATCGACAAGAGAATCATAGATGTGGAACAACCCATGGGAAATTAGGATCTTAAAATCTACATGAATCCGATGCCGAATCATGGTAACAAAGCTAATACAAATGATAAAGGGAAAGGCAGTGTAAATCATGTGTATGAAATAATCGTTGCCTCCTTCAGTGAAGACTGCATGGTCATCAACATCAAGGGTGCCCATGCCAAATATTATGGAGTCACCACAAGAGGCGAAAAAGTCACCATTGCAAGATCATCCCAACCCAACATAGTCCCTTGATCTAGAGCCATTCTGCAAACCTACAATGTTGTAGAACAACTCAAAATAACACCAGCACACATCTCCATCATGGAGTTGTTAAAAATATCATCTGCCCATAGAAAGATCTGTGAAGAAGCATTAGCCTCATCCACTATCCCCACATATCTCGATGTGGAGCAATGCCAAGCTATGGTCGGAAATATCATAACACCTAATCTCCTTATATTTTTTGACCAAGATTTCCCCGCCCATTAATCCCACAACCGCGCACTTCACTTGGAAGCCATTGTCAACAAGAGAAAAATCAAAAGGGTCCTGGTAGATGGGGGTGTAGGTCTGAATATCTATTCTCTCAACCTCATTAAATAGTTGAAAATAGCAGAAGATTCCATCGACAAAGGAAAGGGCATCCCAATCAGAGCATATGATGATTAAGAAAGATTGTCTCAAGGAATGATTAAACTCCCTATTCAAGTAGGGCCAACACCCATGGAAACCACCTATCAGGTCTTGGACCTCGAATTACCATACAATATCCTCTTGGGTTGCCCATGGATCCATGCAATGAAAGTTGTAGCATCAACCTTCCACCAATGTGTGAAACTTACACATAATGGACAAGAGGTCACCGTCCATAGAGATCCTGAGCCATTTTCATATTGCAAAAATCTTGAGGCCAACTATTACAAAATCCTCCAAGTGGCAAAGAATGATGAAGGCCCATCCACATCATATATTGACCCCGCCACTCTCGTATCCACTTCTGCGACAAAGACACCCACCATTCCTGCCATCCCCACCATCTCCAATATCAAGTTCATCATCCAAGAAGATGGTTATGGAAGCTACAAACTCCCTAACAATGCTTTTGTGATAGGAGAGTTACCACAATCTCCTGGATCACGGGGATGCCCACAAGAAAATCAACCTTCCACATCACACACCTATCTTCAAAATTATTCTAAATTCAAAAGATGGGGAGACCTTGGCCATGAGGTAATTGAAGTAGATCCATCAAACATTTTGTATCAAGATGAAAGACCGGCATGTACTTTACCAATGGATGAAAGAAGCAAGGGCCTACACATGATGCTTGTAATGGGCTATGACCGAAATCAAAGACTGGGACAAAATGACAATGGGCTCATAATACCTATCATGCCTGAGATGCGACCCATAACAAATCTTGGTCTTGGATGTGCTACTCCAAGAATAACCATACGAGGCTGAAGTCCTCCGGATGGAACAGTTAACGTCTCTCCTCAGCCATTACTAGTACAACTACACTCATCAATAGTCACAGGTAGAGATGCACATAATTTTATAACTGAGCCCTACATTAGTAGCGATGATGAAGATACCTTATCCAACCTACCTAGGTTATTCAAAGATACCACCCTGTGTATGATTAGTACCATATCCTTTGAACCAGCTAGTCAAAATCATGACATCCACTTAGTCTACCCCCAACTGATCGACTATGACCAACAAGGACCACCAGTTCTCGATACATTTGAAAATGATGAGGTGCTCTCAGAATTCATAGGATTGAGGGATAACATTCCAGATGGAGATCACAAGGCAGGATTTATAATAGATTTGGACACACATGCCTATTATGGAGAAATGATTGAATCCTTCAGTCACAAAAGTGAAAAACTAAGAATCATATCCAAGTCCTTGAGTGAAAACCGCACTGTGGCACTCTCTGACAAGAAAATAGTAAAAAGAAAGGATGCATCCAATGGTGAAAACCTCTTTGAGGCACCCAAGGATGAAGGATTCAATCTTCCTCTAAGAGCCATTCATCAAGCGAAGTCAACAGTCTTAGCCGAAAAGTGTAATCCAGTCAACATAGGAACCGAGGAGGCTACACATATCACATTTTATGTGGAATCACTATTAACAGAAGAACAAGAACTCCTAGCAGCATTCCTAAAGGAAAGTTAAATAAATTTTTCATGGAGTTATGTTGATAGGTGAGGGCTTGATCCAGAGACGGTGGTTCATCATTTGGTAGTGTATCCAGAAGCAAAGCCAATCAAACAAAAGCTTAGGAAAATGCATCCTAAAATAGCCTTATTGGTCAAAATGGAGCTCAAAAAGTTGCTAGATGCAGGATTCATCCGACTGATTGATTATCCAGAATGGGTATCGAACTTTGTACCTATTTCAAAACCTGATGGAGCTATCAAAATTTGTACAGATTTTAGAAATTTGAACAAAACATGTCCAAAGGATGATTTTTCACTTCCAAACATTGACATGATAGTAGACATGATAGCAGGACACGAGATGCTATCACTAATGGATGGATTTTCAAGATATAACCAGATCATGATAGCAAAAGAGGATCAACACAAAACTGCTTTCACTTGTCCATGGGGGACCTACTGCTAGAACATGATGCCATTTTGCCTAAAGAACATAGGAGAAACCTATCAAAGGGCCATGACACTAATATTTCATGATATGATTCACAAAACAGTTGAAGACTATGTCGACGAAATTTTAGCTAAATCAAGGAAAAGACAAGATCATATTGCAACCTTAAGTGCTAGCTTTGACAGATTGGAGGAATACAAAGTTAGACTAAATCCCAAGAAGTGTGTCTTCAGCGTACAATCAGGTAAATTGTTAGGATACATAGTCTCCATGAGGGGTATCGAGGTGGATCCAGCAAAGGTGAAGGCAATCCTCGATATGGAAGCACCAAAGACATTAAAACAACTAAGAGGTCTCCAAGGCAGACTTCAATCCATCCGACGGTTCATAGCACAACTGGTTCATAGCACAACTGGCAGACAAGAAAAACCCATATTCTCACCTACTCCACAAGGGGGTAGCGTACAAATGGGACACAAAATGCGAAGAGGCATTCAACAAGATCAAGGAATATCTACTGACACCACCAGTTTTAATGCCACCCATCCCCAAGAAGCCATTGATCCTATATGTATCAACAACAACAACCCTTGGAGCTCTCCTAGCTCAGCATGATGAAAATGGAATGGAGAGGGCCATCTACTATATTAGCAGGACAATGGTGGGTCATGAGCTAAACTACTCATTCATCGAAAAAGCATGCCTTGCAGTAGTGTTTGCATCCCAAAAATTCAGACACTACATGTTGGCACACAAGATCAAGCTCATTGCTAAAATTGACCCCCTTAAATATCTCTTATCAAAGGCAATGTTAAATGGCAGAATGGAAAAATGGGTTATGATATTGCCAAAGTATGACATTGAGTATGTTGAGTGGAAAGACATTAAAGGTCAAGTTATTGCAGACCAACTGGCAGAAGAACCCATATATTTTGAGAACCCTCTTTTCTCAGAATTTCTAGATGAGTCTATTTTTAATCTCAACATTTCCAATCACTGGAAACTATACTTCGACGACTCATATACTCAACATGGATCAGGAGCTGGTGTCTTCTTCATCACCCCACAGGGGGACTGCATACCAAGATCATACAAACTAGTATTTCCTTGCACTAACAACATCATAGAATACGAGGATTTGACTATAGGTCTCAAGATAGCAGTGCAATGGAATATCATAGCTCTCAAGGTCTACGGTGACTCACAGTTGATCATAAATCAAGTAAATAATGAATAGCAGACCAAGGATGATAAGCTAACTCCATACAAGAAATTTGTGGAGACTCTAAAGGAATCCTTCATTAACATAACATTCGAGCAAATTCCAAGAACCAACAACAGAGCAGCTGATTCCATGGCTACAATTGGGTCACTATTAGACATCCCCCATAACTTCCAAATATGAATTCTTGATTGAGCAGCTTCTCATCCCCAAATTCAAGGTACCAGAATCAGAATATGTGTGTGAAATCATTGGTCTTGGCGATCCTTGGTATCATGACATCTACACATATCTTCGCATAGGAGTCATACCTGTTGATCTCCCATCAAACCTTAAACAACCCTTTATCAAAAAGGCATCCAAATTTGTCATCCTAGGTGATACCTTATACCGTAGAAACATAGAAGGTACCTTGTTGCACTGTTTAAATGTTGAGGAGGCATTAACCGCTGTAACCGAGGTTCATAACAGTATCTATGGCTCACACTCGAGTGGAATGACTACCACCAAAAAACTACAGAGGATGGGGTATTATTGGCCTACAATGGAAAGAGAAGCACATGATCATGATAAAAGGTGTTTACAATGTTAGCAGCATGGAGATCTCATCCATGCTCTAGCTCAAGAGCTTCACCCGATCATCACACCATGGCCCTTCTCACAGTGGGGACTTGATCTCATTGGGAAAATCACACCCACCTCATCCAATGGCCATAAGTTCATCATAACTGCAACTGAGTACTTCACAAAGTGAGTGGAAGCCATACCATGATGTATATCACTGGAAAGTAGATCTCAAAATTCATCTTGAACTATCTCATATGTCGCTACGGTGTCCCACAAGCCATTATCTCAGATAATGGGACACCATTCAAGAACCAGGAGGTTCTCAACTTGTACAAGAAATTCAAACTCCAACATCGCTTCTCCACCCTATATTATCCTCAAGGAAATGGCCAAGCAGAAGCCACAAACAAAACCATCCTCAAAATCCTTAAAAAAATAGTCAGTGATGTAGGTTGTGACTAGCACTTGCAGCTTAATCCCACCCTTTGGGCTTATCTAACAAGCATCTACACACCCATTAGCGCCACCCCCTTCTCCTTGGTCTATGGATCAGAAGCCATCCTCCCCATTGAGATCGAGATCCCATCCCTTAGAATATCACTACAAAATCTCATCACTGATGAAGAATATCGGGTTTCAAGACTAAACAAGCTGGAGTTATTGGATGAGAGAAGGATTGATGCTTTGAATCACGTACAAGTCTATCAGAATAGACTTAAATGAAGCTACAACAAGAAGATCAAAAGCAAGACTTTCTAAGTCAGAGAATTGTTCTTAAAAGAAAATCAGAAGAATGTCCTGAATTCTAGTGGCAAAGGCAAGTTCGAACCCAATTGTTTAGGGCCTATCATTATTATAGTAAGCTATAAATCAGGAGCATATCAACTATCAACACCCAAAGAGGAACCTCTGCAGGAACCAATAAATAGCTCCCATCTCAAAAAGTTTTATGCCTAATTCTTCCAACGTATAAAACCAAAAATCTAAAAAATTCAGAAAAAGTCCTAAAAAATGGTTACTTCGACGAAAACCTGGCAAACAGGCATCTTGGTGACAACAAAAAAATCAAAAAATCAAAATCCAAAAAAAGAAAAGAAAAAGGATAAAAAAAGTTGTCCTCTAGTGAAAACCACTTTGGTGGCACTTTGGGCAAGTAACTTGGTGAAAACCTAGAAAACAGGCGCCTTGTATAAATAAGCACTTTCCATCCACCAAGATCTTTACGGATTATTCGAAATCATCCCTCCATTTCACTTCCATCATTCATTGCATTCATGTCTCCATCCATCACACATCCACTTGCATCTGCATCATAGCTTGATCTTGTGTTCATATCATGATCCCTCCAAGTACTACTTGGCCCATTGTCAAGGTTAGTCTGTCCTACCTTTATCGAGGTAGTCTATTGCATCATGCTGAGGGCATGTTCTCATCAGATCGGATTCATGTATGGTCTTAAAGTCCTCAAAATAAAAAAATCCAAAAAATCAAAAAATAAAAAAAATCCAAAAACATTAGAAAATCCAAAAATCCAAAAACATCAGAAAATCCAAAATCCAAAAACATCATAAAATCAAAAAATCCAAAAACATCAAAAAATTAGACATCCAAAAATAGGTGAAAAAGTTATTCAAAAAGCCAAAATCAAAGTCGTCTTGTCAAACTACGTCATCTCTGAGCTTGAATGTAGGCAAGGTTGATCTTTGATCATCCCCCAAGACATTTAGGTCAGTCCTAAAGGAGTCCATCATAATAAACTGACATCTCATCATGTATATCTTCATTTGTAAATTGGTCAAGTCGTCAGTCAAACTACATGGTCTTTGCATGTATAACGTAGGCAAGGCTCATCTGTCGATCAGCCCTCGAGACCCCTAGGATAGGTCTTTAGGTTAGTCTCTCAGTCAAAATCTCAAAAAATCCCAAAAATATTTGAAAACTTGAAAAAATCAAAACATTTGGGAAATCCCAAAAAATACAAAAAATAGCCTCAAAACATTGCAAAACATCAAAAACCTTCAAAAAATTGAAAAATCCATTCACCTCATCTCGCATGCACCCGCAATAAACATCATCCATAATAAATTGATCATCATCATCAACCTTTGGTAAAATAGTTGGAAACAAGCCTAGCAGTCTAAAGGTAGAACTCAAAATGTCAAGTCTAAAGTCTGTTATCACGGAATCTAGCAGTGCTCATTCCACGGATAACCCCCCTATGAAACTTGTTTGTTTCCTAGGATTCGTGAAGTTCAAGTACGCATAACGAAGTGATTTTCAAGCCACCTCGAAATTCATTCCAAAGTCTCGAATAGTCAATTCGAGCATCCCCCTATGTTCGACTCGCGAAGACGTTCGAAACAAGCTCCTTCGCGAAGTCTCACTATTCATACTTAGCGAATTGCGAAAAATGCAGTTGCACTGAAAAGGTGCGCTCCTACTCTGAAGCCAAAATTTAGCTTAGTATGAAAAGTGCAGGGGCGCTAATTTTTAGCGCCCCTACATAAAAGTGAACTTTCCAAAAAATGTAATAGCGCTAAAAAAGTGTGCTTTTACACTTTTTTCTCACACTTAAACTTTTTCTGGCCCTGGCGCATTTCTTCATGTTTTTCGCATTTTTTGTCAATCGTGCCACTTTTCGTGCCTAAATTTATTGCTCGACTTGAGTTAGGTTTTTGAGTTACAATTTACTTAAAAGTGTTTTATTTTGCCATTTTTATTGTTTATGATCTTTTGTCTTCTTTCCTTCTTGCTGGGCGAGTTCTCTTCAAACTGCAATCACATTTTTGAGAAGTTCGAGTTTCTTCTCCAACAATCTTCACGTTTTCTCTTGGTAAGTCTTTTTCTTTACTTCCTCTCCTTTTTTGCCAATTCCTTTGTATATGTTTTAGGATTTACATATGCATTTTTATCCTTAGCTTTGTTTTCTTCATACGTTTTTCATCCCCACACACATATTCTTCCTCTCTATTCGCGTTTTTTTTGTCTTGTCTATTCTTCCCTTGCTTTCTTTGCATGGAATTTTTGCGTGGCATTCTCCTCTTGCCCTCACATTTTTCCATTTGCCCTTATGCAATGGAACTCTTGCATTTTGTTTTCCAATGCATTTCTCTTTTTTTTCACTCCAATGTTTTTTGTGCTAACATCTTTCCTTGTCGTCTTCTCTATAATGCTTTGGTGCGAACATTGAGAAATCTCTTGTTTTGAAAGAGGGTTTCTTTGGCTCTTATACACTTTTACAATGGTGATGAAACAAATTTCAATGGCAACTCCATACAGACAAACAATTTGCAAACCCCAAGCGTCGTTTTCATGCACCGTTACATTTGTTTTACAAAATCATGTCTTAGATGCAGAAGCGCTAAAATTTAGTGCCATGACATGTTGAACATGATGAAATAAATTCTAACTTTGAGAGATGCAGGAGTGCTATAATTCAGCACACCTGCATCAAAAAATGAAATCTCCAAAAATGTAAGGGTGCTGAATTTTAGCACCCTTACACTTTTTACAATCTTTTTCCAGATGAACTTCATTTCTGTCCATTTCACTCCTGAACCTTGTTCCTTCCTTTTTGTGCATCGTTTTGCATGCCTTGTCATCTGCTCCATGCTTTTCCATCATCTTTGCTCGTTTTGTGCATCCCCATGCTACCTAACGACTAATGTTTGTTCTGACTCAACACCTTGTAGACTCATTTCAAAGATTTTCAAAGTCTGAGTTATCAAAGTTCTAGTTGTTTTTGATGACTGCCAGTAAACCTCCATCTTCTTCGAAAACAAAAAGAAAAATGAAGTACAAATATCAAGGTGTCTATCCTCCGACCGTAGTGGTCTCTAAGGTGGAAGAGATAAAAGATACAGAGGTTGGCCATCAAGACTTGGTTGACTTTGCGAAGCAAACAGAGATGAAGCCTCTTCCTGACCCAATGAGAGCAATTGTACATAGTAACTTGCATTTGGTAGCTATGTTTCCTACAGCTGCACATAATACAAAGTTTGTTCTTCAGGTGGCATCTCACTACATCAGAGAAAGTAGAAGTGTGAGTGATTCTTCCGAGCATGAGATTCTGAGACTCGATCCTGATTTCTTTGACATTGTTTTTAAGGTTCCTCATGTGGAGAAATACATTGATATTTCTATACAAAAATCACAAGAGGTTTTTAAAGCTGATCCCAATAAAGCTAAAAACCTAATAAATACTCAATGGTTAAAGAAGCCTAGATCATCTATTTCCAGATGGCCAAAAGGAATCCTACGAAGTGATTTCAAAGATGACGTCAAAGATATGATCACATTTTTAAGCAGAGTGAAAGGCTTGCCAGAATCATCCACTTTTCATGATTGGATGTATGAATACATAGGATCATAAGAAGACAGAAGGTGCATATTGATTGGGGCAAACAAATCACTATGAAATACATGAGCAGTTGATCAATGCTCCTTCTACATTAAAATTCTACATAACTTCTTACCTAGTGTACGTGGTGGCTATAATGAGGCAATTCCCGGGTCTATCTACAAAAGGGAATTAGATGATGGTACCTATGTATAGATTTTTCTATCAATTAGAACTGAAGGAAATCTTTCATCACTTTAGGCGGGTCAGAGATGCTTTCTTCGCACCTTTGCTTTTCAATTTTAATCCAGCTCTTGAAAGAAGGATGGTATCTGATGAGGCATATAATGTGGTAAGTAAATTTGGATGCCTATTCCTTCAATTCCCAATGATTACTTACTTAAGAGTAGGGTGCTACACTGGTTGTCCCTACATGCTGCCACGTTATCCTTCGGATAAGTGGGTTCTCATGGAAACATGTAGACAGTTGATTTCAGTGCAAAAGGAACAAAGAAGCAACCACAAGCGTGGATTCAAGTTCCCACTGACCATTGGCCAATATACTATCCCAACTGCACAAAAGGCTAAGTCTGTTTATGCTAAAATGCAGATCATGACAATCAAGACCTACAGGTATAGGTTTGATTTTGATTACCAAGATGTCAGAAAAATATTACAAAAAGATCATCATCACAAGTACCGTTTTGAAGACATCTGGGTTGATTGCAGAGATGAAGAAGCCATTCGTAAAATGGACTATTGCAGGTTGACTATTTAGCAGATCAAAGATCTTGATATTGCTGACCTACCAGAGGATTTTGCAGATCCTGGTGATATCATGAATGCTATCTATGATGAGCAAGGAATTGCTAAAAGTTCGTTTCCTGCAATTCAATGGTCTAGGAAAGAAGTTACCAGCATGAGAGAGTGATTGAAGCCAATTCTAGCCAAAACTACAGAATGGTTACATAAGCGTGGTTATGAAATTCAAAGTTTTAGAACAGACTCTGAAGGAGAAGAATCTGAAGCAGAAGCTCGTCAACAGTAAGAACTCCACGTCAAAAATAAATCAATAGCTTTTCCCACTTCTTCACGAAGAGGTCCTAGGATTAAGTTTACTGTTGACAAGAAAGATACTCATTCCATCCTAGAGACAGAAACCACGGAATCCAATCCATCTCGCTCTAAAGGTAAAAAGTCTATTCCAGAAGAGGTAGATTCTGATGAAGAAGGAACTTCAAGTGATCAATCCGCTGAAGATGAAGATTCAACAGAAGCAGACTCTGATGCAAAAGAGGTTTCTAAAAGCGGGCAAGAGTGTGAAGAATATTTTGAAGAAGGATCTGTAGGATCTGAAGGTGATCTTGAAGGTGAACTAGGATTGGAGAGACAAGAGGGTGATCAACAGGAACCCGGGCATGATCAAGAAAGAACTACTTCTCCTCCTGAGAATGAAGTTGAGGAAATTCCTAGAACATCATCGCCTATGATTTCCAATGTTCCTCATACCCCTCCAAATTCAAGAACTCCTCCACCTCTTGTTCCTTTGTCACCTATCCCTACCATATGCATTCCTGCAGCCGAGGTATCCACTATTCCTACAGCATCAACCACGCTTGATACTCCCTCAGTGACAAGCATTCATACGGTTGATATACTATCAAGCCCTCCATCATCCATTCCTAGCCTGTCTTCACCAACATATGATATCACTTCTGAAAATGAATTCAATTGTTTCATGGATGAGTCAATGCGTGATTAGCTCAATGTGCAAAGTACAGGAGCAATGATGATAGACACTTCTCCTATTGTCACGATACCCATGGTAACTTCATATGTGACAATAAATTCAAAAGTAGCAATGGCAACTGATTTGACAGTGAATCCAGAAGCTCACACCTCCTTCCTTTCCCCTTGACTAATATCTCAAGTGTCGAAGCAGAAGAAGCAAATGATCTCTGCGGAGGAGCTTGACCTCGAAGAGATAGTCCTTCCAAAGGCTAAAGGGAAGAAAAAGGAAAAAGTATACTCAAGGCTGAACGTTGATAAGTCTAGCCACAAGTATGTGGAAATTGGCATACCACCACATGAAGAAGGTGATGTCAATATGGAAGTCTAGCTTGGAAAGGTTACCAATGAAAGTGCAAAGGCCGATGCACAAGTGACAATTGATATCTTAGCTGGAAGACTGGATAAAGTAGAGCAAGCTCGCAATATGTACAAGCAGAGGGCAGAGCATTATGCCATTGTTGTAAAGAGGCTTGCCGGTTCTCCAAGTAATGCACAACCGCTGACAGTGGTAAGTATTGAATACGCAACTATCAAGAAAGTTGAGAAGTTCACCTCCAAAGACAGAATGTTGTATGATTTTGTTGAGACGATCATTGAACATGGATCTCGGATTATAATTGTTGCAGATGAGAAAACTACCTTGTTAGCCAAGCTCACCACAGAGCTTGATAAAGAGAAAAATGTACTTTCCCAGGAGCGCAAAGACATGGAGAAATGCCTGTTGTCTTGGTCTGAGATGAAATAGGTAAATCTCAGTAAATTGGTGGAAGTTGGGGTAATTCCTGACAAACAAAAGTTTGTTGAGGTAAGAGAATCCTTGAAACATCGAATTCAAGTAATTCAATCTCTTACGGAAGATCTCCACCAAGTACAGGAAGATGTCAAAGGACATCATATTATTCTTGAGAAAGGTATCAAAGAGTTTCCTGGTCAACTTCTTGAGGAAAATCGTATCTTCCTGCCGGCCACAGAAATATCTTAGATCTACAAAGAAGCCATCATGAAATTGATTGATAGTTTAGACTTTTCAGAAGCCTCACTAAACGTCATTTGTGTTACAAGGCTCACATTGGATAACCTGAAAACGCATCTTGATAGGTGCAAGAAGGTTCACTCATCTTCCATGAGATTGATCAGGAGAATTCACACCATTTTGGATTACACTGTTGGTCCATATGAGAAGTTCGTGCAGGAGACCAGGAGGAAATATGAAGACTTTCATGCCCAAGGCAAAAAAACATGAGGAAGCTTCCTGTTCTCCAGTGTTAGACATTTTTGGTGCATCCCTTTATGCATCTTGTAAATATTTCCTGATATCTTAAATGTCTTTTTGTAAATTGTAATTACACCAAGTTCGAAGATGTAATCTTTTGAAAACAAATTACACTTTGACTTTGGTCAAAGTTAGGTGAGATCTCCTAAAATCGCTCACCTAACTTTCCTTAATTTCCTCAATTAGTTTCCTAATTTTTCTCATCCCTCTTTCTATATAATGTGAGGGATTTCCATTGTAAATCCATCCTTTAGTATTTTGCAACGAAGTGTTGCCCTTTTTGAAGCAGAATTGTGAAACTTTGTGTTCATGCTTTGTGAATGAAATTCGATTAATAAAGAAGAAGATTGCAAGCCAAACTTTGCGTTGGATTCAATACTTTTATGAATTGGTCTTATTTGGTGGTGATTAATTGATGGAATCTTAAGGATTCTAAGCGATTTATGTAAACTTTGTGTTACATCTACTATTTAGATTTGCATTTGTGTTTTTTGTTTATCTTTCGGTTGAATAATATACAAGACTTTGTGTCTGTTATTATTCACGCTCTTTGGATACTATTTTTGAATGATCTATAAGACTTTGCACTTGTAATTGTTCATGCTCTTTGATAATTTGGTTGGATGATCTACAAGACTTTGTGCTTGTAATTGTTCATGTTGTTCGAGGAATTGCTGCGTCTAAGAAGACTTTGTGCTTCTAACGTGACAAAAGGTACACTCTTCATAGATCTCTGGAACAATTTTGGCAGAAGTTCAAAAGATGTTGAATGCATGGATAATATTCCCTATCCATCACTCAACATGGATAGCCAATATCGTCCCCATTCGTAAGAAGAATGGTGAAATCCGCATTTGTGTATATTTCAGAAATCTAAATCAATTGTCTCTCAAAGACAATTACCCACTTCCTGTGATGGATCAAGTTCTACAAAATGTAACTGGATCCGAGACGCTCTCCATGCTAGACAGATTTTTTGGTTATAATCAAATTAAAGTTAATTCAAGTGATCAACACAAAACCGCTTTCACAACGCCATGGGGAACCTTTGCGTATCACAGGATGCCGTTTGGTTTGATCAACGCTGGCGCTACATTCCAACATGCCATGGATCTCACTTTCCACAATGTGATGGGCAAGTTCATTGTGGTGTATCTTGATGATCTCATAGTTTTCTCTAAGCAACGTCATGAGCATTTCTACCACTTGAGGCAAACTCTTGAGAGATGCCATCAGCACGGTATTTCCCTAAATCCCAAAAAGTCAACTTTTGGAGTAACTGAAGGTAAAAATCTTGGTCACATCGTATCTACAGAGGGAATCAAGATCGACTTGGAAAGATTCAATGGAATTAAATCTCTCACTTTTCCGTCAAGCAAGAAATATGTTCATTCTTTCTTCGGCAAAGTAAACTTCTTAAGGAGGTTTCTTCCAGACTTTGCTGAAAAGACCCGTCATATTGTAAATATGATGAAGGGTAACGCCACGTTCCATTGGACGACAGAAGGAAAATCAACATTCGATGACATCAAGGAGGCCATTACTCATGCGCCTATGTTGGTTTGCCCTAACTACACCAAAGATTTTGTTATGTACAGTTATGCTTCCGAGCATACACTATCAGCAATTTTGGTACAGGAAAATGATGAAGGCTTTGAATCCCCCATTGCATTCATGAGCTGCCCTCTAAAGAATTATGAATTGAAATATTCTCAAATGGAGAAGCATGCTTTCACAGTTGTAAAAGCCATCAAGCATTTCCGGTTCTACATTCTAAGTAGTCATGTGAAAGTTCTCATCCCAGATTCGACTGTTAAGTCTATCCTAACACAACAGGAATTTGGAACAAAAAGAGGCAATTGGATTGCCAAGATTCAGGAATATGATCTAGAAATTAAACCCACTAAGTTGATATGTGGATGTGGACTTTGTCAACTTATTGCTGAAAATAGTCCAGGCAAAGAAATTTTAGAGGATGAAGAAGTTTCAAATGAGGAGGAGGTTGATCCCAATACACTTCCAATGGTACTATTTGTTAGCACCACTGACGAATGGTATTCTAATATCACTCACTTCCTCACATACAAAGAATGCCCTAGTCACTTGACTCCAAAGGAAAAGAGAACCATCAAGCTGAAATCAGCTAATTTTGTCTTATGGGACAATGGCTTGTATAAACGTGCAATAGACGGGACGTTTCTCAGATGCATTGATAAGGAACAATAGAAAAAATTGCTGAAATATTATCATGATTTGGCATGTGGTGGGAATTTCTCAGTGCCAGTAACTGCTCACAAAATCCTGAGAGAAAAATATTACTAACCCACACTTTTTCAAGACACATACTCTTGGGTGCGTAAGTGTGAATTGTGCCAATAGTTTGTCGCCAGTCCTAGGTTGGCATCTTTGCCATTAAAACCCATTGTGATTGAAGAACCTTTCCAACAATGGGGCATTGATTTCATAGGTGTAGTTAATCCATCATCAAGTGCTCGACATATCTATGTTTTAACTGCTACTGACTATTTCACCAAATGGGTGGAAGCAATACCTACCAAGCATGCTACTTCAAAGGTAGTGTGCAGTTTCTTAAAAGAAAGCATTATTTCTAGGTTTGGTGTGCCAAACAAGATTGTTGCTAACAATGCCTCTGCCTTCTCATCAAACGAGATTACTGAGTTTTTTTTTTAACACGGTATAACCTTATCACATTATTTTGACTATTATCCGCAAGGTAATGGTCAGGCAGAATCTAGCAACAAGAATCTGGTGACTATAATTCGCAAGTTGGTGGACGAGAATCAACATTTGTGGAACAAGGCTTTGTTTGATGCTTTGTGGGTAGATAGAATAACTTCAAAGTGAGCAATCAACATGTCTCCTTTTCAACTCTTGTATGGGTTGAATGCCAAGATTCCTATAACCTTGGAACTACTAGCCCTCAAGCTGGCTAAGGCCATGTAGGATGAGACGTTTGTCAATTCTATTGATAAGCGCATCATGTATCTCTCCAAATTGGAAGAGAATCGGGTTCAAGTGGCTGACCGCATCGTGGAACACCAGGACCAAGTGAAGAAGCTGTTTGACAAAAAAGCTAAGTCTCAAGAATTTCAAATTGGTGACCTCATTCTCCTATGGGACAAATGAAGAGAACCAAAGGGTATGCATAGGAAATTTGACTCACTGTGGACAGGGCCTTTCCAAATACATCAGTTGCATGGTGAAAATAGTTTCTTGTTAGCATACGGAGATGGAACACCATTTTCCCTTCCTCATAGTGGGCAACATCTCAAGCACTTTACACAGTAAAGAAGTTGGCAGTGGTATGTAAATACTTTTTATTTTTAAGTCCTTTTGAGTGTTTATGTTTTATGTTCTATCATCGTCGTCGCCGACTCTAAGCCCAATGGATGGATAAAGGCACTTGAATTCTTGAATTCCTCTTCCTTCATTCTTTTCAAAGAGCCACCGAAGGAAGATCCCCAGTAGGAGCCAACTGTTATCACAGAATCTAGCAGGAGCGCTATAATTCAGTGCCCCTGCATCAAAAACTAAAATCTCCAAAAATGTAAGGGCACTGAATTTTAGCGCCCTTACACTTTTTACAATCTTTTTCCAAATGAACTTATTTCTATCCATTTCAATCCTAAACCTTGTTTCTTCCTTTTTGTGCATGTTTTGCATGCCTTGTCATCCGCTCCATGCTTTCCCATCATCGTTGCTCGTTTCACGCATCCCCATGCTACCTAAAGGCTAATGTTTGTTCTGAATCAACACCTTGTAGACTCATTTCAAATATTTTCAAAGTCTAAGTTATCAAAGTTCCAATTGTTTTTGATGACTACCAGTAAGCCTTCGTCTTCTTTGAAAATAAAAAGAAAAATGAAGTACAAATATCAAGGTGTCTATCCGCTGATCGTAGTGGTCTCAAGGGTGGAAGAGATAAAAGATACAAAGGTTGGCCATCAAGACTTGGTTGACTTTGCAAAGCAAACAAAGATGAAGCCTCTTCCTGACCCAATGAGAGCAATTGTACATAGTAACTTGCATTGGTAGCTATGTTTCCTACAACTACACATAATACGAAGTTTGTTCTTCAGGTGGCATCTCACTACATCAGGGAAAGTAGAAGTGTGATCGGTTCTTTGGGCACGAGATTCTGAGACTCAATCCTGATTTCTTTGACACTATTTTTAAGGTTCCTCATATGGAGAAATACATTGATATTTCCATACAAAAAGCACAAGAGGTTTTTGACGCTGATCCCAATAAAGCTAAAAACCTAATAAATACTCAATGGTTAAAGAAGCCTAGATCATCTGTTTCCAGATGGCCAAAAGGACTCTTGCGAAGTGATTTGAAAGATGACATCAAAGATATGATCACATTTTTAAGAAGCGTGAAAGGCTTGCCAAAATCATCCACTTTTCATGATTGGATGTATGAATACATCAGGATCATAAGAAGATAGAAGGTGCATATTGACTGGGGCAAATAGATCAGTGATGAAATACATGAGCAGTTGATCAATGCTCCTTCTACATTGAGATTCTACATGACTTCTTACCTAGTGTACGTGGTGGTTGTAATGAGGAAATTCCCAGGTGTATCTACAAAAGGGAATCAGATGATGGTAACTGTGTATAGATTTTTCTATCAATTAGAACTAATGGAAAGCTTTCATCACTTCAGGTGGGTCACAGATGCTTTCTTAGCACCTTTTCTTTTCAATTTTGATCCAGCTCTTGAAAGGAGGGTATCTGATGAGGTGTATAAGGTGGTAAGTAAAGTAGGATGCCTATTCCTTCAATTCCCAATGTTTACTTGCTTAAGAGTAGGGTGCTACACTAGTTGTACCTACATGTTGCCACGTTATCCTTCAAATAAGTGGGTTCTCATGGAAACATGCAGATAGTTGATTTCAGTGCAAAAGGAACGAAGAAGCAAACACAAGCCTGGATTCAAGTTCCCACTGACCATTGGCTGATATACTATCCCAACTGCACAAAAGGCTAAGTCTGTTTATGCTGAAATGTAGATCATGACAATCAAGACCTACAGGTATAGGTTTGATTTTGATTACCGAGATGTTAGAAAAAGATTACAAAAAGGTCATCATCACAAGTACCATTTTGAAGACATCTGGGCTGATTGCAGAGATGAAGAAGCCATTCATAAAATGGACTATTACAGGTTAACTGTTCAGTAGATCAAAGATCTTGATATTGCTGACCTACTAGAGGATTTTGCAGATCCTGGTGATATCATGAATGCTATCTATGATGAGCAAGGAATTGCTAAAAGGCTGTTGCTTGCAATTAAATGTTCTAGGAAAGAAGTTACCAGCATGAGAGAGAGATTGAAGCCAATTCTAGCCAACACTGTTGAATGGTTACATAAATATGGTTATGAAATGAAAAGTTTCAGAACAGACTCTAAAGGAGAAGAATCTGAAGCAGAAGCTCATCAACAACAAGAACTCCACGTCAAAAATAAATCAGCAGTTGTTCCCACTTCTTCATGAAGAGGTCCCAGGATTAAGTTTACCGTTGGCAAGAAAGATACTCAGTACGTCCCAGAGACAGAAATCACGAAATCCAATCTGTCTTGCTCTAAAGGTAAAAAGTCTATTCTGCAAGAGGTAGATTTCGATGAAGAAGGAACATGAAGTCATCAATCCACTGAAGATGAAGATTCAGCAGAAGCAGACTCTGATGCCGAAGAGGTTTCTGAAAGCAGGCAAGACTTTGAAGAAGATTCTGAAGAAGGATCTGAAGGATCTAAAGGTGATCTTGAAGGTGAACCAGGATTGGAAAGACAAGAGGGTGATCAACAGGAACCCAGGCATGATCAAGAAAGAACTACTTCTCCTCCTAAGAATGAAGTTGATGAAATTCCTAGAACATCATCACCTGTGATTTCCAATGTTCCTCATACCCCTCCAAATTCAAGAACTCCTCCACCTCCTATTCCTTCATCACCTATCCCTAATATATGCATTTCTGCAGCTGACGTATCCACTATTCCTACAACATCAACCTTGGTTCATACTCCCTCAGTGACAAGCATTCATACGGTTGATATACTGTCAAGCCCTCTGTCATCCATTCCTAGCCCGTCTTCACCAACATATGATATCACTTCTAAAAATGAATTCAATAGTTTCATGGATGAGTCAATGCATGATCAGGTCAATGTGCAAAGTACAGGAGAAATGATGATAGACACTTCTCCTATTGTCACGATACCCATGGTAACTTCAGACGTGACAATAACTTCAGAAGTAGCAATGGCAACTGAATTGATAGTGAATCCAGAAGCTCACACCTCCTTCCTTCCCCCTTGGCTAATATCTAAAGTGTCGAAGTGGAAGAAGCAAATGATCTCTCCGGAGGAGCTCGACCTCGAAGAGATAGTCCTTCCAAAGGCTAAAGGGAAGAAAAAGGAAAAAGTATACTCAAGGCTGAACGTTGATAAGTCTCGCCACAAGTATGTGGAAATTGGCATACCACCACATGAAGAAGGTGATGTCAATATGGAAGACTACATGGTGACAAAGGTCCAACTTGGCAAGGTTACCAATGAAAGTGCAAAGGCCGATGCACAAGTGACATTGAATATCTTGGTTGGAAGACTGGATAAAGTAGAGCAAGCTTGCAATATGTACAAGCAAAGGGTAGATCATTATGCCACTATTGTAAGGAGGCTTTCCGGTTCTCTAAGTAATGCACAACCACTGATAGTGGTAAGTATTGAAGACCCAACTATCAAGAAAGCTGAGAAGTTTTCCGCCAAAGGCAGAGTGTTGTATGATTTTGTTGAGACGATCATTGAACACAGATCTTAGATTATAATTGTTGCAGACAAGAAAACTATCTTGTTAGCCAAGCTCACCACAGAGCTTGATAAAGAGAAAAGTGTACTTTCCCAGGAGTGCAGAGACATGGAGAAATGCCTGTTGTCATGGTCTGAGATGAAACAGGTAAAGCTCAGTAAATTGGTGGAAGTTGGGGTAATTCCTGACAAACAAAAGTTTGTTGAGGTAAGAGAATCCTTGAAACATTGAATTCAAGTAATTCAATCTCTTACAGAAGATCTCCACCAAGTACAGGAAGATGTCGAAGGACATTGTGTTATTCTTGAGAAAGGTATCAAAGAGTTGCCCGATCAACTTCTTCAGGAAAAGCGTATCTTCCTGCCGGCCACAGAAATATCTCAGATCTACAAAGAAGCCATCATGAAATTGATTGATAGTTCAGACTTTTTAGAAGCCTCACTGAATGTCATTTATGATACAAGGCTCACATTGGATAACCTAAAAATGCATCTTGACAAGTGCAAGAAGGTTCACTCATCTGCCATGAGATCGATCATGAGAATTCACACCATTTTGGATTACACTGTTGGTCCAGATGAGAAGTTCGTGCAGGAGACCAAGAGGAAATATGAAGACTTCCGCGCCCAAGGCAAAGAAACATGAGGAAGCTTCCTGTTCTCCAGTGTTAGACATTTCTGGTGCATCCCTTTATGCATCTTGTAAATATTTCCTGACATATTAAATGTCTTTTTGTAAATTGTAATTACACCAAGTTCGAAGATGTAATCTTTTGTAAATAAATTACACTTTGACTTTGGTCAAAGTTAGGTGAGATCTCCTAAAATCGCTTACCTAACTTTCCTTAATTTCCTCAATTAGTTTCCTAATTTTTCTCATCCCTCTTTCTATATAATGTGAGGGATTTTCATTGTAAATCCATCCTTTAGTATTTTGCAACGAAGTGCTGCCCTTTTTGAAGCAGAATTGTGAAACTTTGTGTTCATGCTTTTTCAATGGAATTCGATCAATAAAGAAGAAGATTGCAAGCCAAACTTTGCATTGGATTCGATACTTTTATGAATTGATCTTATTTATGTAATATGAAGGACTCTAAGTGATTAATTGATCTTATTGATCTTATTGATCTTTTTTGATTGGTGGTGATTAATTGATGGAATCTGAAGGACTCTAAGTGATTTATGTAAACTTTGTGTTACATCTATTATTTAGATTTGTATTTGTGCTTTTTGTTTATCTTTCAGTTGAATAATCTACAAGACTTTGTGCCTATAATTATTCACGCTCTTTGGATACTATTGTTGAATGATCTATAAGACTTTGCACTTGTAATTGTTCATGCTCTTTGATAATTTGGTTGGATGATCTACAAGACTTTGCGCTTGTAATTGTTCATGCTATTTGAGGAATTTCTATGTCTAAGAAGACTTTGTGCTTCTAATGTGACAAATGGTACACTCTTCACAGATCCACCATTAAAAAAGCTACAAAATGACTTTGTGCCTTCGTGAGGTTTCCCTTTTACTTTATTTGTTTATTGTTAATTACTTCTGGTATCTCTATGCTTTGCTTTGACATGATAGAGGTATTGGTATTACTGCTAGTTGATCATTTAAAGTTGTTAAGAATTCTGAACTTCCAACGGTGAAGCATTGTAAACATCTTCTCTAAAAAAAGAGAGAGGAATGAATGTAACACACTCCCCTCACTTCGTAAGTTTTGTGTATATTTTGTAATTACTTGTTTGTTTTACTATCGCTTCTATCAGTAGTAAGAAGGGAGCCTCCCCTTTCCAAGAGGAGAGATTTACATCTCACATAGCTGTGGCTGAAGTCCAAGTTGTGTAATCTATCGAAAAGTTGATTACATAATTTTCACCCAACAAAGTCTAAGTTAGTACGTAAGTAAGCTAGTTATCTCTTTGTATCGGTAACTCATCATCTGAATCAGTCCCATATCAATCATCTCATACAAACGAAATGACTTGCCGCCATCCACTAACATGTCCTAGCATGAATACTTCCTACAATGGGCATTATCTTTTGGTAATAAGTTTTGTTCATAATCCTTAGAAAACATATCCTTTTTCCAATAGCGGTATTGAAGAACATCAGTTTGTTTGTTTACTTAGTCTTTTTCTTTTGAATTATCTTGTTTGTGCTCATTCCAAGGACGTCTCGATGGTATCCCAAAATAGCGGATTTAGAGAAATAGGAATGGGGAAATGATCATTATCTTTTGTTTGTTGTGGTTCTTGGATATTCTTGTAATATAACCTCGATGAATACTTGCTTTGTTAGGTATATGCAGAAGAAGTCTAGGGAAACTTGTTAACTATTGCGGGGATAGGTTTACCTTTCCGTGTTGTGGTTCGAGATGTCTAAAACTTCTGAGGTACATCCTAGCAAGGTTTCTGTATGTCAGGTGTGAAACAAGGATACTCCTATCTGATTGTCTAGTCAAAGTCCATCACACTAGGTACCACGCCATCCTAGTTTGCTATACCTTGATGCATCGTACCACATGTGTTATCAAACATAAGAAAATTTGGCCCTTTGAAAATCCCAATTCCTCAGAAAGTAGTCATCATCATCACCATCATCTGCACTTGAGTCTTCATGCGTCTTGTTGAAATGACTTCTTCCTTTCTTACTAATTACACTAACAAGGTACTATGACATTTGATCATCATCATCATCAGCATCATTGATCCTGCATCCACAAATCATTAGCACATTGCATAAGCATATCATGTAGAAATCATTAGCACATTGAGTAAAGCATATCATATAGGAAACATACACATGACCTTTTAAAGGAGGTGCATTCATAAACATCGCATTCCATCCATTACATCACATCTCATGGCATTTTCATAAACATTCATTTCATATTACCATTACATAAATCATCACATAACATGAACGAAAGCATCTCATAATCATAAACAATAGGAATGTAAGCATTTAATTCATTAGGCATACATATCATCACATTAACATATCATTGCACCATGTGCATTATCATTTAGGATAATAACATTTGCATCTCATACCATCATTTCATTTGCATCATACCATGACCATTGCATCATATCATATTCATCCATAAATCAAATCATATATAAGCATTTTTCATATCATTGCATATACCATAGATCAAATCCATATCACATGTTGCATTAGCATAAAATAGATCATCATTGCACATCATATCAGAGGTTAGCATAATATAGATTTGTTAGTCATAAGCATTGCATTAACACCATTAGAAATAAATGCATCCATAAAACATCACTACAAAGCATATAAAAATAAATCATACATGCATAAATAACACATTGCATCACATCAAAATTGGCTCATATCATATATCAACTGTCATAATACAAAGGAATAATCGGATCACTGTACATATGTGTCAATCAGTACAAAAAATACCCATCGAGCTATCAAAAATGAGCCCGTAAAGCACAAAAAGTACATCAAAAAATCTAGATCAACGCCAATCTCCGTGGATACTACCCTCGCCCCTATTGCCATGACCCTTTGGTGGTCTTTGGCTGGCCCGCTCTAAGTAATCATGAACCCAATCTACTCTAGGTACATGGTCATGGTAGGCTTGATGGTAATACTCTATCTCTCGGATGGCCTCTGTGTAAGATCGGACCGGAACTATACCCTGGGATGAGGAGGCTGTCATACTCTCCATCTGCTACCTGTAGCTTTGTAGCCCATCTTTGCTGAATAGCCTAGTCCCTCTCGGCTCGTGCTTGATCTCTCTCAGCTGTCAATGCCTGCATCTATGCCTATCATTGGAAAATCAACGCATCTCGTGCATCTACCTGCCCTACTGGCTATGCCCCTGGCTGTGCGCTAACCTGACCCTCACCCTCAACTCGTGGTGGTGGGATAGGTGGATCCTATTACTGGTCCTACATAGGGACATCTCCCTGACCTGGGGAACTGGGGGCACCTTTGGTGGGTCCCGACGGATCTCCATCCTTGGACCTCGCCCTCGTGCTCGTCCTCTTCCCCTGCCTCTGACCTTGTGTGCCTCTGGGTCCTCACCTGGAATAGTTAACTGGAGAGGAGGCCTAAACCATTCCCCATACGCTTGTGTCATTCCCAGATCTACCAATCCCTGATCATAGGCCTAGGGTCGGGCCACCAAGTGTCAAAAATTGTTAACCGCCTCTGCAAGTAGGAATGCCAGGCCCCCATGACACCTGTGTCATACTACGTGCAAACATGGCCACATAGCCATCATCCGGCCGATCCTACGGCTCTCCAAACTGATGTTGTACATCCTAAGTAGGTATCTCTCTATCATAGTGTTCTCTTGACCTTGCATGTATCTATCTTGGCGACAATAGAAGAGCTAGTCTGCATTGTTAGCCCATCCAGGCCGACTGAGGTATGGTTTCCAAGTGAAAATGAGCATCTCATCTATGACCCACCTCCAGTAGGGGATCCCATGCTCACTAGTGTGTGTAAAAGACACACCCCCTCTGTATCATGCCACAAGGGCATCCTCTGCCCCCATCAAAACTGGAACCACTCATGGACATAGCACAAAAATGTGCTCCCATGCCTAGACATGTAGCAAAGTAAATCTAGCTCCCAACACTCTGTTATCTGCATACACGTACTCGTGCAAATCCCTATAGAGTGAGGCCAAAAGGACAGGCCCGCACGCAAATCAAACTGGTCTATCTTAGACCATCCTCTCCTAGCAATATCCCCATCTAGGACTGAAGTACCACCCTCGTCTATCTGGAGAAACCAAACTAGAAATGATTGCTACAATCGCCCAATGGAAGGGAGGTGCTATAACTCTATAACTCTCCATTTTGATCTGCCCCTCACAGTAAATGATGTCTCGGGTGGCGAGGACTCAGGAGCAACAAGTGCATCCCTCCTCCATGTCATAGATCACCCAGCAGCCATGAATGGGCAATTGTAAAATCCACCAAACATCCTCTAATGTAATGGTCACCTCACTAGTGGGAAGATGGAATGACGACTTCTCGATGTGCCACTGCTCCACCAGCACTGACAACATCCCAAGGTGTGTATGCATGGGTACCGCGTAGGCAATGTTCCATGTAGTCCTGCAGCTCCCAGCTGATCCTGGTCTTGGTCACTAGGGTCCTGAAGAACACTTGTCAAATCCTGCAACTGGAGCTTGCGGGAATATAGCTCCCTAGGACCGTCCTACATCAGCAAAGTTGACATGCTAAATTTTTTGGGAAAATTCCTGACATAGTGCCTCAAACTGGCTCCCAGCGATGTAGATTGTGAAGGCGTCACAGTTTGAGTTTTCTCAAACTCTGACGCTGGACTTGGAATTTTGCCAAATAGCGTCGCCATGGCACACTTTCACCCCCAGCATCACAATTTTCTTGAAAAGGGCACCGTTGTGACACCGTTGTGACACACTTTTCTAAAATTGACCAGCAAGTCCAAGTCGAGCCCATGCCCAATGGTAGAATTTTTAAATTCCAAACTACATTGTTGCGGTGCTAAACAGCGCCGCTGTGGTGCAAAGAGGAAAAAAGCGGTTCACTTTAACGAGTGGTGCTATAATAGCACCGCTGGAGGCGAGCTCACCCTTAAACAGATAATAAATGCATTAAAACAAAAAAACGAAGCGTCGATTAGGACCACATACCGGGGCACCAATGCCAGGTGGCCACTGGTAGGTCCAAACTCGATCCAAAATATGCAGGGGAAGCTGTCATTGCACCATATCGTTAGGAGGTCAGAGCTCAATTCTCAAGGTTTGCTAGCAGAGGTGTGTTAAAATGACTTGAAAGTGACCCCTTGGGCCCCTTTTAAGCCTAAAAATTAGGGGTTTTTGACCCTCTAGGGCTATCCTACTAGGGTTTTGGACCCCTGAACCTGTTCTCGTCCATTCGAGGATTTTTTTTCATCGATTTATTGCATTTAGACACGTTTTTAGCCTCTTGGACCCCTTTCGGACCTGTCGGGCACTTTGTCCCTTTTTTCGCGAGATCACCCAAAAAATGGAAATTTTTGTCTGATCTCTCAAGGGGGCATTATAATGGCATGTTTTCTCTCACCATGTGGCAGTGGGGCAAGTTTTGAATATCAAAATTTTTGGCTTTGATTGAGATCGTGTATTCTTTGAACCAACACAACAAGTGCATTGCTTCAAAGAGGGGCAAAATGTAGACATCGAAAATGTACTGATTAACATCATGCACCTGATCCCAACTTACTAACACTGTTTCTTCCTAAATTGTTCCTCGGTCTAACCATTTAATCGAATTCCCCTATCTAATTAAATTCATCAGCATTCATCTCTTAATTAAATAAATCATCTTGTCTAATTAAGTCCATCTCATGTTAACTAAATCAATCCATTTGATCTAAATATCCCTATTTAATTAAATAATCAATTTATTTGATTAAATCCCTAAATATTTGTCCATTAAATTAAATAAATTAAAACATTATTTGATTTAATCTAACATCATCCCTTTTAATTAAATAAATCAAAATCTTTATTTAATTAGCCTTTAATCATATTCCTCTCTTATCTGATTTAAATAAATCCATAAATCTAAGTCAAATAAGTCACATTAGCTAATCCTTTGTTAAATTAATTAAACCTTGATTAATTTAATCTAATCTCATGTCACATCCTCTAGATAATGTAAGTTGCACAAGAAAATAGATTTAATTCATTTATTAAATCTCTATTTTCCTCACATGGCATCTTTTGGAATATTCTCTCAATTTGAATTCAAAAATTCCAAGTCAACATGTACATCCAACAAGGGATTTAAAACCTCTTACATGTCCTTTTCCTTGAGCCAAGTGGCATTTATTGCATTTTCCCTTCCCTCTTATATGTCATTTCAACAAATTTGAAATTCAAATAATAGCATTTATTGGCACAAACCCCAAATCTTGCACAACCATCATCCATTCATGGCTTGAAAAGTGGCACCATATCATTAGATGAATGTTAGTCCCACATTGCTCAAATTTGGGCATTCATCCATCTAGAAATCCTATAAATGAAGAGCTCATCTCCTCATTTTATCATTCCCAATCCAAGCAAAGTTACCATGCTAAAATACTTAGCCATTTTCATTCATCAATCTTGAGTTCTTAGCTAGGTTATTGCAGATTTGGCTTGGAGCTCTCACCATTTTCATCAATAGAGGATCAACAATCTCTTTAACATTTGAATCTTGCATCATAGGAATTGGGAAAGGGCCAAATTTCCACATCAAATTGGCACCAATTCCCCCATGGGATCAAGTGTTTGCTACTTAAATTAGGATTTGATCTTGTTTTTGGCATTTTTATCGTGTTCTTGCTTATTTTCTTCCTATTTTGAGTTTTCAAATGGATTTCATGGGGAATCCTTGTCTTAGCTTGAAAATCCTTATCTAATTTGTTTATTCATGTTGTTTTGTAGGTACTAGGAAAAGGGTTCACACAACAAGTATTTGGATAGGTTATGTTGTCATTATGTCAAATTTGCAAAATTTGTAAATGCTGTCAAGAAAAAGTGCAAAAATGGGAGATGAAGGGTCTAATTGGTGAAAATTAAATTAGGTTCATTTGTTTTGAGTTGGTTATTGTTTTTTAATGCATAGATAAGCCTCTGAAACTTCAAGGCAAAGGGAGGAGTTTTAATTTTAATAGAAAATCATGAATGAAACTTTGTTATTTCATAAAAATCACTGGGAAAGAGTTGTTGTAGGCTACTATACAGCTTTGTAGGATTATATTTTAGAGGGGAAGTCATTTGGAATGATTAAAATATGATTCTAGAACATTTTTTAGTTGGTCTTGTGAAATTTCAGTAAGAAACATGAAAGTTATTGCATTTTCTTTGAAACTGGTCCAAAATTTTTTGAGTAGGGAACCCAAGAGCAATCAAAATGACATAAGTTTCATTTTAACTAGTAAAATCACTTCAAACCTAGTAGAAAGATAGTATTTTGGATGGCCTTTGATATTATTTAAGTTTTAGGAGTCTGGGTGAGGTTTTATATGGATTTGCATGATGCCCTAGATAGGAAAATTGAATGTTTTGGGTGAAATTTGGGGGCTTAAAGTAGGAAATGGTTGTGAATCCTTGGAGAAGCAAGATTTGAAGGTTATTAAAGCATGATCAGACATTTTTGGACATGTTTCATGTGTTTTTAGGATGAGTAAAGGCTGGGAAAGTAAAGTTTCAATAAACCCCCTTCTAATCAAGCAAAAAAGAGGGTTTGGTGAACTAGAGACTTGGAGGGTTTTCTTGATGTTAAAAATGGTTGATTTAGTGGTTTTGAAATATTAAAAATGATTGTTTGTAGGTTTTGGGGGTTGGAAGATGTTTTAAGTTTTATTTTCTTTTAAAAATAAACCTATTTGGGGGTCTAGGACAGCATTAAAGCATAAGTATGTGAGTTTGTTTCAAGAGAATCATATGTTATTTTGAAATATATTAAAAAATTATCTAATGGGTGTTTGTAAAGTCTAATGATTAGTGGGATTAAGGAATATTGTGAGAAAATTGGCTAAAATTCCATGGTTTGCAATGCTACTAGGAAGGTATGCTGAAGTAGAAAAAGTTATTGTGTTGAGGTTTTGAGAATAGTAGATTGTTTTAATATGGTCAAATTGGAATTGTAAGAGGGATTTGAACCTTGTACTGCATTAGGAGATGACTGAAATCCACCATCAATCTCATCAAAAGAGACAGTGACAAATTCGAGAGATGTTGGAGCTGCCTCTATCACAAGGACAATGCAAGGAAAAGTGAAAGCCTCTCCTAAAGAAGGAAATCCCTTCTTTTGACCTCCATTAGAAGTGAGGTCATCCTCCAACTTACATTTCAACGTAGGATATGGAATCCCCATAGAGGAAGAAGAAGGTGAGGAGGAAGAGGACAAGGCCATAACTAACAACACCATGGTGTTTGGCATGTCTATGAGCTGAGGAAATGAAGGGATGTTTGAAAGGGACATTAGAAGAGGAGGCTCCACCAAGGGAGAGATGAACACCTATACAATTTTAGGGTGAGGCTGATTACCATTTACAAAAGGAGCTAAAAGAAAGATCAAGGCAACAAGAACCAAAGTAGAAGAATCAAAAGAGGGAGGCACAACAGGAGAAGTCAAAATAGGAGTTTCTATCTCCTCATCAATCTTCCATGAGGTAGCTTAATCAATAGCCAGAGCCTTCCTTTAGTGCTTATTCTCACATGTAATTTGGTTTCTTCAGCTCTAGGAGCTACTTGAGAAGGAGCAAGAGGCTCTTGTACTGCTATAGGCATGTCCTACATAGCCATGGCTAATGGAAGGGTAGCTTCGTGGACAGGAGCAAGAGTAGGAAGCACAAGAGTGGAAAATGAAACATGCGAAGAAGCAGACTTAGGTGCATCAGTGGTGGTCCTCTTCCCATTCACCACCTGAGGGACAAGAGTTGTAGGAGGCTATAGAGGCCTAGAGATGGGGAAACTCTACAAGTGGCCTTCCCCTTACTATAAAATATGGGCCTCAGTACCATGGCTAAGATGGCAAGATAAAATAATTCCCGCTTGGCCTTCAGTCAATTCTTCTGCCAAGTGAGCACCATTAGACTCCCCATGCAAGGAATAGGAGCGAAAGTCAAAGGCACCATAGTAGGGTGAGAGGAAGAAGTGGATGAAACAATAGAAGAAGAGGAAGGCTCCTAGGCACAAGTAAACTTCCCCTTCCCCTTTTGAGAGGAGGAGGAGGTGACATGTGTGCGATCATAGATTCCTTAACTAAAATAGCGTAAGGGGACATAGGATAGGTCACTTTTAGTCTCATGCTCCCATTTTTGTATTTAACATATGTGCGATATAATAGGTCTATCCTTGGAGGAATCAAACTAAAATGGGTAGGCTAAAAGTGTTCTAATGAGTAGCCCCCACATGACACCAAAGGTTTATATCGAGTGTCATGCATAACATGGACAAATCCCTCATGAGAAAACTTTAAGCACTTATGAATCACCAAAGTGACTATGTTCATGGAAACTAGCTAGGGGATGCCTAGCTTCACTTTGAACAAGTTTGACTTTGGGATGATATTGAAAAGAGAATTTAAGTCTTGGGTCCCACTAGGACTGAGAAGGTGATGTAGCCAATTAGAGGGACTAAGAGTCCGTTGTGTATACATATTGTGCTCTTTGATTCATTATACCCATACTTATTGTAGACACTTTAAAATGTATTGAATGATACTACACACTTGAATCTGATACATTAAATATCATTTCGTCCTAAAATCCATCTTATTTTTGCTTGTTTGATTAAATAAGCCTACTTATTTAACTAAATGCCTCATTTTCATCTATTGATCTAATTAATCTAATTAGGTTAATTTATATCCTCTCACACTAACATTCCACCCTGTTTAATTGAATAAATGAAATTATTTAATTTATACCCTAAGTCCTCTCATTTAATTAAATATTCCTAAATTATTTGATTAAATTTCATTTGCAATCCTTATTAATCAAATAAGCTAATTATTTAATGAATATCATATTATTCCTCATCTTACACATTCAAATTTAGTTTAAATTACTAAATTTCCAATTTCCCCTCCCATCCACTTGGATAGGGAATATTCCAAAGAAATATTCTCCTATTTGGCTCCAAAAAGGGAATGATTTATTTCAAACAAACTTTGTAACAAACTTTCAAAGTTGTTACAAAGTGTGTTTGTTTGAATCATTCTTATCCCTTGATCTTTCCTTGATCCATGTGGTCTTTCATTCGCATCCATTGATGAGAATCCTTGATCCATGTTTGCCGCTTCATTCAATATTGACCATTGGTAGATCAAATCGATTTGAGCCTTTGATTCCTCATTTTCTCTCCTATAAATACTTCACTATTTGGAGAGAAATGTATCCATCTTTTGATAGCAAAGTCATGTTGTTGAAATTCATACTCACTTGCATCAATATTTAGCACTTATTAGCATTTTAGATTAATCTTCATCCATATTAGCCTAAGCATCCATTAATCGCTTCTATTTTAGTTTAGCTTGCATCCATGGCTGGCATCTTTGAACTTTGTTTATGATGCAGGAGCATCCAGTGGTGTAAGGGCAATCTTGCATCACCCAAAAATAGTTAAATTTCTAGTTTCTCAGTTTTTAGATGTTTTTACATTTTTGGATACCCTTTTCGTCATAATGAAATTCCCAATTTACAGTTTTTATTTTCTATTCCAGGGTTGAAAGATATTGTAGTTTTAGTTTCCCATATTTACACCTGAAAATATTTCGAGTTAGATTTGAGGCACTTAGAGTTCTCAGATTGGCCCTGAAACTTGCCAAAATTGGCGTAGCAGGTTTTATGTGCAATATTGACTTTGTGACCTTTCTAATAGTTCAAACGGTTCGTGAATTGGAGTCCTGGATCAAAAGTTATGGCCCTAGAAAGTTGGCGCACTTTCTAAAAGATACAATTACAAATGTTCTTTTGACATTTGAACTTCAAGTTGTAATTTTTCAGCACCAAACCACCTAAACTCAAATTTGAATGTTGTTTTGGCTCCAAACTAAAGAGGAGCTCTATTTATGGGCAAGTTTCTAATTTTTGGGTAACTTTTGGGGAGAAGCTCGCATATTGCAAAAAGGGTGATTCTATAGCTTTCTGTAACTTGCATGCATTGTAGAACTTGGGGATTTGAGATCCTCTACATGTAAAAAGCTCTATTTTCTAAACAAAAAAATTATTCTCTTGTTTGTGGGTTATTTTCTAAGTCTCAGGCTGCGCCCTCATCAAGTGGTATCAGAGCAGGTTTTCTTGAGCATGTGGACAAATCGCCAATCATGAGGGAGTTCATACCAGGACCGTGGTTGTGGGTCGAGGTCAAGAAAGATGCCTCCAAAAGTGATGCCTGGTAGGCATGGTGGTGTGAGAGGTGGTTGAGGTGGCAGAAATGCTGGTGGAAGAGATGCACTGGCAGCCCTCCAAAGATAGATTGATGTGTTACAAGAGCAGTTGAGAAGAGGGTTAAACCTGAGGGTGGAAAGTGAGGATGAAGGAGAGGAAGAAGGTTCAAATGTAGAAGAGGAAGAAGAAGTAATTGATCAAGACCAAATGAGGCTAATAAGGGCCATTTCAAAGATCAGGAAAAGACCCAGAGCAGAAGTCCCCAGTTATTCTGGAAGTCTGAACCCGAAAGAGTTGATCGACTGGATCAATAAGCTAGAAGAATATTTTGAATATGAGGAAATAGAGGACCCATATCGGGTTAAGTTTGTGAAAATGAAGTTGAAGGGCCATGCTAGTATTTGGTGGAAAGAGGTTTAGTTGGAAAGAAATTGAAGAGGAAAAGGAAATATCACCAGATGGGAATGCATGGTAGAGAAACTAAAGAAGTAGTTCATACCAGTGGACTACAAGTTAGATCTGTTGAAGAAATTGCAAGGGTTGAAGCAAGTAAGCCGATCTGTGAAAGAATATACTAAAGATTTTCACAAGATAATTATCAGAACGGGCCACATAGAGGCCAATAAGGAGAAGGTAGCTCGATATCTTAATGGGTTATGACCGAGAATTAAGGAGTTAAGCCTAGTCAGAATGACCACCATTGAAGATGTGTATTAGTTTGCTCTGAAGGTGGAAGAGAAGCTAAACAAAAGATTTGATGGCAAGCAAAAAGGATAAGGAGTTCAAAGTGGAAGGGGTAGTGGAAGACCTTCATGAAGCCGAAATGATGATGAAAAGAAAAGTGAAGATGTGGGTACCAACCAAAGTCAAAGGAATGAAAACTTCTACCGCCCTCATGATCAAAATAGTGGTGATCAAAGAGGTAGAGGACGAGGGAGATATGGACAAGGATCTAGAAGAGGTGGTTTCAAAGGAACGTGTTTCGAGTGTGGTGAAGAAGAGCATCGAGCCTATGAATGTCCACAACACCAAGGAAGGGCAAACAAAAGGCCAGAAGGTCACAGAAGGGTTGCACATGTAGATGAGGAGGCCCAATTTGAACATTCAGATGATGTTAAAAGGGGAGAAGCCCTAGTGATTAGGATAGTCCTGGTGACTGAGGAAAAGGAACTAGAACAGAGGAAGAATCTGTTTCGCACAAGGTGCAAGTGTGAAGAAAAATGTTGTGATGTCAGTATTAACGGTGAGAGAACCGATAATCTAGTGTCAGAAGAGATAGTCACAAAGTTGAAGCTGAAGAGGTAAAGGCACCCGCATCCATATTGGATTGCCTCATTGCAGAAAGACCACAAAGTTTTGGTCAATGAGCAGTGCCTGGTAAAGTTCAAGATCGGGAGCTACCATGATGAGGTACCCTGTGATATCATCCCCATGGATGCATGTCACATGTTGTTGGGGAGGCTATGGCAGTTCGATAGGTGAGCTATACATGATGGCCATGTAAACACTTATTCCTTGACAAATGATGGGGTTCGTCACAAGTTGAAACTCCTGAAGGAGACCAAAGAAAAGGTATGCAGTAGTGCTAGAATTTGTTATGTAGATGGAAGAAATTTTTTAGAAGGTATGAAGCATGAGCATGTGTGTTATGCATTGATTCCTAGAGTGAGTAAGGAGGATAGTGAGAAGGTTCTAGAAGAAGTTTCTGGGATGTTGGATGAGTTTCAAGATATTGTTTTTGAAAATGTACCTGAGGTTTTACCACCAATAAGGAAGATCAGTCATCAGATTGACTTGATTCCTGGAGCCAGTTTGCCAAATAAAGTAGCTCATGGAATGACTCCAGTAGAAAATGAGGAGTTGAACAGACAAGTTCATGAGTTGTTGAGAAATGGTTTGATATAGGAGAGTTTGAGGCCATGTGTAGTACCTGCAGTACTAGCACCAAAGAAGGATGCGGAGTGGAGGATGTGTACAGATTCCCGAGCCATAAACAAGATAACAATCAAGTACAGATTTCCCTTACCAAGGATGGATGTCTTGATGGACTATTTGAGTGGAGCTCAGTACTTCACAAAGATTGATCTGAAGAGTGGATATCACCAGATCCAGATTCGAGAGGGAGATGAATAGAAGACTTCCTTCAAGACCAAAGAGGGACTGTACGAGTGGTTAGTCATGCCTTTTGGGCTAACCAATGCACCGAGTACATTCATGCAGCTCATGAACGAGGTACTAAAAGAATTTCTGGGAAGTTTTGTTATTGTGTATTTAGATGATATTTTGATTTTTAGTAAGACATTGGATGAGCATCTGATGCATATTGAAGAGCTTTTGAGAAGTTAAGAGAAGAGAAACTATTTATTAATCTGAAGAAGTGCAGTTTTGTGAACAGGGAGTTAATGTACTTATGGTTTGTTGTTTCAGCAGAAGGTCTCAAGATTGACCCAAAGAAGGTGAAGGCTATTCTGGAATGGCCTACCCCAAAAACTACTACAGAGGTGAGATCTTTCCATGGTTTGGCTAGTTTTTATAGAAAGTTCATTAGAAACTTTAGTAGTATTTGTGGACCCCTGACTGAAACAATGAGAGGGGATAGAAAAGAATTCAAGTGGAGCAGTGGAGCGGCATAAAGTTTTGAACTATTGAAGCAGAAGATGACAAAGCAACCTGTTCTAACCCTCCCAGATTTCAACAAGGTGTTTCAGGTGGATTGTGATGCCAGTGGTTGTGCCATTGGAGCAGTGTTGAGCCAAGAAGGTAAGCCCATTGCCTATTTCAGTAAAAAGTTAAATGATGTCAAGAGAAAGTATTTTGTATATGATCAGGAATTTTATGCAATAGTTCAAACATTAAAGAAATGGAGACATTATTTGTTGCTGAAGGAATTTGTTTTATATACTGATCATCAGGCCTTGCAGTACATAAATAGTCAGGGAAAATTAAATCAGAGGCATATGAAATGGGTAGAGTTTTTGCAGAGTTATACCTTTGTTTTGAAACATAGGAGTGGGAAGTCAAATAGGGTTGCAGATGCCTTAAGTAGGAGGCATACATTGATGAGAAAAATGTAGATTGAAGTGGTAAGGTTCAATGAACTTAAGACACTGTATGCAAAAGATCCTGATTTGTAGAGGCTTGGAAAGGTTGCAAGGAACCTATTATAGTGGACAGGACAAGGTGGCTAGATTTCATAATCCAGGATGGCATGTTATTTAAGGGAAGTCAATTGTGTATCCCAAGGAGTTCAATGAGTGAGAACTTGATAAAGGAGAAGCATAGTGGAGGAATGGCAGGACATTTTGGTCAGGATAAGACCATTACCATTATCAGTGAGCATTATTATTGGCCTTAGTTGTCACAGGATGTGAAAAAGTTTGTACAAAGCTACAGGGTATATCAGATGGCTAAAGGAGTGAGCCAGAATATAAGCTTATATCATCCCTTACCTATACCAGAGAGGCCATGGGAGGATATAAGTATGGACTTTGTTCTTGGTTTGCCAAGGACACAATGAGGGAATGATTCAATCTTTGTGGTGGTTGATAAGTTTTCAAAGATGGCACATTTCATTCCATGTCAGATGACCCATGATGCAGTCCACATTGTTAACTTGTTCTTCAAAGAGGTGGTGAGGCTAGATGGTTTGCCAAAGAGTATTGTTTCAGATCGTGACACCAAATTTGTTGGGTGCTTCTGGAGGACCTTGTGGAAGATGCTGAAGACAGAGTTGAAGTTCAGTTCTACACACCATCCACAAACAGATGGGTAGACAGAGGTTATTAACAAGAGTCTGGGTAACCTACTGAGATGTTTGGTAGGAGATAAACCCAAGGGATGGGACTTGTTCTTACCCCAGGAAGAATTTTCTTACAACAATTCTGTCAATAGAAGCACTGGTAGACCACCATTCTAGATTGTGTATGGAGGTAGCCCTAGAACAGCTCCAAGAATTGAGGAAGATGGTCCAAGAGAAGAAAATAAGTGTTGAAGCTGAAGATTTTGTAGAATACATCAAGGATATACATGAGAAGGTAATAGAATATATTAACAAGATGAATATGCAGTATAAGGCTAAGGCAGATTAGAAGAGGAGGTATAAGGAGTTTCAGATTGGTGATAAAGTGATGGTCCACTTGAGGAAAGAAAGGTTTCCAGTGGGAACATATAACAAATTGAAGATGAAGAAGTTCAGTCCCTATAAAATTTTGAAGAGGCATGATTCAGGGAATGCATATGAGGTAGAGTTGCCAGATTTGATAGAGTATCATGAAGGTGGCATAGAGGAAGTACTAACAATGGAATAGTGTGGGATTCTAGCACCTACTTCAGAAAAGGAGGAGATTGAAGAAATCTTGGATAGTCGTGTACGAAAGAGTACCAAGAATAGGCAGTATGAAGAATATCTGGTGAAATGGAAAAGGAAGGCTTGTTGAAGATTCATCCTGGTTGCCTAAGATAGAGGTTGACTGTTTGGGTTTTTCATCCACCATCTGAGATGTGATGGAGTCACTTCTCAAATTACCCTGGGTGTCTGATGCAGGAGCATCCAGTGGTGTAAGGGCAATCTTACATCACCCAAAAATAGTTAAATTTCAAGTTTCTCGGTTTTTAGATGTTTTTACATTTTTGGATACCCTTTTCGTCATAATGAAATTCCTAATTTATGGTTTTTATTTTCTATTTCTGGGTTGAAAGATATTGTAGTTTTAGTTTCCCAAATTTGTACCTAAAAATCTTTCGAGTTAGATTTGAGGCACTTAGAGTTCTCAGATTGGCCCCAAAACTTGCCAAAATTGGCATAGCAGATTTCGAGTGCGATATTGACTTTGTGACCTTTCTAATGGTTCAAACGGTTTGCGAATCGGAGTTCTGGATCAAAAGTTATGGCCCTGGGAAGTTGGCGCACTTTCTAGAAGATACAATTGCAAATGTTCTTTTGAAATTTGAACTTCAAGTTGTAATTTTTTGGCACCAAACCACCTAAACTAAAATTTGAATGTTGTTTTGGCTCCAAACTAAAGAGGAGCTCTATTTATGGGCAGGTTTCTAATTTTTGGGTAACTTTTGGGGACAATCTTGCATATTCCGAAAGGGTGATTCTGTAGCTTTCTGTAAGTTGTATGTGTTGTAGAACTTGGGGATTTGAGATCCTCTAAATAACAAAATTATTCTCTTGTTTGTGGATTATTTTCTAAGTCTCGGGCTGTGCCCTCATCAAGTGGTATCAGAGCGGGTTTTCTTGAGCGTGTGGATAGATCGTCGATCATGAGGCAGTTCGCACCAGGACCATGGTTGTGGGTCGAGGTCAAGAAAGATGCCTCCAAGAGTGATGCCTGGTAGGCGTGGTGGTGCCAGAGGTGGTCAAGGTAGTAAAAATGTTGGTGGAAGAGATGCAATGGAAGCCCTTTAAAGATAGATTGATGCATTACAAGAGTAGTTGAGAAGAGGGTTAAACCTGAGGGTGGAAAGTGAGGATGAAGGAGAGGAAGAAGAATCAATTGATCAAGACCAAATGCGGCCAATAAGGGCCATTTCAAAGATCAAGAAAAGATCTAGAGCAGAAGTGCCCAATTATTCCAGAAGTTTGAACCCGAAAGAGTTGATCGACTGGATCAACGAGCTAGAAGAATATTTTGAGTATGAGGAAATAGAGGACCCAGATTAGGTTAAGTTAGAAAAAATGAAGCTAAAGGGCCATGCCAGTATTTGGTGGAAAGAGGTCCAGTTGGAAAGAAATTGAAGAGGAAAAGGAAATATCACCAAATGGGAATGCATGGTAGAGAAACTGAAGAAGCAGTTCATACCAGTGGACTACAAGTTAGATCTATTGAAGAAATTGCAAGGGTTGAAGCAAGGGAGCAGATCTATGAAAGAATATACTGAAGATTTTCACAAGATAATCATCAGAATAGGCCACATAGAGGACAATAAGGAGAAAGTAGCCTGATATCTTAATGGGTTACAACCGAGCATTCAGGAGGAGTTAAGCCTAGTCAGAATGACCACCATTGAAGATGTGTATCAGTTTGCTCTGAAGGTGGAAGAGAAGTTGAACAAAAGATTTGATGGCAAGAAAAAAGGACGAGGAGGTCAAAGTGGAAGGGGTAGTGGAAGACCTTCAGGAAGCTGAAATGATGATGAAAAGAAAAGTGAAGATGTGGGTACCAGCTGAAGCCAAAGGAATGACAACTTCTACCGCCCTCATGATCAAAACAGTGGTGATCAAAGAGGTAGAGGACAAGGGAGATATGGATAAGGATCTGGAAGAGGTGGTTTCAAAGGAACGTGTTTCGAGTGTGGTGAAGAAGGGCATCAAGCCTATGAATGTCCACAACACCAAGGAAGGGAAGACAAAAGACCAAAAGGTTGTGGAAGGGTTGCGCATGCAGATGAGGAGGCCCAATTTGAACATTCAGATGATGCTGAAAGGGGAGAAGCCCTAGTGATTAGGAAAGCCCTAGTGACTAAGGAAAAGGAACCAGAATAGAGGAAGAATCTGTTTCGCACAAGGTACAAGTGTGAAGGAAAATGTTTTGATGTCATTATTGACAGTGGGAGCATCAATAATCTCATGTCATAAGAGATGGTCACAAAGTTGAAGCTGAAGAGGGAAAGGCACCCGCATCTGTATTGAATTGTCTGGTTGCAGAAAGACCACAAAGTTTTGGTCACTGAGCAGTGCCTAGTAAAGTTCAAGATCGGGAGCTACCATGATGAGGTACTCTATGATATCATCCCCATGGATGCATGTCACATGTTGTTGGCAAGGCTGTGGCAGTTCGATAGGCGAGCTATACATGACGGCCATGCAAATACTTATTCCTTGACAAAGGATGGGGTTCGTCACAAGTTGAAACCCCTGAAGGAGACCGAAGAAAAGGTATGCAGTAGTGCTAGAATTTGTTATGTAGATGGAAGAAAATTTTTAGAATGTATGAAACATGAGTGTGTGTGTTATGCATTGATTCCTAGAGTGAGTAAGGAGGATAGTGAGAAGGTTCCAGAAGAAGTTTTTGGGATGTTGGATGAGTTTCAGGATATTGTTTCTGACAATGTACTTGAGGGTTTACCACCAATAAGGAAGATCAGTCATTAGATTGACTTGATTCCTGGAGCTAGTTTGCTAAATAAGGCAACTCATAGAATGAATCATGTAGAAAATGAGGAGTTGAATAGACAATTTGAAGAGTTGTTGAGAAAGGGTTTGATACGAGAGAGTTTGAGTCCATGTGCAGTACCTGCAGTACTAGCACCAAAGAAGGATGGGGAGTGGAGGATGTGTATAGATTCTTGAGCCATAAACAAGATAACAATCAAGTACAGATTTTCCCTGCCAAGGATGGATGACTTGATGGACTATTTGAGTGGAGCTTAGTACTTAACAAAGATTGATCTGAAGAGTGGATATCACCAAATCCAGATTCGAGAAGGAGATGAATGGAAGACTATCTTCAAGACCAAAAAGGGCATGTACGAGTGGTTAGTCATGCCTTTTGGGCTAACCAATGCACCGAGCACATTCATGCGGCTCATAAACGAGGTACTAAAATAATTTCTAGGAAGTTTTGTTATTGTGTATCTAAATGATATTTTGATTTTCAGTAAGACATTGGATGAGCATCTGATGCATATTCAAAGAGCTTTTGAGAAGTTAAGAGAAGAGAAACTATTGATTAATCTGAAGAAGTGCAGTTTTGTGAAGAGGGAGTTAATGTGATGCTAGTGGTTGTGCCATTGGAGCAGTGTTGAGCCAAGAAGGTAAGCCCATTGCCTATTTAGTGAAAAGTTAAATGATCCCAAGAGAAAGTATTTTGTATATGATTAGGAATTTTATGCAATAGTTCAAGCATTAAAGAAATTGAGACATTATTTGTTGCCGAAGGAATTTTTTCTATATACTAATCATCAGGCCTTGCAGTACCTAAATAGTTAGGGAAAATTAAATCAGAGGCATATGAAATGGGTAGAGTTTTTGCAGAGTTGTACCTTTGTTTTGAAACATATGAGTGGGAAGTCAAATAGGGTTGCAGATGCCTTAAGTAGAAGGCATATATTGATAACAAAGATGCAGATTTAAGTGGTTGGGTTCAATGAACTTAAGACACTGTACGCAGAAGATCCTGATTTCGTAGAGGCTTGGAAAGCTTGCAAGGAACCTGCTACAGTGGACAGGAAAAGGTGGCTAGATTTCATAATCTAGGATGGCATGTTATTTAAGGGAAGTCAATTGTGTATCCCAAGGACTTCCATGAGCGAGAACTTGATAAAGAAGAAGCATAGTGGAGGAATAGTAGGACATTTTGGTCAGGATAAGACCATTACCATTATCAATGAGCATTATTATTGGCCTCAGTTGTCATAGGATGTGAAGAAGTTTGTACAAAGCTGCAGGGTATGTCAGATGGCTAAAGGAGTGAGCAGAATACAGGCTTATATCAGCCCTTACCTGTACCAGAGAGGCCATGGGAGGATATAAGTATGGACTTTGTTTTTGGTTTTCCAAGGACACAGTGAGGGAATGATTCAATCTTTGTGGTGGTTGATAGGTTTTCGAAGATGACACATTTCATTCTATGTTAGAAGACCCATGATGTAGTCCACATTTCTGACTTGTTCTTCAAAGAGGTGGTGAGGCTACATGGTCTACCAAAGAGTATTGTTTCAGATTGTGACACCAAATTTGTGGGGTACTTTTGGAGGACCTTGTGGAAGAAGCTGAAGACAGAGTTGAAATTCAGTTCTGCACACCATCCGCAAACAAATGGGCAGACAGAGGTTGTTAACAAGAGTCTAGGTAACCTACTGAGATGTTTGGTAGGAGATAAACCCGAGGGATGGGACTTGATCTTACCCCAAGCAGAATTTTCTTACAACAATTATGTCAATAGAAGCACTGGTAGATCACCATTCCAGATTGTGTATGGAGGTAGCTCCAGAATATAGGAAGATGGGCCAAGAGAAGAAAATAAGTGCTGAAGCTAAAGATTTTGCAGAACACATCAGGGATATACATGAGAAGCTAAGAGAACATATTAACAAGATGAATATGTAGTATAAGGCTAAGGCAGATCAGAAGAGGAGGTATAAGGAGTTTCAGATTGGTGATGAAGTGATAGTCCACTTGAGGAAAGAAAGGTTTCCAGTGGGAACATATAACAAATTGAAGATGAAGAAGTTTGGTCCCTATAAAATTTTGAAGAGGCATGATTTAGGGAATGAATATTAGGTAGAGTTGCTAGATGGATTCAACATTTCCCCTGTGTTCAACATTTCAGATTTGACAAAGTATCATGAAGGTGGCATAGAGGAAGTACCAACAATGGAACAGTGTGGGATTCCAACATCAACTTCAGAAAAGGAGGAGATTGAAGAAATCCTGGCTAGTCATGTAGGAAGGAGTACCAGGAACAGGCAGTATGAAGAATATCTGGTGAAATGGAAAGGAAGGCCTATTGAAGATTCATCCTAGTTGCCTTAGGCATAGGTTGACCATTTGATTTTTTCCTCCACCATCTGAGATGTGACGAGGTCACTTCTCAAATTACCCTAGGTGCTTGATGCAGGAGCATCCAGTGGTGTAAGGGCAATCTTGCATCACCCAAAAATAGTTAAATTTCAATTTTCTCATTTTTATATTTTTTTTACATTTTTGGATACCCTTTTCTTCATAATAAAATTCCCAATTTATGGTTTTTATTTTCTATTCTTGGGTTGAAAGATATTGCAGTTTTCATTTCCTAGATTTGCACCTGAAAATCTTTTGAGTTAGATTTGAGGCACTTAGAGTTCTTGGATTAGCCCCAGAACTTTCTGAAATTGGCATAGCGGATCTTGAGCATGATATTGACTTTGTGACCTTTCCAACGGTTCAAACGGTTCGCGAATCAGAGTCCTAGATCAAAAGTTATGGCCCCAGGAAGTTGGTGCACTTTTTAGAAGATACAATTGCAAATGTTCTTTTGAAATTTGAACTTCAATTTGTAATTTTTCAGCGCCAAACCACCTAAGCTCAAATTTTAATGTTGTTTTAGCTCCAAACTAAAGAGGAGCTCTATTTATGGGCGGGTTTTTATTTTTTGGGTAACTTTTGGGGACAAGCTCGCATATTGTGAAAGGGTGATTCTGTAGCTTTCTGTAACTTGCATGTGTTGCAGAACTTGGGGATTTGAGATCCTCTGCATGTAAGAAACTCCATTTTCTAAATAACAAAATTATTCTTTTGTTTGTGGGTTATTTTCTAAGTCTCGGGCTGCACCCTCATCAGTTTACATTTAGCATAGTTTGCATCCACCTTATCAAGCATTTTAGCATTTAGCACTCATCTTCATCGTTTTAAACTAGTTTTATACCATTTTTTTCATATATCATCAGTTTCATTAGTTTTCTTCAATAAAATTGATTGAAACATGCTCATATTATCCAAGGGATTGGGAAAGGATTACCATTCCACATCAATGTGACACCACTCCCCCAATGATAATATTAGAGGTCTTAAAATAGATTTCCATAAGCATTTTGTGTTTCTCATGATTAGTATAATGGGTTCTTAGTCTTTTTTAATTTTAAATATCTAATTGGGATCATTGCTTAGGGGATTAAATATGGTTTAAATTCACTAGGATCTAATATATATAGTTCACACTATGACTTTGGTCACATTTTGGCACTAGAAGGATGGCTCTAATAACTGAATCTGATGAATTTCTCTTTAGATTCTTCTGTTCTTCTATTTACAGATACAATGATGCTTTTGATGGCTCCAATGACACTAAGTAGATGTGTCGCTATACATCAATGCACTTGATTTAAATTTAGTGACACATATTTTAATTTTATCAATGCCCATTTGATATAGTGATGCTAATATGTTTTGACTAACATCAAGATTTTCATTATAGGGACATGTTCATTTTGGTGATGTGTTTGATGTCCCTATTTTATTGTAGAGCAACACACGTGATTTTCACCAGAGTGATGCACTTCTAATATAGCGAGGTTTTTCAAGGCTATAATGATGCATTTGATTTCAACAATTCTTTTTACTGGTAAACAATAGAAAGCTAATTTTTACATGTTTTTAAATTTTCAACTTCACATGCTCTTTGATATTTTGCTAACATCTAGTTTTTGTTTTTTATTCTATTTCTTTTTTCAAATTTGAAATAAAACTTGAAGTGAAGGAGAGTACTAAATGTTTGTCCATGCATTGTAAAATTTTTTTTTACACTCATGGTACAATTATAACACATCACATGTTGCTTTGCTTTATGTTTTAGGACCAACTAAAATTCTATTTGGTTTAAAATTTACTTCAAAGTTGACTAAAATTGGACCCATACATCCTCATTTTGCAATATTGGTTAAAATTGAACAAAACAAACACATACTACCATTGGTGCTTAAAATGAAGTCAATTTTCTTTATGGGATTTAAATGAATGAGTGATTTCTTTGCTTGTGCATACTTGTAGTGTGTATCCACTCCCCTTGTGCTTCATATGATCTTGGGTGAAGAGAAACACTCAAATATACATTTTTTTCTTGTGTGCACTTGTAGTACATATCCACTCCCCTTACACTTCATGCAATCTTCTGTGAAGAGAAATACTTATGTATACTTTCATGCTTTGTGTCACCCTTAAGAGAGGGATAACTATAAGATACATCCTACAATGGAAATCTCATACTAAATTTCTTACAAGAACATTTATTGACATACTTTAAATAAAGGATGTGAAATCATGAGAAATTAGCATCAATTTGGGGTGTCCATAACACACCGCACCTAATCCCACACCTTATGTGGGATGGGAACACTTAAAGAGCCTTAAGTAGCCAAGCAGGTGAGTATGTGTCATGGTGTTCTCGGTTTGTTGTCATTAAGAACCTTTTTTAAGTATTAGAAAACTTTTTCCTTCAAAAGATTTCTTTGAAGTGGTGCATTGGAATTTATTTCCAAGAAGTTACTTTCCATGTTCGATTTTGGTTGAAGTGTAGAGATTAAGAGTTCATTCTTAACATACCTCTACACTTTTCCCCAAATTGCACATAAAATCATCTCTTCTACTATGAAGGGTATGAGGAAAGCCACCCAAGAAGATTGTACCCACTTGAGCTAGGAATGTTATATTGCTTATGAGTCGGTTTAACACATTGTTTGGTTCCCAAAACATCTTAAACACACATCAACAATTTAATCAAATTTCAAACCCTTTGGATTAAGTATGGATACCTTTTGGGAAGTCTTAATATTGTTGTTTTTCCCTAAGTATTTTATCCTTATAGGCTTCTAAATATTGGGCTTATATCTAAATCCACCCTTTCCAAAGTTAACATAGGGAACTATGGCTTTAGCTTCATCATTTTCACATAATGGACTTTGTGAAATGAAGATTTCTTTGACATAGACATTTTTAGTTTGAAATTTAAACAAGACATTGTATATGGTTAAAATAACTTCATTAAGCAAAGATTAAATCAAATGAACAACCCACATTAATGTATGTTCAAACATTGACTCCCCACAACAATAAAATTGAGACAAGGAAAATATTGCAAAACATTGAGTCCAAAATCATTGAGTTCTATTGTCAAAATCACTAGGTTCTATTTCCAAAATAATTGAGTTCTATTTTACAAAAATCATTGAGTTCTTATGGTTTTATTACTTTCTAGGTATAGCATGTTTCTAATTACCTTGGTCTTGTAAAACAAAGGTTCATTTTATGTTAACATTTTGGGTCAAAACATTTTATCCATTTTATCCATCTTAACACGTTTTACATCTCACTTCACCAAACAAACTTTAGAAACTTTTGGACACCTCAACACTTTGGGCTTCAATAATTATCAAATAAATCCCCTAACTTAGCTATGTTGTATGTGAAATGGATCCTTTCCCATACACTTAGTTGAGTTAGTCATCAAATTTTTTTGGGCTAGTTTATCTTAAAGGTCACAAGTCTACCTTAAAATATTTCCAAGTTAATTAAATATCTTTTATCCATAGCATCAAAACATCAAGATTTTTTGTCTAAAAGTGTTTTCCAAAAGTTTATAAAGTTCATCCCCCATATTATTCACCCTTTTCCACATCCCATTCACATCATTGGTACAAAAACAACTTAGAGGGTCCCTTTTACCAAAATTTGCATCAACCAGAGATTTTCAACACTATAAATCTCAACACACTTCTCCCATAGTTGACCCACAATTTATGGTTACAACAAGATAACAAAACAAGAGAATCATGGAAAAAACTAAAGTCATATCCACCACAAGAGATCTAAACCCACAAGAATTTGATCCAAGGATCCATTCTACTCCCTCAAAACAACCACAAAATCCATTGGGATTATATGAGGTAGAAGATTTCACAGACAACCCACTTCAGCTTACTAAGGAAGAACTCATTGAGTATAAACAAGATCATCAAAACTTAGAAAATGTGGCTCAAACTTTTCTCGCACAAAAATTGAAACAAGGATTAACCCAATCTATGAATCAACCAATTAGCTATCAGAACCACAAGAAAAATGCCTAAAGAGGTTGCCAATCTCTTGATATGTTTTAGGGTAACAGACAAGGTCAAATGGTTTAGACCTTCTACTCTTTAGGTGCTGCTAGACCTAGGCAGGTGTACCTGTATGAGTGAGGTATACTTAACTTGTTCTTATCTCTTTTGAAGTGTTTTTCCCACAATGGCAGATGGGAGTGGACAAATAAAAATTGATTTGGTATAAATTCTATAGCAATATTAAAACTAAAACCTAATATGTTCAATTAACAGATGTAAAAAATGAATGAAACTAAATGAAGAAAATGCAGAGACTAGTGCCTTATTGGGTATGTGGAGTCAAATGAAATCTAAATGAGCAACTTCTTTCTAGAAAACACTCAAATTGTTCAACATATATTTTAGTTTATAACTTGTATAAACATGCAAGAATATGACTACCAAGTTATTCTTAATGCTCTAGATGAACTTCCCTGATTACTATGAACAATTAAAAGGATTTAATATTTTCTTGAAAGAACCAATTAATCAACCACACAGATACAAGTGTGCACTAATAAAATGAATATAAACTTGTTATATCAATTTAGATAACCAAAAAGCACCAATCTTGGAGACAACTTTAGTAATACTTTCAATGAACACAACAAACGATTGACACCAGAAATACGCCACCACATTAAATTGTTTTCATTAATATCTCCATATTCTTAAACATGTGTCATAGTCTCATATCTGTGAAACATTGTATTCTACTGTATCCTTTTCCTATTCTAACTTATCTTCTATATTCTCTATTCTTCCGTATCCTTGCTGTTTCGCTACCGAAACAAATATTTATAAATCAAATACTCAAGAGGACACGTCCATTCAGAAATATCATATGTTTAAATAACAACTAGATTAAAGATAATCAGGCTCTATTTAGCCATAAATGTGTCAGCTGAAGCACGAGTGAAGTATTTTTTCAAACTTAGACTGTCACACCAAATGTATTGTCAGTGAGAAATTTTCAAATCTGGGGCGATATCCTTTTGCAACGTTCATTAAATCTTTTGTCAAAACATCCTCCAGTCTCCCTGACACCTTGAATTCTTACCGACTATCACAAATTGAATATCATTATAATGTCTCGTAGTATCATTGATATTTGGAGTCTCATCGACAAATATCCTTTCATCTTATGTGTTTCGTGTTACTTTTGGTGTCGAGGAGATGCTCCATAGATTACTTCGTGTCTCACCGAGATATGTTCTTTGGTATTTTTTCCGGTCGATGAGACATATTTACTTTCTCACCGATGAAACCACATTTGGCGAGACATACAGGTTGGAAAGACTACATAACTTCATCCTGATAATCATTTATAGAATCCCATTGTGCTTTGCTGGCAAGACCTGACGCATTCGATAAGACTTCACTTTGATGAATTTTAGTTTGGCCGATATGTTTCCTTGTCTGCCACCCGGTAAGACATAAATGAGTTCGTTGTGACTCATTCCAATGATAACTTTCTTGCCGATATAATTTTTTCTGTCATTGAGATAATGAATTGTGTCCTATCGATATGTGCTTGCAGATGAATTTATTCAACATGACATTCCTGCACTATTACTGATAGACTACAAAAGATACACATTAGTAAGGATGCTTTATGGATCAGGTAGACCCTCACCATCTCTTGCTGATATGAATTATATTTTAAAATATTTAGGACTAGATGGATTCTATGGGACCACATGACAAAATATGGGAAAAATGTTATGAAGAGAGGATTTTGTGCTTATGGTGAGGACTATTTTGGAAACTTATGAATATAATCAATAGTAAAATTTTCAAAATTGTATAGTTCTAATAGTGGCTCCATCTGGGGATGAATGATTGTGAGATCATTGCAAGGATCTAGATTTTCTGGGTGAGCAGACCAAACTCAAGGTGATGGATCAGTGAGCAAGATGGAATGAATGGAAATGGAAATGAATAGGACCCTACACTACTGTACATGGAAAGATTTATTTTAAAAGAAGGAAAATCATGATTGTCCATGTACTGGAAATTCCTATTCCTTTTATTTCCTAGACTACTATGCATGGAAGATAGAGTTTTGAGAGGATTGTCAAGAATTGTCCATGCACTGGAAACCCTTAATCCTCTGTATTGTTCAAGAGAAAAAATGCTTCAAAAATTGCCCATGCACAGGCAACTCCCAATCTTCACCAGTCATGTTTTGTAGATAATATGAATCTTCACCTTTCTTTCCAACAACCACAAAAGGCCTAGCCACAAGGCTTCAAATTTCCCATGTTTTCCCTTCTCCTGACACCTTGCGTTCCACATTAGCACCAGATCATTCTCCTCAAATTTTCTATCTTTTTCTTTTTATCAAATAAATACTTCATATATGCTTGAAACTTCATGTTTTGGTTTTGAGCTACTCTCCTTATCTCATCAAGTTCAGCTAGTTGCTCCATTCTCTCCTCCATAGGTTCGAGAATATCCAAATCTTCTTGAAGGATAAAGTTGTAAACTGGTAACAAATTTTGTAAAGGCATCCTGGCTTGTGTTACATACACCAATTCAAATGGAGATTTTCCAATTGCCTTTTTTTACAGTGATCCTATAAGCCCAAATAGCCAGTCTCAATTTTGAATCCCAAGCCTTCTTGTTCTGACCTAGCATCCTCCTTATAATCTTAAGAATACTTTTATTGCTGGACTCTTCTTGACCATTAGCTTGTGGATGGTAAGGAGTTGCATAAGAAATGGTAATGCCATATGTGCTATACAAAATATTTTGAATTCATCAGATCTAAAAAACATCCTATTATTAGTAATCAGTCTTAGTGGTGTACCAGATCTAGTAATGATGTTATCCATTAGGAAATTTGTCACAACTTTACTTGTAGCTTGTTTAGTTGGGATTGCTTCTACCCATTTGGTAAAATAATCAGTAGCCACCAGTATCCACTTATGTCCTCCACTCGATTTCTCTTGTATCTCCCCAATGCAATGAATTCCCCACTAATGAAAAGGGGCTTCAGCCTGTAAAGGCCTAAGTGGTAAAGCTCCCTGATACTTCATTTTCCTAGAGAATTTTTGGCAAGCTTCACACCTTCGTATGTATGAAAAGGAGTCATTAAAAACTTTTGGCCAGTAATAACCTTCCTTGAGAATTTTATGTCCATTTGTCTTTGCAAAGTAATGCCCTCCACAAACCCCTTCATGCATTTCACTTAAGACATGCTTAGCTTGTGACTCATCTAGGCATAACAATAATATCATGTCCCTGTTCTTCCAAAACAAATCTCCTTCCACAAACACATACTTAGATGCTTACAGTTTCAAAGTTCTTTTCTGGCTGTCACTCAATCCTTCTAGAGACTTCATGTATTTAAGGTAATGCATGATGTCTACATACCAAGGAGTATGCTCAATGCTCACAATTGCATTCTCTTCCTCTTCTATTTTCAAATTTGATTTGTTTCAATATTTTCTTTTGCCATTCACCTAGCCAAACCCTGACCTCTTACCAGTTTAGTAATTTGTATTTCCATATCAAACTCTTGAATTTTATTAATCCATCTGCAACATTTTCCTGTTACCTCATATTGTGTCAAAATATCTTTAACAGCTACATGAGGGACATAGGAAATCACCTTAACTCCAATAGGATATGGTTTGAAAGCCTTTGTAGCTTTTACCAATGCAAAGGCTTGTTTTTCCATTACATCATATTTCAATTCTAACCCTTGTAATGACTTGCCAAAAAAGGACACAGGTTGTTCATGACCCTCCTCATTTTTTTGTAACATGACAATAGCTATAGTATGTAATGAAGCAAATGAAAATATTTGAAAGGGTTTTGAAAATTTTGAATACTTAAGGACAGGGGCTTCCTTCATGGCCTTTTTAATTGATATAAAAGCATCTAACACTTCTGCAGTCCAATCTATTTTTTGTCCTTTTCTTAACATTTTTGATATGGGCTTAATGATTTAAGAAAAATTAGAAACAAATCTCCTAACAAAGTTTATTTTTCCAAAGAATGACTAGATGGCCTTGACAGTCTTAGGAATTGGAATTTTATCTATAGCTTCAACCCTCTCAGGATCTATTCTAATCCCCTCCTTTGACACAATATGTCCTAAGAGCTTACCCTCTGTGACCGCAAAATGACATTTTTTAGGGTTCAGACTAATCCCATATTCTAAAGCTTTAATAAATACCTTATTCAGATGTTCTACATGATCTTCAACCCTCTTTGAAAAAGCAGTAACGTCATCCTAATACACTAGGTCATGATAACATTAATTAGGTCTACAAATGCTATGTCCATAGCTCTTTGGAAATTTTCTCCTGCGTTAGTGAGACCAAATGACATTCTTATGTATACATATGTCCCCCATGGGGTCTTAAAAGTTGTCTTATACTATTCAGATTCTTTAACTTTAACTTGATTATAACTTGAAAACCCATCCATCATAGATAACAACTCGCACCATGTCACCTTATGTAATATAGCCTCCATATTGGATAGAGGATAATTATCCTTAAGGAATGTTATATTTAGATTTCTGAAACCCACACATAATCTGATATCTCCATTTTTTTTCGTCACAGGGACCAGGTTTAAGACCCACGTTGAGTGCCTGATTAGTTTGATGATGCCACCATATTTGAGCTTTGCCAATTCTTCCTACATTTTTGGTTCCAATGTTGGATTAATGGGTCTTTGCTTCTATCTAAATGGCTTTGCATCTAGCTTCAATGGTATTTCATGCTGAAACAAATATTCCCTATATGATTTTAGATCTTAATAAGACCAAGCAAACACATGTTTATATTTTCTTAGTAATGCTATCAACATTCTTCTAATTGTTGGGCTTATTTTCTTCCCTATGTACACCTTTCTTGGTGCCATTTCAGTCTCCAAGTTGATCTCTTCAATATCCTCCTTCTTGACTCGTGTTTGCTTCATGAGGGACCGATCACTTCCATCATACAATCTCTCCAATGCCACTAGCCCTTTATGAAGCTTATTTGTTTTAAGCTATAAGATATCCTTCCCAAATACTATTTTCTTCCCATCTACTTCCTCAAGAAAGGCATTGAAATCAATTTCTTGGGCTTCATATTGATCTATATAGTGAAGAAATTTCAAAAGGTCAGTATCATCATTAAAAACCTACCAACTATATATGTTATCAGGCACAACAGGCCTTGTTTTGAACTCAATTTGTGATACTCTAGCCAGTGTAATATCATCACTTTTTAGTGCCACATTTGCTAAAAATTCTACCATTATGTTCTTTGACCTATCAATCCACTCAATTGAGAAGGAATCAAACAAATCAATTGTGTCCCATACAACATTCCTATATTGCTTTAGTCTTTTATGTTTTGCTGCATATTTTGACTTAACTTGTGAAACAACTAGCTCAGAATCCCCTAGAATAGCGAACAACTTGATTTTATGTTTTACAGCTATATTCAAACATGTTAATAAAGCTTCATATTCCACCACATTGTTTGTACATTCAAATGTTAATAGAAATGAATATTAAATGTAATACCTTCAAGTGAAACAAATATTATTCCTGCTCTATTACCTTCTTGGCTACATGCTCCATCAAAGTACATTTTCCACACACCATCACAATTTTGTGCAACATGCCTTTCAATTGGATCAGTATTGACCAACTCCGGTTGGGCTGGTTCTATCTTAAAATTTCCAATATCCACATCGCAAAAATAATTAATTTGATCTTGAGGTACATAATCAACAACTTGCTTCATCCTTGGCTCCCTGTATAACTTAACTTCCTGACCATTTACTAGAATTTTTGTATAAGACAAATCAAACTGGACATTTCCCCCAACTGTTGTTGTCCATTGTCTTGATAGAAGCACCCCAAACTAAGGAGGGGTTTTAATTACGGTTATATCTATATTATAAGCCACTTAAGGATAAGCAGCTAGTTTGAATTCAACATCTTTAATAATACCCACCATAAGAATAGGTATGTTATCCATGGCATAGCGCTTCCCTCCATTAGTATCCACCCACATGCCAAGCTGTTTCATAACTCCTACTGGCATAATATTTATGGCAGCACAAGATTCTATCATGCAATTCCTCAACAATTTGTTATTTATGAGTAATGTTATTAAAAAAGGATCAACTTGTGGGGGATTTAACAATGCATTATTAAGGAAAACTTTTGGGATATTTACCTTCTCTTGCTTATTAATTGTTTTAGTGGCCATCTTACTTTCATAACTTATATATTCTTCATTTCCATTTGTTATTAATTGAACAACATTGTCTCTATATTCCTTAATTTTCATCATCTCAAGTAGTGGAACAGACATTTTTACCTATGATAAAGCCTGAGTGAAGTCAAAAGAGGAATCCTCCACCTTAATTTCTTTTGTTCTGGTGTTTCTCCTTTGTTCTCTTCCTTTTCTCTTTTACTTGATTGATCAGTCTTTTGCATCTCTTTGTGTAACTCTTTGACTTCCTCCTTTTGGACAAGCTTCTATTTGTTTTTATCATGTTGTTTATTGGCTTGTTGAGGAACCCTAGGGTTGTCTCTTTTACGGATTATCCTAGCAGCTTTCCTATTGTTTTCAATTGTTAATGCTATCTTTTGCGCTTAAGCTAAATCTCTTGGGAACCTATTTCTCAGTTCATACCCTATTTTACAATTGAACGCATTCAAATAAACACTCAATGCTATAGAGTCTGGAAACTTTGATCTAGGAGGTATCTTATTTTGCAATTTGTTGAATCTTCGGTTAAAATCATAAATTGAGTCATTCTGATTTTTTTTGAATCTACATTAATTCATGAAGAGTAGCATCTGGTGCACTTAGATTCCCATATTTCTCAAGGAATCGATCCTAAAATTCTTGGATAGCATTGATAGAAGCTATTGGTAAGCTATTGAACCAATCCCTAGCTTCTTCAGTATGTGACATCATGAATAGCCTCATGTGTAAAGCTTCATATGGCACATCCAAATCTTGGATGAAAGCATTGAAACTCCTTAAATGATCTTCAACAGTAATTGCACTACTCCCTATAAACTTTGGAACAAGAATTCTCCAACTACCATCCATTGGGTAAGGGTATAATTGAAACCCTATCAAGTCGAATTGTCTAATCATTGTTGTGTATTGATGGGGGGAGGGTTAGGTTGGTACTGATACTATACATCGGATCACTGTATTGTGTATGATGATGTGGCACATAATGTTGACCATGAGGAGGCTATGTATTTGTATATTGTGAGGGAATATGCAGTGGATGGTTTGGCTATTTGTACCGATTCCCTATTTGATTGTGAGGAACCTTTGATGGATTAGAAGGCACTGTACTATTATTACCCTACTTATGAGGTGGTACATACTTTGGGAAACTAGTTGTTTGAGTAGTAATTTGGGCTTTTTGCAATTTGATGTCTCTGATTGCTTGTATAATTTGGGCTTTCTCTTGTTCAAATTTTAGTTCTTCTAGCTCATTTTTATAAAACTCAAACCGTGATTTTACTTCTTTATGAGTTGAAGATTCAAAATTTTCTTGAGGAGTTACATGATCAACAAACTCATTTTGGTTACCCTCCATTCCTTGTTCACATTCCTGTTGATATCTAAGTCCTGCTTCGATTCTAGCATCAAACTTTGGTTTTTTTTTTAGGATTATAAAAAGGATTTCTTTGTTCCTTTGGGGTACAAGGTTCTGCACTTGAATTATCTCTCCATGTATCATAACGGTCATATGTTTCACAATGTGGTCTTAATTCTTTTTCTTTGTTTGTCATGCACATGTCCTGATTTATCTTCTTACCCTTATCAACCCTATCATCTTTGTGTGTACACTTACTATTTCCAGCAGGACCCCCAGTATGACCTCCCCTATATTGAGATCTTCTCCCATTCATGTTGAAATTTTTTTATCAGATTCGCTACTCACTTTCTTAAAAGTGAGAAATTTTTTTGTTGTTTCTTATTCCCAGTGGAGCCTATATAAGATTTCTGACTCTATGACTAAGGCCCTAATTTTGAGTTGATTCCCCAGCAGAGTTGCCAATTTTTTAGCTCTCAAAAATGTAGGTAGAATGCCTCAAGAGGTTGCCAATCTCTTGATACATTTCAAGGTAATAAACAAGGTCAAATGGTTTAGACCTTCTACTCTTCAGGTGTTGCTAGACCTAGGTGGGTGTACCTGTATGAGTGATGTAGAATTAACTTGTGCTTATCTCTTTTGAATTGTTTTTCCCACAATGGTAGATGGGAGTGGACAAATAAAACTTGATTTGGTATAAATTGTATAGCAATATTAAAACTAAAACCTAATGTGTTCAGTTAACAGATGTAAAAAATGAATGAAACTAAATGATGAAAATGCAAAGACTAGTTCCTCATTGGGTATGCAGAGTCAAATGAAATCTAAATGAGCAACTTCTTTATAGAAAACACTCAAATTGTTTGGCATATATTTTAGTTTATAACTTGTATAAACATGCAAGACTATAACTAGCAAGTTCTTCTTAATGATCCAGATGAAATTCCCTTATTACTATGATAAATTAAAAGGATTTAATATTTTCTTGAAAGAACCAATTAATCAACCACACAGATACAACAAGTGTGCACTGACAAACTGAATATAAACTTGTTATATCAATTTAAATAACTAGAAAGCACCAATCTTGGAGACAACTTTAGTAATACTTTCAATGAACACAACAAACAATTGACACCAGAAATACACCACCACATTAAATGATTTTCATTAATATCTCCATATTCTTAAACATGCATCATAGTCTCATATCTGTGAAACATTGTATTCTACTTTATCCTTTTCCTATTCTAAGTTATCTTCTATATTCTCTATTCTTCCATATCCCTGTTGTTTCACTACCAAAACATATATTTATACATCAAATACTCGAAAGGACACATCCTTTCAAAAATTTCATATGTTTAAATAACAAATAGATTAAAGATAATCAGGCTCTGTTTAGCCATAAATGTGTAGCTAAAGCACGATTGAAATCTTTTTTGAAACTCAGACTGTCACACCAAATGTATTTTCGGTGAGACATTTTCAAATCTAGGGCGATATCCTTTTGCAACGTTCATTAAATCTTTCGTCAAAGCATCATGTAGTCTCCCCAACACCCTGAAGTCTTACTGACTATCGCAAATTGAATATTGTTATAATGTCCTATAGTCTCATTGATATTTGGAGTCTCACTAACAAATATCCTTTCATCTTATGTGTTTCGCTATGAATTTTGGACTCAGGGAGATGTATCATAGATTACTTTGCATCTCACCAAGATATGTCCTTTGGTATGTTTTCTAGTCGATGAGACATATTTACTTTCTCACCGATGAAACCTAATTTGGCAAGACATACGGGTTAGAAAGACTACATAACTTCATCTCGATAATCATTTATAGAATGCCCTTGCACTTTTTCGGCAAGACCTAATGCATTCGATAAGACTTCACTCTGATGACTTTTAGTTTGGCCAATATGTTTCCTTGTGTGTTGGTTGGTAAGACATATATGAGTTCATTGTGACTCATTTCGATGATAACTTTCTTACCGATATAATTTTTTCTATCACCCAGGCAATGAATTGTGTCCCATCGATATGTGCTTGTAGATGAATTTATTTGGTATGACATTCCTGCACTCTTGCCGATAGACTACAAAAGATACACATTAGTAAGGATGCTTTATGGAGTGGGTAAACCCTCACCATCTCTTGCTGATATGAATTATACTGTAAAATATTTAGGACCAGATGGATTCTACGGGACCAAATGACAAAATATGGGAAAAATGTTATGAAGAGAGGATTTTGTGCTTATGGTGAGGCCTATTTTGGAAACTCATGAATATAATCAACAATAAAAATTTTAGAATTTTACAGTTCTAACACAACCAACTCCATCCCTTGGGCACCCAAAACACTAATCTTCCCCAAGACACAAGTTGGACACTAACATTTGGTGCTCCACCTCATTCTTCCACCACCATTCCAGAGCATCCCCTCGATCCATACAAACCACTTACATTTCATAACATCATGATGGACTTGACATTTCAAGTGCAACCATCTTCATCCATCATAAAAATACCCAAATTGTGTTCAACACTACAAAAGGTAATGTGAACCAAGATCATCTACTAGGACAACAAGGGAAAGATAAAACCCTCACATAAGGTAAAACCTTCGCAAGAGGTTCAAACAACCCCATTGAAAAATGTGGTTACCCAAGCTACTCAAGTTAATCCACCATCCACATCAGCCCCATCTATCATCAATCTAAATAAAAACAACACATTGATCACAAACCCCATCAACAAAGGTAATACCTTGGTACTACATCAAACAAAACAAGGGAATCCTCAACACATCAATCAAGGGAACCCTTCTAATCAATTGATCCAAGGTCAGAATGTGCCATTGACATTGCAATATCAAATGAAACCATCATCATCTTTACCATTGATCCCCCAAATCATTACAAATCAAATGGGGTCCCAAACCTACATTCTTATCTCATAGTTGATAATCTTACAAGGAATGGTAGCACAAAACAACCCACAATTCATTCACACCATTATCAACAAAAACCCATTTCACATATCCCAACAACAAAACACTTCCATATTGCAAGCACAAAACACTCATGCTTTATCTTTGCAACAAGCATAACAAGCTCAAGCACGAAAAGCTTATCAACAAGCCTTGCAACAACAAAAATCTCAATAACAAGCTCAACAACAAGCCTTAGCTGCACAACAACAACAACAAGCTCAATAACAAGCCTTAGTTGCACAACAAGAACAATAAGCACAATAATGAGAATTGCTAGCACAACAATACTCTCAACAACAACAAGTGCTCACACAAAAAAAAACAACAACAACAACAAGGTTTATACTATAATCCCCAAAAATACATCATCAATACCAATACAATAGGAGCATATACACCTCTACCACGATCACCTTCATAGTATCAAACTCCACCTTACACACCATACAACATCTCACCCTATCAAAATCCCACTTACAAATCATTCGCCATACCAAAATACACAACATATGCTCAACCAAATCCATGAAAGTGTGTCATCATAGCTCAAGGTTCTCACACAACAAATCTAAGACATTCAAATGGAAAAAAAAATCCACATACATAATTAAATTTGTGCCCCTATCTATTTGATAGGAACATTGCATTTGTACCTTTCCCACTTGGTTTTGAGGTCCCTAAGTTTGATAAATATAGATGGAGGGGAAACTATGTGGAACATATCAAATAATTCCACATCATTTGTATGGAGATTTCCTAGAATGATTCCTATTTGATGTGCCTCTTTCCATGGATTTTGGCAGGCCTCGCCATTGATTGGTTTTCATAGTTTCCTCCAAGGATTAATAGATTTCAAGAAATCACTAATAGATTCATAGACCACTTCTCCTTCAATCTTGACATGGATGTAAGCTTAGAAGAGTTGTACACACCCAAGCAAAACAAAGGAGAATCCTTCACTAATTTATTACAAAGGTGGAGGCAAAGAGCTAGTAATAGCAAGTGGCCCATTCTCGACAAGCAACAAGTGGGGATTATCATAAAAAATGTTGATCCAAAGTTATCCTTCCACTTAAATATGCAATATATCAGTACTTATGATGAGCTTGTCCTTAGGGACCTCAACATCGAGAGGACCCTATTCTCACAATGAAACACATAGGCATATAAATACAAACTCCCATCTACTAGTTCAAATGACAAGCCCTACTTCTAGGATAAGAACAAGAATGTGACAAATGATGGCATTGTGGATGCTAAAGTGCTCCTAGGAAAAACAAAAATCAAGCAACCAATGTGCAACCAACCATACATCAAACTACACCACCACCACAGAATAACCAAGTCAATCACACCAACATGCAAAAAAGAGGACCCCCCAATAGGAATAACTATCGTAAATGAAAATACACACCATTGTGGGAACCTATTGAATCTATCATGTAGAAACTGGTATAGTCCAACTTGATTATGCTCCCCAATTTTTAGAACTATCAAGAACCTCAAGATAAACCACCTTGGTATAACAAAAATAATCTTTGCGACTTTAACAAGATTAAAGTACATAAAATGTCAAACTACATGAAACTGAAGAATTTTATCCAAGATATTATTGAGAATGGAGACAAAACTATTGATGTACTAGCAAGTAACTAAGACCTCAAGATATACAGGAATCCAATGCTAGATCACAACAAAGGTCATGATAATGGAAAAGGGAAGAATTATAATAACATGTAGCATGTTTATTCCAATGCAATCATGATAGAAAACTAGGATGTGAATACCCCAATCCAACTCAAAATGATCTGACTCAAACAAGGAAACAACCCTTCCAATACTATTCACTCAACTTTCACCAAACACACACCTTAAGGCTTGTAGCCCTCAAAAACTAACTTTTCCCAATATCTTTTAGAGAAGGTTATAAAAAGACCTTAAAAACACCTTCTAAGACACACTTCAAGTCCTATCACCACCTACCAAAATATCTTATAGGGTTTCTTTGAAAAAACATTGAAAACCAATAGGTTGCCCTACCTTTTAGGCCACCAAATAGTCCTCTTTTACAAAGGGGGTACCTTCTAAACACCTATTTTCCACCCAATCTCAATTGGAAGTCACAATTTCTGATACAAAACAACAAAATACACCCTCATTCATCAATGCCATGACCACTATGATGTTGTACTCTAAAACCCTCAATTTACTTGCAAAACACAAGGGTTTATTGAAAGTATTGACCACCGGGCTTACCAGACTTCTCCAAGGCCTCCAACACTTCATAAATACCCTAAAAAAACTCAAGTAACCCTTACAAAGATAATACATTCAACATTACATCAAAATCCCTCTTTAACATCCTTTTTTTACAAGGAAAACTCACTATCCAGCCCTAGGGAATCATCCCAAATCAACTAACTTAACTCCTATGCCTACCAAAACATGTGAACACCTAATTACTAATTATTGGGACCCATTCCATGAGTTACAGTGACCACATTGAGTGGAATGGGTCAATTCAACATTTTAGAAGACAATCAACCCTAATTATAGGGTTAATAGGGCAACAATAGTAAAATGAAGAATTCTCTCTCCAAACTCAATTTCAAGACCTCAAACCTATCAAAAATTGTATTTAATTCATCCTTCTACACAACACAATGAGTTGAAAAGAACATACAGCCTGTACGGGGTTGTACAGTTTCAAGAAACTACAAAATTACATATTTTTTGTAAAAATAATGTTCCCATTGATTTAGAAATTTCAATCCAATCTATTCCAACCACTTCTCAAGCCTTTTTAGGATTCTTATACATATTCCATTCAAAAATACCCTATAAAACTTCTATGACCATTCAACTTCCTAAAGTTGCATTTTTTCAATTTCTTGTTTGAAAACATTAACACTTTTTTGCAACTTTTGACTAAATGACATTAATGACTCAAAACCTCCCAATTACATAGAAAATGGTCTCATTAGACCTTATTTAACACTAATACACTTTATCTAATTCCAAAATGCTCCAACACGTCTACTTGACATATTGACATACATGTGAAATCTTCGTGTGCTTGGGTGCACCTGCACCATACTCCCTACCAAAAGAAAGTCAAGTCCCTTGAATACTTTGTTGCACCATTTCTCTACTTGAACCTTCTTGTCCTCTTTCTCTCCACATGTTCTAGCACTTGGTAACCCCTTCCACCTAGTCAGGTATTGGAAAATTGCACCAATAGTGATCTTGAATTTGCTCATAACTTTCCATTGTTTTTCCTTTGCAATTTTTCTTTTGACCTTTCTCTTGCCAAGAACTAATGGTGTACTTACCTCTATACCTGAAAAAAAATATTTACCTTTTTTCCATTGGATATTCTTCTTCATCATTTCTACTACATGATTGAACTCACTCACTTGCTTTAACCAAACATCCACTTTCACTTCTCTTTCTATCTTCACATCTATTTTTAGATCCTCTCCTCTTGGAACCTCTATGCAATTAGACTTACAAAATTTTGTCATGAAAAATTGTAACTTCCTTCCAACCTCCTATCCAATCAATGGAAAAATTACTTTTGCCACTATGACCTCTCTAGGCCATTCTTTCCTTTCCTCTGGAAACTTACTCCCACTTACCTCATACCTTCCTCTTATCAGGGTCTCTGCCACAAGGATATTTGTATCATCTAATCCAAAAACCTTTGCACTACTAGGTTCACACACTTCTTGTCCCATCAATGGACAAAGAATCATCTCTTGTACACTCTCATCATGCTTTAATAATTTCTCTTGCTCCTTCACAAGGAGTTCTTCTTTGATCTCTTCTACCTCGTCTTTCACCACCATCATCTTTGCTTCTTTCCTTTCTACCATTGCATCATTCTACAACACTATTGTCTTGACATCTTCCAACCTTTAAGTTGCTTCAACATCTATCTCCCCTTCATCCTCTACTTGCAAAAATTCTTTCTTACCTCTTTTATTACCATTGTTTCTTTATCCTATCCTTCTTCATTTTCCATCAACAAAATATAATGTGAATGACACCCCATCTTTCTTAATATGAAATGTATTTTTCCTTCCATCGTATAAGGAATACATCTCATATTTCCATGGTATCCATAACAAAAAATGACATACACTCATAGGTACTGCATCACATAGAATCCTATCTCTATAGCGACCAATCTAAAATTCTACACATGCTTGCTCCTTAACCAAAAAAGAATGTTCACCATTCAACCAAGAAACATAATAGGGATTCTCATGAGGTAACCTTTCCAAATTTAAATTGTCTACCATTTCTTGTTCTACCATGTTATCCAAACTACCTAAATCCACCATTACCTTACATACCTTGCCTTTACACTTGCATCTGGTCCTGAAAATTGCCTTCATAGCATCTCCTTCTCTTTGATCAACTCTCTAGTTTCCTTTTCCATGTCCTTTCAATTTCCAACTGTCTTCCTCTTCAAAATTTAACTCTTCACCTTCAAAGATCTAATCCCTATAGCTTTGATACAACTTGATAGCAAACCAAGATGTGAATACCCCAAAACAACTCAAAATGATTAGACTCAAACAAGGAAACAACCCTTCCAACACTATTCACTCAACTTTCCCCAAACACACCCTAAGGCTTATAGCCCTCAAAAGCTGAATTTGCCCAATATATTTTAGAGAAGGCACAAAGATACCTTCAAAATAACTTCTAAGACACACTTCAATTATAAGGGTATCTAATAGGCCTAGTACATGTAATATGCTCAAAGCACCACACCTATAGAAGCATACAATGGACCATACTATCAATTTCTTGAAATACAAACTGACCAAGATCATAATACAAGTGTGCTAGAATGTAGTGGACCCAAGCATAGATTATCCTCTACTCTTACATCCCTTGTATCAGATGTACCAGTCCCCCATCCAACTGTGTCGCTCGTCCATCTAGATTGAGAACCAATGCCACTATGTGCATCATAATTGGTCTAACAACAAGATCTCATGAATACAACAACATGGGAAGCTTGATCCATGCTCTAACCCTCTCATCATGTACAAGTACATCCAAATAATAGCGCATATCTCTCTTCTTCTCCTGAAATGACTGATCCCCCCATAAATACACTCACCCTCCCCGAATAGGAACTTAGAGAATGTGGTGTATGTCCTCGAGTGTGATGGTCCTTTCCCCAGTGGGAAGATGAAAGGTATAGGTATCTATATCCCAACACTCGCACAAAGCCATCAACATGGAGTCATGGTATCTCATCGGTGACATAAGATATGTCCAATAGATACCCACTGATAGTGTTGGTGCATGATCTCTCAAAAACATAAATTTCCTTCCCCCTAGCCACTATCGCGACCAAGCAGGAACCTATCAAAATCATCACAAAATTCTCTAAATTTCATCTAATATTTTCAATTTTCATTATTTTCTTCATGCAACTGTACTAAAGCTAATATAGTGTGCTTAACTAATGGCCCTAAACACTTTAGAACCCTTTTAGACATTTCAAAAATAAATAGGGACACTTCGCAAAGAAATGAGACACTTTGTGAAGAAATGGGACACTTTGTGAACAAAAGGGACACTTTGTGAAAAAAGGGGACACTTTGCAAAAAAAGGGGAAACTTTGCAAAAAAAGGGAGCACTTTGAGAAAAAATTTCCAAGAACCCTAAGTTAACCTATCCATGCATAAACATCATTAAAATACTATCAAATCACAACGTGAAAGTTACAGAATCGACTAACCTCATGATACAAATTGCCACATGCTACCTACTCACATAGATCATCAAGCCAAAAAGGTGTGTAATCCCATCTGCTCGACATGTTCTTCTCTCACTCATCACTTTCAAGCTACACAAAGGTAAAATGAATAGTAAGTGTTAAATTCTTTAATCACTTTTCACCTCTTCTTACTTTTACACATTATCATAGGGTTATTGTCTCTTAAAGGCTTCATAACATATATCTCCTTTAAGTCATCATAATACGTGCAAGGGTAATCCATTTTTTATGCCATTTGATGCATTGGAATCGTGATCTCACACCCGACATCATCATTTTCCTATCATTATGTGGCATGGTACTTGGAAATTCCCTACGATATGATGTTTCTTGTTCAATGTGGATGGATTTATACCTTGATTCCCCCTCTATAAAGCAAGTAGAATCAAGGAGGGGCATACATATACCCTCAAACTAGATTCCTATGAGTTAGATAAAGTATTTTTTGAGAAATTAAGGAATGTGTGTTGTAGGATGCAGTTCCTAATGTTGTGGTTGTGCAAATAACTACACTGGGGGCTTCATTCTCTTGTATTTTTTAATATGTATCCTTTTATGTATTAAGGTGCATCATTTAGAGTCCTTTAGCTTAAATATTCACATAGAGTCATATGGGCACTAAAGTGGGGGCTAAAAGTGTCATACAAAATTGGACCCTCTTAAGAAAAGAGACAATTTCACGCATAATTAGACCCACTTTTGAGTCCCCTCACATCATTTCTCCTTCAAAACAACATTTATAGGCCATTTAGACCTATTAATTTTGATCTAGAGGTCTATTTCACCTAAGAAATTACATAAAACCTAACAAACAATAATTAATGACATCATACCCCAAAAAAAAACCTTCAAATAGTAGTAGTGGGACCCATTCACCACCTTGGGTGAATGAGTCCCCTCTATTGGGAGCCATTCACGAAGGGTGGTGAATGAGTCCCCTTTGAGGGAAAATTCAAAATTAAGGGGGAATTTAATCAATTTAACTTTTATTTCTAGCGAATGTTGGCCTCTTAGGTCTAATTAATGGGAAAATAAGGTTTTGTTGCTTACAAATACACATTTCAATTCATTTTACACATTTGTCTATCATCTTTTATCATCTTTTTATCATCTCTCAAGAACAATTTTTAGGGTAAACTCTTCTACAACATGTTTCATTAGCAAAAGTTGAAGTTTTAAGGCAACAAACTAGGGTTTTTCAAGGTCTTGAAGCTCACTTTTCTTGTCAAGATCCAACATTGCAAAGGTTTAATGATGGATTCCTATGGTGAATCATGAAGAAATCTAGGGTGAAGAGGTGCAACCAGCCACCAAATCATGCCTAAGGACTTGGTTTCATATTGATTCCATCTTCCATTTTCACTCTATCTTCAGATTAATGTTTGCATTGTGTTTATTTAGCATTTTCATGTCATTTTATTCCTATGTTTCATGTGTTGTAAGGTTTCTAGGGTTGATATATTGCATCATTTCAATCACTCTTGCATGTCTTGTTCTAGAGCCATAGAATAGGACCCTTCTTACATTTCATTTTTCTCTAGTCTTTAACACATCTAAGGGTAGGGTTTATGAAAAAAAAATTATATTCAAGGTTTAATTACCTATCTAGGGGTTTCACTAAGGAAAACCCCCATTAGACCAACTCTTTTAAGTTGTTTTGTAGGAATTTTCTGAGATCCAGAATCAGTTTTACATCAAAAATTGTTGTGCAAGTGTCAAGGTACAAATCTGAGTTTTGAGATTGCAAAAATTAGAAAGAGGATTGATTTTCCATTCATGAAGAATGAGTCCACCCTAAGATGTAGAATTGAGTCAGATGTAGTTTCAAATCCCCGACTATCAGAAAATAGGTTATGTGCATAAAAATCTTGATTTGGGACTTATTCGCCCAAGGTGGCGAATTAGTCCTAGTTAGCCCAAGTTTAGATTTCATCAGCTTTTCAATTGTTCTCTATTCCTCTACGGCTCTTTAGGTGCACATATTTTGAGAAACAACTTTTTGTTTGGTTAAAAGTTGCATTTTTGTTCATTATTTTAATCTTTTTGCAAACAACACTATGTTTTCAAACAAACCATAAATCTTAGTTTTACATTCATCTTTAGTCATTTAGATTAGTCAGTTTCATTTGGTTTAATTCATCTATCCTAGGTAACATTGCATACATCCTAATTTGAGTGATACATTAATATTTGTGGCCCTATCTCTCTCCTTTTAGGTGAAAAACCCTAGAAGTAAAAGAATAGTCCATAGGGTCCCAAAACTATATGTTTTACATCATTTTCAAATGGATTGGATGTCCTTGATCTAGTGAGACAGCTTGTTTGGCTTTTGGAATAAACTTCCTTCTACACGTTGTACTTGGTTTGAAACTTTTTGACTTCTTGGCACTATTTCTTTCATTACGCAACTATTTTCTTGCCAGTTTTATCTCCTTTAGCAAATTAGCTATCTCTTATGTAAAAAATACTTTGGAAACCTTCCATATGCATCATCTGTGGAGTGAAATATTCTCCTTAGCTTCTTTTCAAGTGATAGCTTGACTTTTAAACTTCCTTCCTTATAGTGACCTGCATAGAGAGCAAGCTTCTCATTAGAAGATTATTAATAAGATCAAATAATAACTAAAGGATGAAATACCACTTGAAGGACCCCCATATGAGGATATTTTATAGCCTCCATGGCTATCACTCTACTTTTTTTATCATTTTCTATTTACCATTAAACTCTCAGCACCTCTCCCCTTGACTAATCTTGGTGTGCATGCATTTTACTTTTGAACTATAGGATGTGTATTTAGATCATTTGGTTCCTCTTTATAGACTTGGGTTACCATCATGGAGTGTAGTGTTCAATTCCCAAGGTCCTCTTATTAGGCTTGAAATGAACATTTAGCCTCACCGATTGTACCTCATGACTACCCATTGCTCCCTATTAGTCATTTTATTTATTAATCAGTCATTGGAGGCCCTCTTCAAATTTCAACCTTAACTTGATATAGGTGTCCAAAACCTCTTGTTGACAGGATCAGTCCTTCACCCACCCTATGCCATGCACCCCCCTATAGCATTTTGTTGTGTAAGGATGGTAGCATTTCATGAACATCATTGACACCACTTCCCTAAAAACTTCTAATTACCTTGCAATGAAGCTTGCATTATTTAAATTGAGCAAATCCATATGTATTTGTCTATTCCACATACATTTAAAAAAATGATGAACATACCCCTACATCGTAGACTTCTAAATTATCCCAACATCTCTACATTTAGTATGTCATATGGAGAAACTAAGGGTGGTGTGAAATTTTCAATAGCTCCTCAAGTTAAATTCACAATCTTTCTCCTCTTGACAGTTCAAACCCCCACTTCATCTTGGTGAGCCAATGAATTCATGTACTTGCGATGGGATCCTTAGCTTGAATTGGTAATGCGAGTCATTTGAAGAAAAGATGTTGTGGGAGGCTATTTGTAGAATGCCATGGCTAATGGTCAAGGATACAATGACATTAGAAGATGTGAAACCTGCACAGAGGGAATCTATGGAGGAGTTGTGGGATAGAGGAGCATGGAGCACTATTATGAAGATGATGGAAAAAAGACAAAAAAACATCCACTTAATAGGCTCCGCACAATGGCCCTTCTAGGAATTGATAAAATCATACCCATTGCTTCCCTTGACCATGCATTTTTAGTGCAATATAAAGGTTTAATAATCCCAACCCCATTCGAGCTCTCTTATTCGCACATGAAGACAATATTATCAATGATTGTCTCTTGATCTATTGAACCCATAATGTGTCATCTACTAAGAATTCTTTAAATGTAATATATAGAAAGGTCCAAGGAGGAGCTAAATGACCCCCTGCTAGTCCATCATTTTATATTTTATTACATCACATGATAATGGCTTTGTAAATGCAACCCCACCAATCCTTATCACAATGCCAAGGCGCTATGTCATTGACCAAAAATCAACTAATCTTACTCGTAGATGAATTTTCTTGTTAAAACCTTAATCACTTCCGACATCATGCATGGTCTACTCATCTTCTTTCTTCTCTAAAATATGGTACTATCATACTAGAAATGCTTAGAAATGCTTTTGATTTGCATTCTCATTCAGTGTCAATCACTTGATCCTTATGTCATAGAATTATGATCAAGCATGTGGAAGGTTAAGATCATTACAATAATCCAAGTAGGGAGATGGAGTGGCCAAGCTGTGTGCGGGAGCCACTATTGGGAGTTCCCTCAAGACAAACATCTATGAGGATTGTGTGACTAGTGAAGAAGAATTCCATCAGGCATGAGAATCCAGATGACTACTATTGAATTTCCGTCAAATGATGGCCCTGGGAACTATGACCATTATCGATACCTTCCATGCAAGACAACATACCCCACTCGACATGCCCCATTTCGGATCATCCTGGGATTTTCCCAAATTGATACAGAGTGATGATCCAATAGCATTGGTGCCCCAATTTAAAAACATTACTGTGTTACATCAAGAATTCATTCAATTATTGAAGTGGAGATCTTATTGGCACTAAATTTTAATATCTGCATTAATATATGTGATAGGGCTCGTGGTCTACAAACGTAGGGAGAAATATGACCTCACAGGGAAGAACCTAGAGTGTAAGTTGAAGGACATAGGGAGAAGCTACTGAAAAAAATGTAGATGAACCATGCAATGGTAGTGGCCCCCATTCATACAGGCCTTCCAAAATAGAAAGAGCTTAATGTTGTTCTCTATATAACACAAATAGAAGGCTTGCACTAGCTCCCCTTTAGAACCTCAATCTTAGGAATCACATTCAACCGCAATCAACAACACCGTGCCCTTGTCAGTCCTCCATTATTAAAAAAATCATGTTCAACCTCAAACAATGGTCAAAGCTAACATCTTGCTAGTCCTCCAGCAGGAGAAGATTTTTTCTTCTATCTAGTCAAAGCTTTGAAATTTGCAACTAAGAGTTGTCCAACATCCATGGCTGCAGTACGTGAGTCAGGATCCCAATAGAATCCTCCTAATCTATCAAACCTGTCCCATCTCTTCCTCTCTATGTACCAATGTCACTCTGGTAGAATCTAAAATTTGGCATGGGGCACATGAGCATGGGTGGCTGAAAAGTCAGGGGAATCCAATGCCATCCTTGAGTTTTCCCAATCTGAATATGTCTCTTAATTCTTAAAAAATGTTGCAGCATAATTGTGGATGGAATGAGTCTCATCCTATTTTAGCTCATCAGTCAAACTATTCCATCCCTGAGATAAACATCTCCTCATGGTTTCCTCCTTTGCTGTTGTTTTTACCTCATACTCAGTGTAAACTTCCTCAATCCAAGGCATAATCCTATTACCATAACTTGGTATGAGCAACATTCTATGCCATTCTTTATAAATATTCCTTGGTTTGCTTGATTCAACTCTAACAGATGGAGGGATATCTGATTCCAACTATTTATAATCATTATGTTTTTGTCCCCAACTAATCTAATTTTGCAATAAAGACATGAATGCTCTCAATTGAACATCCCCAACATACAACAATGGGTTCCAATCATGGTCTTTTGTGATAGCATAATTATGTAAATAAAATTCACATAGAAAATTCTTCATGTCAAGGGAGGCAATCCAATAAGCATTGAAAAATTCCATAGGGGTATCAATAGAAGGATTCAAACCTGAGGCAAGTCTTGACATCTTAAAAGAGAGATATTTCTCTTTTAGGAGCTGAGCATAGACACTTGGGGGTTCTTTACATTCTAGAATCTTGGGTACAAAAGCTGCCATATCATCTACCCTCTACTTTAGGGTAGCAATTTCTCCATCTTTTTCCTCAATTTCTTCATCCTTGTTTTGAATTTCCTCCAACTTCTATTTTTCCTTTTTCCATTCTTCCTCCCTTCTTTGTATCTCTTTCCATAAATTCAAAATTGTTGCATGTACTATAAAACTAGGAGGATTATGAATGCCTACCAATCTTTTTGTTGATGGTGGCTCCTCATATGACACTATTTGCATAGATTCAGGTTGTCCAGTTATCTATGGCTGTAAGGGTGTTGTTTCTTCTTCCTTTTCGTGTAGGGACTCTTATTCTTGTTGGAGCTGCAGGAGGTCCTACTGTAGGACTTCATGCTCATGTTGCAGGAAGTTCTAATTTTCCTCCAATTCTTCTACAATTCTAGCAAGATCATCCAGTGTTATGTTTTTTTCTCTCTTAAATATATATTCTTCCTCTTCAATATGCTCCTACTCCATTAGAGATTTAGGGTCTACATGTGAGATCTCACCAGGTTTAGGGCCTTCTTGCAGTGGTGTAATAGTTGCAGACCTAACTAGTCTTGATTTCCTGGGAGGTCTTTCACATTTATCCTTGGCTACAGGAAGAACAACATCAACCTTCCTCTTTTTCAGACTTGGTACTTTTATTTCTATAGGCTATGTTTTAGCTTTCCCTTTTCTCATTTCTACCTCTCTCTATTGTGCCTTGGTTTTCATTGAACTTTCTTTTTTTGAGTGCTTTGTTCTAAAAGAACCAATTTCTATGGTTTCCTCAGTTGTAAGAGGATTTATGCTAGAGCCAACACCAAAGGTTGAAGCACTAGGAATGGCTTTAGCCATGCTTACTCTCCTTCTAGATCTATGGGATCGAGGTATTGCCCTAGGTGGAAAATGCTCAACATTGACAAATTCTTCCTAGCAATAATCATGATCAACTTTAATAAACTCTTCCCAAGTCATTCCAAAAACATTACGCAAAGATTTTTCAACTAGAAATTTAATTAAGAAATAGTGGGAAACAAAATTATCCCTACCTTTCTGGGTCTCAACTGCCATGATTGAGAGAAGATTGTACAACACATTGGGCATATTCATCCTCCTTTCGTGCCTCATGTGATTCAAAAGCTTGAAGTGGATAGAATGCAATTTTGACTGGTGAACCTTACAAGTAATGTATTTGATGACATACACATCTATCTACTTCCACGGCTTAGGAAAAGACATTCCTTTTGCACCCTGCTTTTCTATGCTATATGGGGGGTCATTTGGTTCTACGAATTCAGCCCTAGCTGACCTAGAATCTCTATAAATAGGGTAATTTTCACCATCAACAAGTAAGCTTGTAACCTCTACAATTCTTTCCTCTATTTCCATAACTTCTAACCCTTTTACTGTGGCTTTTCCTTCTAAGAATGTCTAGGAAAATTTAAGGGAAATTTCTTCATCAAAACCATCTAACTTTAAAAAGTAATATATCCATTCATAGTTTTGAAATTTAGCTTGGCATTGTGCATCCTGTAGTAAAGTATCATGCACCATGGGTTCATTTTGAACTAACCCACCTCCCATTGTCTATAATCAATCAAATGCTCTACTTTTTTCTTGCAATTCCCCTTCTAAAAATGAAATGCACTTCCCTGCAGTTTCCACTAAATTCTTTTGTTTTCCCTTTTTTCTTACAACACAAGATTTTGACAAGGTAATAATGGCAGGAAAAGCAGTAATAAAGGGAAATTGTGATAGGAAGAAATGGTAGCTGCAGTTATTGTCACTTCATGCATGCAAGTTGTTCTCTTGATTGGATTTAAAATTAGCTCATTTTAAAATTTTTGATGAAGCCTAATATGATTTGACACATGTACAATAAAATATTTACATCTTTTTCATTTCCCTCCCCCAAACCTAAATTTAGCAACTGATAGGCAATGATGGCATTTATGCGAATACCTATACTAACGTACAGTGATTAAATGAACCTACTTAAAAATGATTAAAGATAGCAGTTAATGTGCACATACCTAAATGTGTGGAAAATTTACTGCAAAGATTGTGCATAAAGTAACTCTTTCCTTGTTGGAAAATGAATTGAGCAATGAATGAACATGGGGTGGAATGAGGTGAGGTGGAATGAAGTGATGGAAGAGAGAGAAGGGTGGTGATGGATTGGTGGATGGGAAAATGATTAAGAAATGGACTTCCACATAAGTGAAAGTATTTATTATGAAAAGTATGTACCTCAATTTGGCTAACGGAAGGACACTAGGTCCACCACCTTTGGTTGTAGGAAGCTCTGAGTGTAAGTGAATTGTTGCATGAACTCTTCTTTAGAAGCTAGATTATGATATACTTTTAGGCAATGACTATTGAAAAGTAATTTGAACCTGATAGGATCAATGGTGGTAAGCTGAATGACTCCATTAGGAAAGACCTCAACAACTTCATATGGTCCTAGCCATCTTGTTTGCAATTTTCTTGCATTGTCCTATTATCTTAAATCATAGAGCAAGGCCCAATTTCCTGGTTTGTATTTCTTGTCCTTGATAAATCTTTCATGCCACTTGATTCTTTGATTCTGCACTACTTTTGTATGCTATAGGGTTGCTCTCCTTATTTCATCCAAAGCATTTAGCTGCATGATTATTTCTCTTTGTGCTTAAGAAATGTCCATCCCTAAATCCACTACATTTTGCATAGTTTTATGTTAAAATTGAATTAGCATCATATTTGTCTTTCCATACAACAACTCAAATGGGGTGAAGCCTGTAGTTGTTTTCCATGTTGTCCTATAGGCCCAAATAGCTTCAGGTAATCTATTTTCCTAATATTTCCTATGGATAGCTACTGTTTTAGTTAGGATGGCTTCAATTTTTCTATTTTTCACCTCAACTTGGCCATTAGCCTGGGGGTGATAAGGTGTAGACTTTTTGTGCCTTATATTATACTCATTCACTAGTGTTGCAACAAGATATCATGTGAATTGGGGCCCTTGATCAGTCACTATTTCTCTTGGAACTCAATATCTTGTGAAAATCTCTTCATAAAGAAATAATGCAACCTTGTTATCTCTTGCATGCTTCATGGCCTTAGCCTCTACCCATTTGGCTATATAATCAATGCATACGAATATATAAGACTTCCTATTTGATGGAGGGTTGATTGGTCCTACAAAATCCAATCCCCACTTGTCAAAGGGAGTGATTACTACTTGATGGAAGAGTGGCATCTCATCAGATTTGGTTGGTCTACCCATTCTTTGACATCTATCACATTTTCTAGTATACCTTCTTACATCCTTGTGGAGTGTTGGCCAGTAATATCCTGTGTTCAAAATATTCATTACTGTCTTTTTGGTTGCAAAGTGTCCTCCACATGGTTCATTATGACATGCATGAAAAATGTCATATGTCTCACCTTGTCTCACACATCTTCTCATGGCACGGTCATATCTTGTATAAAAAAAATATCCAACAATCCAAGAGAAAGGAAAATATTTTTCAATGTGTTCCCTTTTCTCTTTTGGGGAGAAGTGAGAAGGAACTCCATTTGTATCCAACTAATTGGCTATGTCAACATACTAGGGTGTTTGTACACTGAGAGAGAATAGATGATCATCAACAAAAGAGTCATCTATGGGCTGATTGTCTTCTGATATAGTTAGCCTTGAAAGAAAATCTGCAACAACATTATCCTTGCCTGGTTTATCCACAATGGTTATATCAAACTCTTGCATCAACAATAACCATCTTGCCAATCTACCTGTGATCAAAGGTTTATTCATGAGATATCTAATGGCTATATGATTAGTGTACACAAAGATTTGGTAGCCTATTAATGTAATGTCTAAATTTGTTCAGTGCATAGACTACTACCAACATCTCTTTCTTTGTCACTGCATAATTGAATTCAACTCCTTGCAAATTTTTACTAACAAAGTAAATAGCATTTTCAACAACTCCCTCTTTTTGTCCTAAGACTGATCCTATGGCATAATCTAATGCATTAGTGTGAATATGGAAATGTAGTTCCCATTGGGTTCCTTGAGTACAAGAGCATGAATCAAAGCTACCTTCAAGTCAAAAAATGCCTTGTCACAAGCTTTAGTCCACTAAAATTCAGCATCTTTAGTGAGAAGGGTATATAATGGTGTTGTTACCTTGTTGAAATCCTTGATGAATCACCTATAATATCATGCATGACCCAAGAAACTCCTAACATCCTTTTGTTTTGCAGGTGTGGGAAGATTTGTGATTACCTCAATTTTTGCAGGATCCACTTGAATTCCCTTGTGGGAGATGTAGTGGCCAAGAAATACACCCTCTATCATCATCATGAAGCATTTTTCACTATTTAAGGACAAGTTTTGATCCTCACACCTCTGTAACACTCTCTTCAGATTCTCCAATGCTTGATCAAAATTAGCACCATAAGTGGTGAAGTCATCCATATAAATCTCCATGCAATCATGAGAAATGTTTGAAAATATACTAATGACTACCATCTGCAAAGTTGTAGGTGCATTTCACAAGACAAATGGGAGTACCGAATAGGCATAGGTCCCCCATGGACAAATAAATTTGGTCATGTCCTCATCTTCTGGTGCAATTTGAATCTGGTTGTAGCTGTTGAATCCATCTAGAAAATAGAAGTATTGCTTTCCTACAAGTGTGTCCAAAACTTGATCAATGAAGGGTAAAGGAAAGTGATACTTTTTAGTGGCAACATTAAGTTCCCTGTAATCAACAAAAACTCACCACTTCCCCCCTTTCTTTGGCACAATCACTAATGGAGACACACACTAACTGTTTGAAATGGGGTAAATAAATCCTACATCTAGCAATTTCTGCAGTTCTCCTTTCAAAATTTCTCTTAGTGTAGGGTTAATCCTTCTTTGTGGTTGTCTTATTGGAGTGCAATCATCTCTTATATAAATTTTGTGGGTACAAAGTTTAGGATCCAATCCCTTCATATCATGATAATCCCATGCGAATGCATGTTGATGGAACCTTAATGGATTTTCCAATAATAGTTGTTTCTCTTCATTTAACTTACTATTAACATTCTGATATCTTCCCTCTGACACTTGTACTTGTGTAGTTAATTCTATCATGGTTGTTTCATTAATACATGGTACCTTTAGTTCATACATAAACAATGTATGGAACCTACTTGTTGTTGTAGGAAATCTATTTGTAGGAATAGTCTCTATAGGAAGATTTTTTGTAGGAAGAATAGGCAGAAGTGTCCTGACTGAAGTAGAAGATGATGCTTCCCCCACTTCATAATGGTTCTAAATGATGTTAGTCAACACTTCATCCTAATCTTGGAGTTGCATGACAGAGCTTCTTCCTAGCATCATAAGTTGTGCCAAAGAATTCACTTCCTTGGCCTCTTCACCAACTTGTGGCCATACAAAATCTTCTTCATCATGAGATGGCTAAGTAGGTGGATAAAGAAAAAAAATTTAGTACTCCTTCCATATGAAATGGTCATAGAACCAGACCGAAATCCAATGTATGCATCTACAGTTTCCAACCAAGTCCTTCTAAGAATGATGGGATACCCACCTAAAAGTAGCCTTAGGAGAAAGAATCATAAAATCTACTAGATATTCCCAAGAGTCTAGAACTACCACAAGATCCTCCACTACACCATCAAGCTTAATAGTAGAGCTATTAGTAAGCTGCAGGATAGGTGGAGTAGATCTCATACTTGTAATATTTAGTTGTTGGAGGATATCTTTTGTCTTTACATTGATTGTTGCCCCTAAATCAATCAGAGCAATCTTCACTTGGATCTCATTTATGACAACTTCTACTGCAGGACTACCTAGTTCATTATACTTGGGAATAGTCATTTTTCCCAACATAATATCAGCTAGTTGGTCCACCACATGAACTATAGTTAGGTCTCTCTTCTTCCTTCATGGCTTCTTAAGAAAAGATTCCTTGATAGCTTTGCCATAAATTGGAACATATTTTATGGCCTGAAATAGGGGTATTTGAACACATAAATGCTTTAGCTAATCCAAGATGTCAAAAGTGGTATCCTCATTTTCTTCTTTCTTCTTGGAAACTTCTAGTCTCTGGGGAAATGGTGGTTCTTGTCTAGTCTACTTAGCTTGGATTAGTTCAAGATTTTTAGGTGCTTTTGGTTGAATAAGATCATTCAGAGGCTCCTCCTCCTCTTCCATGGGAATTTTAGTAATGATGGGCTTAGAAGGGGTTGGTAGATTGGTTCTTGAATGCAAATGGATGTCACTTACACTCACAGCTTATGCAGGCTAATATTGGGGTTTTCTATTAGGATTGAGTGTGGGTTGAGTTGGTAGTCGAGTTGGTTTAGGAGCATTTGAGCTTGGGTTAGTAGGTGCAGGAATTATAGTAGGTTTTTGGGGCTAAGAAGGTGGTTGCATGTAGTTGGTGTTTTGAGTAATCCATTGTTGTCCTCCTCTCCATTGATTTGTTTGCTACCAATTTCTTGGAGGTGGTTGTCAGTTCCCTTGAAATTGTGGCCAATTCCCTTGAGCTTGTTGCCATTGAGGTGGAGGACTCTAGTTGCTAGGCCAACCATTTGGAGGGTTACTCCAAGGCTATGGTGGATATCCTCCATAACTTGGTGGATATGGGGGCTGACATTGGTTACCAGATGAATAAGAGTTAAAATATGGTCCAACATAAGTTAGTGGATCTAGTGGCATAACTTGTCTAGGAGCCCAAGGCTTCCTTTGTGCAACATAGTATACTTGGTCTTCTTCAATTTGAATTGGCTTGAAATCAGGTGGAATTTGTTTGATTTCTAGGTTAGCTACCATCTTACATCTGCTGTCCTTCTTCTTTTGTCTATAGTGGGGACAATACTCTATTAACATCATCTCTACCTCCTCTTGCTTCTTTTTGGCCTAAAGTGTATCTAGTTGAGTAGCTAGATTGTTTATAATGTCTTGCTTGAAATCTGCCAGCAAATGAGTGATCTCCATTCTTGAAACTCCACTGGTGGTTGACTTACCCATGGAAGAGTGATAAGCTCTCCCTTTTTTGAAGCTACCCTAGAGTAATTATAGCATATTTTCTTGATATATTCCCATGGAATTTTAGAGATATCTCCTCCTACCATGAGGTCCAAATCATTAGTGTAGCTGTGATTGATTCCTCTCAAGAAAAGTAAATTTTGTGAATCCTCATTAAGTGCATGGTGTGGAGATTTTTTCAAACAAAATAGAAACCTTGCAATGTAATCTTTTGAGCTCTCATCTTCCTTCTACTGCATCCTAAAAATGTCTCCTCCTCTCATGTCACTACCCCTATAGTATTCCTTGTACTTCTCAAAATTTTGTCTTCATGTCTTCCCAAGCTTCCACAATATCTCTACCTAGCCTTATGAACCATCCTAATGTAGCCTCTTTAAAAGTGGTGGGAAATAACTTAAGCCTATTGGCATTAGTAGTGTAATCATAACTTCTATAGAGTATTTCAAACTCAAATAAAAAGGTATCAGGATCTTCTGTCATAAGTCCATAAAATTTAGGGAGTGTTGAGGTAGGAATGTTCTTGATGTTTTCAACTTCATTTTGATGAGAAATGGGGAAAGGAAAGGATGGTTGAATTTTTCTGTTCCCATTTGCATCACCCATTCCTACTTGATGTCGGTCAAATATAAAGGGGTTCTTAAGCTGATTTTGATCTTCTGAGGAAACTTCAGAGCTGGTCAGATCAGGATATGTGTCTACAAGGGATGTGGATCTTCATCTTCTTCTTCTTCCGGCAGGCTCTGGTACTCAACTAGCTAGAATGGACAAGGATTATTAGGAAGGAATCTCCCATAAGCATCCCTTCTCCTTCCTATCTGCATGTGGTATCACTTCCTATTAGTTAGCTCACACAAATAATTGGTAAAGAATTAGGGGGGTCATTACTTCCTAAAGGAGGATATGCTAAGAACAACTTCCAAAAATAATATAGCAAGAAAAACTACCAATGACTCCAGAAACTTCCTAGCTTGACACCATCCCCAACAATGGCACCAAAAAATTTGGCCTTGTATAATGACCTCATAACTTAGCCTTTATAGCCATGATTCAGAGATTGGACATCTAACTTGAACAACCATTCAATCATCATGATAGTGCAAATAACTTGTCAACCTAGGGATGTGAACTTGAAATGGGTCAGCACTATATTTGCACTAGGGGCTCAAGTAGTCATTGCATTCTACAGCTAAGAAACACAATACTAAAAGTAAATTGCTAAAAGGAAATAAAAAAATTGTTGAACATCAACCAACAACTATGCTTAAGCTGAAATGCAAAGCAAGAATGAAAATCTATGTGACAAACAAGGACTACTCTATCTACTTTGGCTGCAGGAACAGTCACAAAATGGAATTCTAGTGGCTACAAGGATAGTCAATGCCAAATTTCTAAGTACCAAACAACAAGCAATAATAAACTAATGCTAAACTAAGAAGATGGATTACTCACCAAGTGGGCCCCCTTGGATAAGTATCCTCTAAACTAACAAGAACTTAGATGCTCGAACTCAAAACTTTATTTCATTCACTGTAAATCATGGATACAAAGAGTAATGTATGTAGACACGTAAAATATATTGATTGAAATTGTGCGTCTGATCCTAACTCACTAACATCGTTTCTTCCTAAATCATTCCTCAGTTTCACCATTTAATCAAATCCTCCTTATCTAATTAAATTCATCAATAGTTCTCTCTTAATTAAATAAATCATTTTATCTAATTAAGTCATCCCTTTTGTTAATTAAATCAATCCATCTAATCTAATTATCCCTATTTAATTAAATAATCAAGTTATTTGATTAAATCTCTAAAGTCTATCTATTAAATTAAATAAATTAAAACCTTATTTGATTTAATCTAACACCATATCTTTTAATTAAATAAATCAAAATCCTTATTTAATTAATCTCTTGTCATATTCCTCTTTTATTTGATTTAAATAAATCCATAAATTTGAGTCAAATAGATCACATCATCTAACCTCTCTCATTAAATTAATTAACCCTTAATTAATTTAATCTCATCTCATGTCCCACCCTCTAGATAATGCAAGTTGCACATGAAAATAGATTTAATTCATTTATTAAATCTCTATTTTCCTCATAAGGAATCTTTTCAAATATTCTCTCAATTTGAATTCAAAAATTCCAAGTGAACATGTACATCCAACAAGGCAATAAATTCATCTTACATGTCCTTTTCCTTGAGACAAGTGGCATTTATTACATTTTCCCTTCCCTCTTACATGTCATTTCAACAAATTTGAAATTCAAAATTATGCATTTATTGGCACAAACCCCAAATCTTGCACATCCTTCATCGATTCATAGCTTGACAAGTGGCATCATATCATTGGATGAATGTTAGTCCCACATTGCTTAAATTTGGATATTCATCCATCTTGACATTTTATAAATAAAGAGCTCATATCCTCATTTCCTCATCCACAATCTAGGCAAAGTTACCATGCTCAAATATCTCTTGAATTTCATCCATTATTATTGAGTCATAGCTAGGTTTTGCAAATTTTGGCTTGGAGTTCCCATTCTTCATCAACAAAGTGGATCAATCATCTTCAACACATCAAGCTTGCATAATAGGAATTGGGAAAGGGCCAATTTTCACATCAAATTGGCACCAATTCCCCCATGGAATCATGAGTTTGCACATTTAAATTAGGATTCAAGCTATTTCATTGTTTTCATGTTGTTCTTCCTTGTTTTCTTTCCTATTTTGAGTTTGTAAATGGATTTCATGGGAAATCCTTGTTTAAATTGTTTACTCATGTTGTTTTGCAAGTACCAAGGCTGGGGTTTGCACATTTGGTGCTAGAAGGAAGGTTGGATATCATTCTTTCTCATCTTTTCCCAAAATATCCACATTTTTCCTCACAAACAAAAAATTTCAATGCTTTGAGCTCAGTGTCACTATTTTGGCATTGTTGTCTCTTTAGGGTCGCTATATAGCACTGCTCAAAATCAAAACTGTGACACTGGACTCGTACCGCCAAAATATTTGAATTTCTAACTCTGTCGTTGGACTCGTTGACTATAAGGAATTTTAAATTTTTAAAAAATTGTGACGCTAAAAGGAAATTGTGACACTAGGTAAAAAGTGCGACGTAGTTGAGCTCTCTGTCCCTACATAGAGCGACACTGATTAGCAAGTAGCGCTGTGAGGGCACCGCTGGGAAATCAAATTGTGACGCAGTTGCGAGTTGCGACCCTAGGAGACAGTAAAAAGGGGATATCTAATTTTTAGCACATGCTTTTGATTTATGATTAATTTTTCTTTTGTTTTCTGCTTTTTAATTTTTTTATTTTCCATAATCTGACTAGTTTTTATTCCTTGTAGGTTGGAGAGAAAAATCAAAGAAAGAGGAAGCATGAGGAAGATGTTTCATTAAATCAAAGTGTTTTTAAACACTTTAGTGTTTAACCTAACACTTTGTTAAGGAATTGTAATCTTTTTTCTTCCTTAGGATACGGTTGACGTGTGTTTTGGCACAACATGCAAACAAAATATTGCTACTCTATTTATCCTGAAAGAGAAAAAAAAAACATGGATGTCTTAGCTCCCAAGGTCCTTGTAGTTGGTTCTCAACTATGCTAATGTTGCTTAATTAGTCAATGTAATAGTAATATTCAAGGGGCCTATTGGTGTTGAGCTTCTGGATTGTGCTAAGATCAAACATGAAATAAAAACCTAATTTAACTAGGGTTTTTAAAGAAACAACAAAAGATAGATCAGGGTTTTGGGACAGAAAAGAACAATAAATCATCCAATTTTAACCAGATTTGTTAGCTTCAAGGAATCGCAAACTAAAACTGCAAAACAAAGTAAACTTGTGATTGACACACAACTTCTTTCATTCACAATGCTAATTCAAATAACAAATTCTAAGTTACCATTTAAATAAAACACAAAATAACATTTCACTCCTTGAAGACTTCACAAATCAAATGATCAACTTAAGACAAATATCATTCAGGAACACAACATGAAGTAGATTAAACTCTAATTCATTCTACTATCAGTAAAATAGATAAGCAATATTTACAAAGCTAGCACAATCACCAGTGCACAGAGAATTTGTGTCTCCAGGTTGTTTCCAACTACACTAAGTGAACTTGGAAAATACATTATAGTCTACATTGAATCTAACTACTAAACAAGAAGACAAAAGGAGCTCCCATCACTAAGAATCAGGATGCAACTCTATCTCCTTCTGTTAAATAACTCCTACATTTTCTTCTAACTTTCTATTCTAACACTATTTCTTCTCCTTTTCTTTCTTAGTTTTTTTTTTTTTTTTTACCTCTAACTATCTAACCTTTACAAAGAGGCCAGAATGGCCTATATATATGATGTACCAAAAGGATGCACTATCTACTATTTTTAGGGTTTTTACAAAATATCTACTTCTAGGAGAGTCGACTCTCAGATCTTTCTGAGGAAATTCAAAACTACATTCAAAGTGGAGCCTTGTTGTCCATATTGCTGAAAGGTTGTTCTGGGGATGACCTTAGATCTTTTGCAACTGCAACATTTACTCTTTTGTCTCCATGTCCACCTTGAACGCTGCTGGGGATGCCTTGAATGCCCGAGGGCACTTTACCATTAATACTGATAAATCTCCGCAGATGACTACAACAGTTGTCCCTGTGAGTCACAAATTCTTTCTTCCTTCGGCTTCTTTCATGTTCCAAGCTTCTATGCATGCTGACCATCCCCAAAAGCACCATTGGGTCTCCCTTTAGATCTAAACATTTCACCTGAGCCAATCCATTTCCTTCTGATCTTACAATGAATCCATCTCACTTGCATTTTGTTGGTCTTCTTACATAAGGGTGGTTAACCAGTGAAAGGGGCCAATGAGTCACTCTTTTAGTCTCCCCTAATTGGTTGAGCATATGCCACACGAGCTCCTTAGGAGGTCAAAGGTGGTCCAAAGGATATTACATGTTGGTGAGACACTCATCGTGTGTCCCCGATGCGATTATATCACTTTTAGAAACTATCGGCATGACTTTAGATAGTCGAAAAGACGCTTCAGCAAGCTATATAAGTCATATCGAGCTCACAAAAACCATCGGCAAGACTGTCGCTAGTTGGTGGGACATCATAGCGAACATCAGGATTCTTCAGCGATCACATTTTCCATGATAGGGAAACTATTGCTTACCGCTGCAACCTCATGGCGAAGTCTTCCTTATCTCCCGATGGACTCCCCCTAAAAACCTTCTCCTATTACAGAGACATCATCGACTCAGCAAGACATCTTGCCAAACCTGATCCATTTGTTGAGAGTCTCTTCAAGTTACTTTTATTTTCCCGGGCTTACTGGTTCTTTCGGTATGACCTCCTTTCTTCACCAAGACCTTATGGCGAAGCTTTTGTTTTCTCCCCAGACTTACTCTATCGGCAAGAGTCACGATGATGCTAGACTCACTAGGTGAGCTCATCTCGGATGTCGAGGAGACTAATGTTTCGGGGAGACCTTACCCTAATTTTCTCTTCTCTTACCGAGCCTTCCCTTGTTATTAGAAAGACTCCCTTCCTTTGCCAAGACCTTATGGCAAAGACATGACCCTTCAATGAGCTTCTTTATGCTCCCTGAGCCTATTTCCTTTCAGTGTGACATTCTCACATTGGTGAGACTTCTCACTGAGAGCACTATCTTTTGGCGATCTTCTTTCATTTTGGGGGGACACTGCTCGATTGCCAAGACCTTATTGCGAGCCCATATCCCTAAGTTGATGCCACTTTTGTCGCTGTGACCTCACCTCTTGGGCTAGACATTATGCTAGATGCAACTCCCTTCGGCGAGACCCATGCCAATTGGCCAGACCTCTTGCCAAAGGAAAAATTATTGCTGACCTTAGACCTTTGGTGGGACCCTTCCCTTTTAGCAAGACCTATGGTGACATCCCTTCGCTGTCGATGTGATCTGAAGATTTCTTTGAGACCTCCCAGCGAGGGTCTAAATCTTCCCTGAAAACCCTTGGGGAACCTTTGTCGGTAAGACTTATGGTGACTCCCTTGTATGTAGCTAAGACTCTAGCCCATCGGCCAGACTTCCTGCCGATGGTGAACCACTCTTCCCATAGAGAAAATTCCTTGGTGTGACCTCCTTCATTCGGCTAGACATTATGCCGAAACGACAACCTTTTTTTGGCCCATGTTGTCGCCAAGACCTCCCTTTAGTCACACCGATATGCATCCTTTCATTTGATGTGTCATTGTAACATCCTCTCGTCAGGGAGATGTCCTATAGATACCCTTTTTTTTCACTGAGGAATCTCCATAGGTTCACTTTTGTCACTGTGACAACCTGATTCTCTCATCGATGAAGCAATATGTCAGTGAGACTTTATGGGTCGGCAAGACTGCCATACCTCACCCTGATAGACCTCCTCTTGTGCTTTGTTAGTGATAGATGACGCACTCACCAAGACTTCTCCTTGCTACAAAGGCCTTTCACCAAAATTCATACCCTTGTCGGTGGTCAGAAAGACCCAAGGCATTGGGAAAAACCTCCTGCCAAAGGAATAACTCTCGCTGAAAGGGGGTTTTTTTGTTCCGTACTAGTTAGTGAGACCCAAAGATTTTGCCGAGACTTCCCGGCAAAGAGAAAACACCCCACCAATATATGCATTCTTTTTCCATCAGTCAGTGAGATATGGAGAAGTCGCTAAGACTTCTCCCCGAAGGAAATCTCCTGCCAAAGTGTTAGCCCAGTGGTGCTAGTCGGTGAGACATGGAGTTTTCACCGAGACCTTTCTCTAAAGGAGACTCTTCATGCTGATGGGAAGATCCTAGTCACTAAAACAATGAAAAACTCTTGCCGAAAGGGGCCTGTATATGAATTGCACTCACTATGACATCTCTAGGGTCTTGCCAACAGGCAACACAGACGCATATTGGCATAATGCACTGGTAGTTAGAAAGACATCTACAAGGTCTTGCCAACTTTCTTCTTAGAGGAAAATTATGACCAACTAGACTGAGGAAATCCTTCCAAGTGAACTCACTTGAGAAATATCACCATGTGCAATGCTTTAATCCTACAAAACAAATTCTTCCATTAGTTATCAGAAGAAAATGAAACCAATTATAATAAAATCCATTCATGCTTGTGATTAATTTTATTGAATTTTTAGCAAGAAGGGAGCCAAATTAAATTGAAACAGAACCAAAGTTTGACAAAACCAGAAGAGAAACTCAGGCAAAAGACAGAAAAACTCCCAAGAGAAAAGAAAATAAACAAAAGAAAAAGAAACCAGAAAGAGAAAAGGGGGGACCCATTTTGCTCCAGGCCAAAATGGGGGTGGTTATGCAAGGCATAACAAATGGTGACTCAGCTGGGAAAATGGTTTAACCATTTTCAAGAAGCTGAAGGATTCAGGTACCCAAAAATTCCCGGTTCATGAACATCACAACTCCACTTGGGTTAGTTGTAACAACCAAGGTTGAGCTAGAATCTTAAATGTAAGTCAATAAATGGATACCCCTAAATCTATGTGTGTTCTTGATTGTGCATCACCCTTTTGTAAAGTTCCCTTCATCTTTTGAACAACAGTGTGTAAGATTTGAGCTACATGAGTTGATTCCCTCTGGCTATTGTGCATTGATATCCTGGGCATTGCTCCACTACCAGTCAAGTGTCCATAGCCCCAACAAAGATACTAGAATCACCCATTCATATTGAATCCCCCCCTTTTCTTTTTAGATAATTATTTTCTTTTCTCTTTCCTTTTATATGTTTTCTCATAGAGTTTCAGATATTCCATTTAGTTCTTTTTCAATATGTCAGATGTTTAACATTTGACCTGGGTTGATAACTACCATGGACCTCATAATAGCACTTAGGAGATTGGATTTTTCACTCAAATCTTACAGCACTATCACCCTAGGACAAATACACTATTACAAGAGGAGATGATCTTAACGATTTGTGACATATTCAGGGGAGCTGATGAAGGTTACTTACTTGGCACCTTGTTTTCAAAACTTTCCACAACTTTTATTGACAACAAGCATGAAACAAAAAATTGAGGACAAAATCATCCAATTAGAAAATCTGAAAATATCTAAACCACTTCTCTCCTAATGACCAAAGTATGCTTCAAATAACAACCCATAGTTTCAGATGGAAAAGACAGATCAACCCCAAAAGAACAAAATGAAACACATACCAGAACAAGGGAAACAAAAAGACAAAAAGGGATGACAAATAAACAACAAACTACTCACAAGCAAAGAGAAAATTACTTACAAAAAGAGGAGCTGATTATTTACAAGCAGAAACACAGAAAGTATTTATAAAAATACAAATTATTTACAACAAGAGACAAATAAATTATTTACATAAAGGATAACGAATTAATTACATGCAAAATAGAAATTAACAAGCTTTATGACTCAAAATAGTGCTTAAGAAACTGTCCATTAACAAGCAATGGAACAAGTTCCCCAGTTAAGCTACTCAATCGGAAAGCATTTTCCCCCAAGATCTCAGCAATATGATAAGGACCTAGCTAGAGTTTGTCAAATTTTTGGTGACTGCCCTTCTTTTCACTGGCTTTATCCCATAACAATACAAGGTCAGATATCCTAAAAGCTTTGATTTTGGCTCTTTTGTCAAACCAATGTTTGACAACAGCCTGGTGCCTAGAGAACTGTTGTAGAGCGGCATTTCTTTGTTCTTCTAATTTCAACAAAGTAGCTAATCTAACTTCTATCCTATTGTCATTAGAGGAGAATTTATGCATGAACACAAGAATAGGTATTTCTAGATGGATAGGAAAGATAGGCTCTTGGACATATACCATCTTGAATGGTGAGGTGTTTAAAGCAGCCTTAATCCTAGTCCTATCTGCCCATAATGCGAATCTCAGTTGGGTATGCCAGTCTCTAGGGTTATGCTCTAACAGTTTCTTAATTACCCCTAAGAGATTCTTATTGGTTGACTCTGCAACCCCATTACCTTGTGGGTAATAATTTGAAGAATATTTTAGGACAATCTTGTAATCGTATGCCTAGGAAATAAATTCAGCAGAAGAGAAGGCAGAGCCATTGTCACATACCAGAGCAAAAGGTACCCCAAACCTTGTAGTGATGCATTCGGTGAGGAACTTGATCACTACCTCTGTTGTGCTATTCTTGCAGGGTATAGCCTCTATCCACCTTGTGCAATAATCAGTAGCAGTCAAGATAAATTTGTATCCTACAAAAGAATTTGGGTTAATCACCCTAATAAAATCTAGCGCCCATTGGGCAAAAGGCCTTACCTCATAGATGGGTTGTAATGGCATAGCTACATGGCGTTCCCTTGATGCAAAAATCTGACATATGTGACATGTTCTCACATGCTGATGGGAATCTTTGAATACACAAGGCCAGTAATAACTAGACCTAAGGATCTAGTGTGCCAATGAATCTGCAAAACCATGACATGTGCCATGTTTCTCATGAAACTCAGAGATCACATGTTTAGCCTCTTGATGATCAAGGCATCTCAGGTATACTCCTTTGAATTTATTCCTATATACCAACCCTCCCTTGAGCATGTAATGAGAACTCTTGAGTCTTAGGGATCTCCTTTGAGTTGCATTCATTCCCTCTGGACACCGATTATGGAGCATCAAGTAAATGGTATCAACATACCAGGGGTCGTTAGAGAAAGACTAGGTCATGTATTACTGATAGATGATGTTGTCACTAGCATTCTCCATGGACTGAGACAAGGTTGTACCCCTTACTAGCTTCATAGGGTGTATCTCCAAATTGAATTCTTGCAAGATGGCCATCCATTTCCCTCTTCTTTCTCCCAGTTCACTCTGCATCAGTAGGGACTTCACAGCCATGTTAGGAACTACAGCGATGACTTGACTTTGGAGAATGTAATGTCAGAATTTCTTAATAGCCTGAACTAGTACAAAGGCTTGCTTCTCTAGAGGTGGGTATTTGATTTTTGTGTTTATGAACGGAGAACTCATGAAAGCAATCGGTCTCTCCTCTGCCTCTTCTTTTCGTTGAGTTAAAGCAGTTGTGCATGAATGCTTAGAGGCAAAAGAGTAAATGTAGAATGGTCTGATGTAATCAAGGCTAGTGAGGACTGGTGCTTCTGAGATGGATTGTTTGACTTATGAAAATGCAGCATTTTCTTCATCAGTCCATTCTATCTTGGCATCCTTTTCATCATTTCGTTCAGGGGTTTCATAATTTTAACAAAACCCATGATGAACTTTCTCACAAAGTTGATTTTCCCAAAGAAAGACCCCATTTCTTTCTTGCTTCTAAGATGGGTGATCTTTAGGATGGACTCAACTTGATCTAGGTCAATTGAAATCCCTCTTTCAAAAATTATGTTTCCCAATAGCTTTCTTTCAGAAACCCCGAACACACATTTTTTTGGATTCAATGAGACTCCATACCAGATGCATCTCTCAAGAACTTTGGCTAAGTCCATAGCATGATTCAATCGGTCCTTCAAGAACACTGTTAGGTCATCCATATAGATAATGATGCACTTACCGATTAGGTCCTTGAACGCTATGTCCATGGTGTGCTGGAAAGTTGCTCCCGCATTTATTAGACCGAATGGAATCCTCCTATACACAAATTTTCCCCACTTTGTAGTGAAGGCTATCTTCATTTTGTCTTCAGATTCGACCATTACCTAATTATTTCTAGAGTAACCATCTAGGAATGATATCATTTGAGATCCATTGACAGTCTGCAGAACCTCATCTAGTGAAGGTAGTGGATAGTTATCTTTTTCTGAACCTTTGTTCAAATTTCTGAAGTCGACACATAGCCTGATCTCCTCGTTTTTCCTATGAACTGGGACTAAGTTAGCCACCTAGGTTGAATGGTGCACAGGGAATATTATCCTTATAGAGAGCAGCTTTTGGACTTCTTTGAGGATTAGTGGCTTAATCAAAGCATTGATAGGGAATTGTTTCTGTTGAAAAGGCTTAGCTTTAGGCTTCAGGGGAATAGTATGAGTCATTATAGTAACATCAAATGTCTTTAAGTCTTCATATCCCCAAGCAATTGCAGAAATATCTTTTTTAAGTGCTGCCAATATGTCTTTCCTGATTGCTTCAGGGCAGGCCTTCCCTATATAGACATTCCTTTCAGGCCAGAATCGACTAGGTTAACTGTTTCATATTTGCCTCCCTTTTCTTTAGCTGATATCTTCTCTCGAGCCCTTGGATTTGAGTCAAAAATTCTCTCCAAGGCCACCATTCCTTTGGGAATGTTATTATTCTTTAAGTTAAGAACTCCCTCTGTATCACATTCCTCAAGGCTCCAATCCCCTTGATCTCTGTTGGATTCATCAATAATTTTCCCCTCAAGAACATTTGAGCTTTCTAAGAAAGCCAAAATATGTCGATCATCATCAAAGACTTGAAAGTTCGTGATGTTGTTAGGAACTACAGGGGTGGAAATTAATTCCACTAAGAATTTATTGAGGTTAGAGCCTTGCATAGGTTCCAGAGTGCTCGCAGCAACAACCAATGAATTAGCTACCTGATTGTCTTCTCTAGGGATTAAATTCATCCCAAAGGCATCAAAGTCCTTAATCAGGTTCCATAACCAATTTCTATACATTGCCAGCCTTTCGTTGTGACATGTATATTGGTTGTGCACTTGCCTGATAACTATTTCTGAATCTCCCTTGACCATCAAGGTAGTGACCTTCTTCTTATGTGCGAACATCAATCCCCATGCCTGAGCTTCATACTCTACTACGTTGTTTGTGCATCCAAATTGCAACCTGTAAGAAGCAACAAAAAATTTCCCTCTCGGGATGGTTAATACAATTCCAACACCACTACCTATCTTAGATTTGGATCCATCAAAGGTAAGGGTCCACAGTTGATCATGGGCTGGAGTTGATTTTTTTAAAGTTGTTATGGGTGCTTGAGTTAGATGAGTCACAACTGGGGCTGCTTGATCTTTTGCATCAAGTATAGGGAAAGGATGCTCTATAAATTTTCTTTAGATGCACTCTCCAATTCCTACTTAGCTATATCATCTAACCTATGGCTATCCTTTTGACAGTCACCTATGCTTTTGGTTAACCCCCTGGGCTTTTGTACATTTGTGGGTGAAGGGGTATCAGGAAAATCTCGAAGTTGTTCCACATAAACATGTTGTTTTAGAAATGTAACTGATTCAAGTTTGATTTGAGAAGGAATTTCCTTTGAAAGTATTGTATCCCTGGTTAACATGGTTGCTTCCTTGGCCTCAAATGAGAAGTTGTCTGCAATAGTCTTAGGGTGACTTGAGCTAGCTTCCTCAGCTTAGGAAACATGATTTAACATGTCAATGCAAGGTTGAAAAGTCAATTCAGAATGACTTTGGTAGTGTACCCTGCACCAATTAGGGAGTAGCAGACTCTGCAGATCGTTATCTGCCCCTAAGACCAGTTGGTCTTGTTGCAGCTTTCTAATCAAGGCCTATTGATTTTCATTAATCATGGAGTCAGGGAGTTTCTGCATTGACATGTCTTTAGAATGGATAACTGAGAAGGTTATAATTTCTTCTCTTTTATAAACCCCCATCTCAGTCTCAAATTAAGCCACCTCATTGGGACAATCATACTCAGTGATGATATGCTTGAGGTGAGGCTCACTTTCAATCCTAATCTGAGTAGGAATCCCTCTCCATGGTAACCACATATGTGAAAAGTCAAGGGAAAGATATCCCCCTAGAATTTTCATCAAATCTCTGCTCAGCAGCACACCATAGGTCTCAGGGATATCTGCTACTTGAACATCTATGTTGGTTTGAATCCTAGGGTCTGGCCCTACTTGCACATGCATGTTCCTTAATTCCCCCACTACATTAACCTTTGTCTTGTCAAGTTGAATGACCTTATTTGTCTGAATGGGGTTTAATCCCAACTTCTTACATATGGAAAATGGTATAACATTGCCCAAATCCCCTGAATCCAACAAACAGTTATGTAGATTCTTCCCACAAATTCTTAAACTCAGGAGAAATGGTGGGGTACCTACCTTATTTCTATATAAGGTTGCATTCACATCCCCAACAGGTGCTACCTTGTTCTTTCCTTTTGATTTGTTAGCTTGGTCCAAGGCTTTCAACACTATCTCCCTTTGAGCAGGGAACCACTTTAAAATGTCAAAATATGACAAAGAAGTCTTTTGTTTCTGCATCTCAAAAACAATGTCAAATTTTGTATTGTAACTTG
>VDFB02358134.1:210289399-210308605 GCA_007258455.2 Sequoia sempervirens
TGTGTTTTTGGGAATGATGATAGTTCCAAGCTCTTTAATAAAAACATTGTAGCAATGAACATACTGAACCAAAATCCATAGATCCCTTATGTGTTTAGTGTGCTCCTTTATGGGGGGCAACCCTACTTTTCTTTTGTTTTCTTTTTCATTTACATGAAGCAGCCCTACTTGGAAACATATGACTTGGCATAGGGGCTTTCCAAGTTGGCTCTCATGTCTTGTTTTTCTTCTTGCATTTCTTTTCCCTTTGCTACTTTAAATTAATTGCTCATAAAATGGTGTGCAAAAATTTCTTTAAAGTGGGGGGCATACATTGGCATTATTCATTTGCATTCTTGGTTCTTAGTGCAACATTGTCACTTCATACGATGTGTTTTGTCGCTTTGTGGATGAAATTAGGTGTGATTTACTTCATAAGCATGATCTCTCTTAGCATATTGCATTCCTCTTAGTGGCCTGATGCAACACACTACATCCTGTAAGTTGTGAATATTCTATTCTTTGATTGGTCCTCTCTTGGAGACATTAGACACAATGTTCCCTAAGTGACAGACCTTGCATGAATTTAACAAGACTCCTTTGAACATCTTTTTCATGTTACATTTTTTTCATTTTTGCATTTTGCATCTTTGCCACCTTGCATAACACAACTTGTATGTATGCGGTACCATCCTACTTATTCATGAGTTCTAAGCATATGAAGCTTTTCTTGTCTCATGAAGCACGAACCGATATTTTGCTTTGTGGTGACTTGTTAAATTTATCAAGAGGTATAAATTTGATATGGTTGAGTAGGAAGCCCATTCTAAGGCACAACTTTGCCCATAGCCACCTATACGTTTTGGAGGGCATACCAACTAGTGTATGTTTCTCACCTTTTGGGGCTTTTCACCCAGTGGATCGCCATGAGTTTCATCACCCTAGGGTGAGTATGCATTTTCCTTTTCAGAAAAAAAAAAACTAGATCTGATTCACAACTAGTTGAACAAACGATCGAAGTTGGATTCGACCTTCCCCTTTTCATCTCCCTTCTCTCATTCTCTTTCACACTTGTGTTCCTCTATTCTTATGTTTAGTTTTCCATGGGATCTTCAACCTAGGGGCTTGATCCTCCCTCTTGATTTTTTTCATTCCATCTTGCTAGCATAAGTTCATTTGGATCCCTCTTGATATACATGGCTACTTTAGTGTGAGTTTGAAGCAAGTTCATCCTCTCACTAAAGTGGGGGCTAAATGTACCATAGAAAAATGGATCATTGAAATTTTCATGGTCTTTTAGGTCTTTTTCATATGATGCTTGATTTTTTTTGCTTTGATTTAATGTTGCAATTTAACTTCTAAATTTACATTAGGTCCTAAATATTCAAATTATGATGTCTTGTGAGGGTGTTGTGAAGTGTCGTAACACATTTCTACACTTTTTACGACTCTTCTTATTATAATTCATCTAAAAAATCACCTTTTTATCCCTTTCCAAGTCCTATTTTAAAGTGTTGTAAATTCTTGCAACAAGATTTCATGCTTTTCTAGGCTTTTTATCACTATTTACACATTTTTTATGATTTATTTGACCCCTTTATGCACTCATAGGACTTAATTAAGTGTATTTTTGAATGTAAACCTAGAAAACAACATTAAATGCAACTTAATTCTTGACACCCAATTACAAGCCTAGAGTGGGACCCACCCATTCGCCATGAGTAGCGAATGAGTCCCTCTTGGCTCCAAATTCAAAATAATTCAAATGTTCTTGCAGGGTTTTATTCAAAAAAACCTTATGTCAGCCTATGATGAGGTATTATTGGGTTATTGTGGCATAAGTGTGTATAAATAAGTGTTTTCTACCCATTTTACTCCTTATTCACTTGTGTTCACTCATTCAACATCAATTAGAATTCTTGCATTCAATTCATCAGAGCATCATTCAATCAAGCAATTGTCAAGTATCTTAGAGCATCCATTGACATATCTTCAAACTTCTACAATAAGGTTTTTAGTAGTTAAGGACATTTTCATGTTGTTTATTCATCATTCCTTGCTCATATCATTTCATTTTTTCATTAAGGGTTTGATTACCAAAGTGGGATTTGACCAAGGCAAATCCCTATACTCTAACCCTTAACCATTTTTCCCCCTTTTACATTTGTGTTTGTAGAATTTTGTATGCAGATTTATCAAGCAAATAGGTGTTGAAAGGTGGTCAACAAGTCAACAAAGTGTTTCAAGTCAACTAAACCCTAATTCAAGCTTGGAGACAACCTACAACCCATTTTCTACAAATTTGACTCTGTTAACCTGACAACAAGACAAGTGCAGATCTGGACCTACAAGATTGAGGTTGGGATTTACAATTTTTTGGTGGATGAATAATTCACCATCAATAGAAAATGAGTCCCACCTAAGGGCTGAAAAAGTTGATTTTGTCAAAATCTGGTTCCCGACTGTCAGAAAGCAATTCAGGTGTTTTTACTAGTAGGACGATTGATTCACCATCAATGGAAAATGAGTCCCACTAGTGGTTTATAGTAATTTCTACCAGTTTCTAGAACCTTCCAAGATTATTGATCAACTTCTAGGTGCACTCTAAAAAAATTCATTCAATTTTTTTTGCATTAGTTCATGTTTTTAGTTCCATTTTGCATACCTCACTGTGTTTTCAAACATTGCATATTTCATTAGTCTTGCATTCATAATCAATCAATTTCATAGCTTAGTTGCATTTAGATAATTCCATTTAGTCATAATTCCATCTTGCATTCCTTTATTTGAGTGAACCACCTCAATTTTAGGGTTTTATCTCTCTCCTTTTGGGTGAAAGATCCTAAGAGTGTGCAAGAGAAGTCCATAGAACACACCTCAAAATTGATGGTTCACCTACATAATTCGGTTAGCATGAAAAATTAAATGTATATATCAAAAAATATCATAATAAAAAAGAAATTGTACATGAGTCTTACAAAAACAAGAGATTTGTTGTTTATTAATTCTAACATACCAAGGTTTACATTTTTCGAATGATCTTTGACTTATGCTAATATTAAATGGTAAGATTGTATCATCTAAAAAAAATTATATAATTCATTTTAAGTCATATCTAAGAGATGCTTTGGATGAGATTTAGTATTTTTGGAACCCACCCTTAATTTTAAAACATCTCTAATGTTAGGTGATACTCTTGTATTATCATGCCAATATTTTTTCGATTAAAGATTTGATTTTATTAGTTAATTTTATGTTTGACATTGGGAGTCTACCACTAAAAATCCAACATTGATTAATTGGATCCTTTTCAATACTTTCTCTTCTTTTAGCAGATCTTATCAAAGTTTTAAGATTTACTTTTATACATTTACTAATCTTGCTTAACATTCTTTTATTTGAACTTGTTGTATTAACTAGAGCAGTTGTTATTGCATGACAAGCTGCATTTTTATCTTTAGATCAATTTTTCTTACCTATAAAATCAGTAGCATTAGATATGAATTGTTCTACTAAATCATATTTCCTTTTTGGTTTTACAAAAATGCCTAATTTTTTCATCACTTTTCTCATTTTTGACATTCTCATCAATTGCATCATGAGTTGACATTGAAATCCTAATTTCTTTCAATATTTTTTTATATATATATTCTATTTCCATAAGTTCTCATTTGTCTCCAACAAAATTTATCAAGAATGTTATCTAGCACATCTTTTTCAATTGTAAAAGAATCATTTTCATTTTCATTCATACAAGGGTTTTCATTTTTATTCATGCACGGGGTTTCATTTTCATTTTCAAACATAAAAGGGATTTCATTCTCATTTTCATCAATATGAGCCCGATTTCATTCTAATTTTCATTCATATAATATATTTCATCATTTTTTTTTGTGTTGTTTCAACCCTAGAATTATTGAGACCATCAATGGTGTATCCAATTTCTTTTAAATAACTAAGATCAATATTATCAAGACTTGGGTTTGAAAACATACCTAGATAAATTGTTTGAATCTGTGCATTTTCCATATCATTGGGAGGTGGATTTGAAGACATACCTGAAGTTGTTTCCATAGGTGCTATTTCCATATCATTCAAAGTTGAAGTTGAAGGTATAGTTGGGTTTGTCTCCATAATTGCATTTTCTTCCATATTCACCATCTCCACATTTGCATCATCTATGTTCATCTCATCCTTCATTGTTTTGCTCTTCAACATTCATGGAACTAGATGCTTCCAAATTTTTCATTTGATGAATCCTTTCTCTTCTATCCCTTTGTCTTTTTCCTCCATTTCTCTATTTGCTTGAATTTCTTCAGGTGTCATTAACTTTCTACATTTTTTCCTTTGCATTTTTCTTTGATCCCATGGTTACCAAACCCTCTTTGATAATAAAACAAATGATTCTTAACCTATTTTCAAGTTTCTACCTCCTTCAAATATTCAAATAAAACTATATAGTATGAAGATCATTTCTTCTATAAACTTTTAAGTACAAAAACATCATGAATACATCCAAAAGTTCTCTTTTTCCAAATCTTCTTGTAAAATGTTCTTGTACTTGATTCCAATTCAAAAAATTCAACCTGCACTTGTCTCTTCCAACAATTTGAATAGAATATTCCCTATTAAGAGATTGCACAAGACAACATTGCAATAAAAAATGTAGAAAATGGCACTTTCGAACTGTACTACAGAAAATGAATGTTGTAGAAAAAAAATGCTCTATCAGTATTTTCCAAATTGGAAAAAAAAGGATAAAATAAGAAATGTGTACATATTATAAAATGCGTTCACGTTCTATTTTAGGAACATGTATGTGTTAGATAACATGTATGCATTACCTTTACCCAATGGGTAAATAGGTAACATGTAATGCGTTGTATTTAAATAGCACTTACGTGTTTTAATAAAGCATACACATTATTAAAAATATGAATCTCCAACCCACATGCAGCCTTAGTTTTAGGCTCGAGAAAGGCTTGGCAACCCGACCCTTAGGCTTTGACCTACAACTAAAAAATTAAGGTAGATTCAAGAAGAATGTCCAACTTTGGCAATATAGCTAATGGACTTTTATTTCTGAATCAATCTATGAAATTAAAACCCATTAGAGAACATGATGTCTAGTTTCCAAATATATAATTTTTATTAATATTGGATTATTTTTTATTTTTTAATTAATTTCTAAGCAAAACTAGTCCATAAACTTGAAATATTAGGCTTTTTTTGTTTTTTAATGACTTTTTTTGGGTTAAGTTTCATGTAAAACATTATATGTTATCAATCTTCAGACAATTATCTACACAATGAAAAAAAAATTCAAAAAATGTTTAGTTTAGGTCCAATTATGTGTTGTACACATTGAATTTTAAAAACAACAATTAAGGCCATTAAAAATTCAATAAAAAAGTAAAAAATATTACAAAAATATCCTCACTGAATCTGTTGTTAGCTCTCTTTCCCCAAATGGAATTATAAAAATACTTTTGTTTGAGTCAAAAAGTGGTGTCCATACATGTGCATGGTATGGTTAAAAAAAACTTTTTTAAACATGTGGTTTTTATACATCCCTGTCAAAATTTAATTTCTATCACTTGGGTATTTGAATAAATTACATATTTGGAAACTAGATTCAAAATGCTAAATTTCATATTATTGATTTTTTTTAAGATTCATTGTGTAAGTTCCTCAAATTTTTAGTCCAAGTGTGACAAATCCTCAAAACCAGCAAAAACATTTCCACTTTTTGAGCTCTTTGTGGATCCAACTTCTTGCATTAGCCCCAAAATATTGGCAAAATTCGTTGAAACATGTAAATCCATTGAGAATGAAATGATAAGAAAATAATAAGGCGGTAGCATAGAGAAGAGGAAGTAAATAGTCAGAGGGTTGTGCTAGTTTTGTGCATACATTTAAAACACAAGAAATTGTGTAGGAATTTGAAAAGGGATTGGGTTGAATTTGAAGAGACAACACTAAGAAGGAAGGAGTACACAATTAAAATATCAATGGAATGCATATATGATAGGAGGGGCCGATTGGAATTAAGGTGAGGGGGGTTGCATGGAAGGCAGTAAGGAGGGAAAAAGGAGTAGCGAAGGATAGGGGTTGTGTGGGAAAAATAAAATGGTTGCAAAGTAAACCAAAGCTAGTGTTAAGAGGTACATAGGAGATGATGTCTCATGAAATGACCATATCAAATGGAAAATTTAAGAGTTCTATGTGAGGAAGGAAAGATAGTGTAGAGGTGAAAGGAGAAGTAGAGGAGGTCTCTTCCATATGTGGAGAAGTAACTTATTAAAAATCTTGAAGAGAGGACAATAGGGGTGCATGTAGGAAGTGCATTTGAAGGGAAGTGTTTTAAATACCATGTAAAGAAAACAAAGAAGTGTGCAAAAGTAAAGTGGGAAATGTCTAAAGAAGGTTGTGTAGACATTTTGTGGTTGAAAACTTGAAGATTTCAAAACATATAAAGAAAAAGGAAAAAAATGTCTGGAATATACTTAGGGTGTGCAAGGGGTGATTGAGTTGTCATCTTGAAAGTTAAAATATAGATTAAAATGAAGAACAAAGTGAATGAAATTTGATAGTGAATAAATGTATGATTCATGAGCTAGTCAAATGAATTCAAATTTTCTTCAGTCTTTCATTAAATGAAAACTTGTATGTGAGTAGGAATTGCATAGTCATTGAACCAAATTTGTCAATCCAGGTGAGTATTTGGTTGCTAAGTTGAGAGATATTGTAAATTTTGAATTTGAGAAAATAAAAGATGTTTGTTGAAATTTTTTATTAGACTATTTCCTATTTGTTATTGTGAATTTGTGCAAATGGAGATTGGGTCTATGGACACCAAGTGTAGTGTTTCCTATCTACGTCAATTGGTATCAAAGCAAGGGATGATGAGTGTATGGATAGACTGCCAATAGTGAGTCATTCCACACTAGGACCTATGAGTAGATGAGAGTGAGAAGTAGAGAATAAGCTCATGAGGGTTGTTGTAGTTAAGATGAGTCTTGAGTATGAGAGAGCTTGAAACTATGAAATATTTTTTTTTACAAATTGAGTGTGATGGTAGATTGCATGAGGTGAGATTGCAACAGTTAAGATGGGATGGGTTGTGAGGGGACCTGTGCAAATATTATTTTGGGAGCATTATTGGGATAAAGTGGAGGATGAGAAGTTTGAAAATATGGGATAGATATATCGTGAAGAAGTAGGAAATATCAAGGCAAGGCTTGAGAAGTTGGAAAATATTATTGGGAAAAGTGAGTGTAAATTGATAAAGAGGAGTGAGAAGAAAAGTGAGGATAACATCTCAAGATGGATAGAGGAAGATGTAACCACTATCAAAGAAGTTGTAGGAGAGACATGCCATGAGGAAGGAATAGAGAAAGAAGAAGAAAGGATTGAAGTGAGCAGTGAAGAGGTCACAACAAATGGGGAAGAAGATTTGTTAGCACAATTGATTGTGTTTGAGGAAGAGTGGATGTCAAACCTTGATGTTGTAGTAAAAGGAGAAGAATGGGAAGTTGCACTTGATGAGGATGTCGATGTTACATCTAAGGTAAACTTTCTTTCTGATAAAGATATTTTGTTTTGAGATAAAATAATAGGAGAGAGTGATAGAGAGAAATAGCATGTAGTAGATGTTCCATATTTTATTGTAGAGATAGTGGAATATGTTGCAAGATTTTAGTGGAGGTGGTCAGTTGGAGTGGGTTTGATCCCATGAAGGATGAGAGGAGAGTGGAGAGTATTTGGAAAAGGAGGTTGGGATTTTGTGGACATGATTAGGGAAAGAAGGAAGAAGATGTATTGTTCACAACCTCGAAGGGTGATTTGATCATCCAAATCCACCATTGTGAGCCTATGCTCATAATCTTTCTACCTGACATGTCTAATGTAGAAGCATCCCAAGAGAATGGGTTATCTGCATCAACCAAAAAATATTTGCAATTTAATTTTTCAGTTTTGGTCTGTTTGGTTCTCTATTGGTAGGAAAACATGGATGTGACTTCATAAGTCACAAATACATTCAATGAGAAAACATATTGTCACATTTAAATTTTCTCATACTGACAAAGTTTGAAGAGCTCCAATAATCGAATTTACATTTTTGTTTTCCATTGGCATTCATAAATTTGCACTCTAGGATAAATAATTTGAAATGTCTTAAAATACAGAGCATGTCATTTTATTCCCAAGTCCTCAAAATATTGAAAAAACACTTTGAAACATGTAAAGCCATTGAGAATGAAACGATAGGAAAATAAAAAGGTGGTAGCATAGAGGAGAGGAAGTGAATAGTCAGAGGTTTGTGCTAGTTTTGTGCATACAAGATTTAAAACACAAGAACATTGTGTGGTGATTTGAAAAGAGATTGGGTAGAATTTGAAGATCCAACACTAAGAAGGGAGTATGGAATTAAAATACAGATGGAATGCATATATGACAGGAGGTACAAATTAGAATTAAGGTGAGGGCGGTTGTGTGGAAGGCATTAATTAGGGCACTCGGAGTAGCAAAGGATAAGGGTTGCATGGGAAAAACAAAATGGGTGCAAATTAAACCAAAGCTTAGAGTGTTAAGAGGTACATAGGAGATTATAATGTCTCACAAAATTACCATGTCAAATGGTATATTTGAGAGTTGTATATGAGGGAGGAAAGATAATGCAAAGGTGAAAGGATAAGTAGAGGAGGTCACTTTCATAGGGGAGAGAAGTAACTTCTTATAAATCCTAAAGAGAGGATAATAAGGGTGCACACATGAAGTGCATTCGAAGAGAGGACAATAGGGATGTGCACATGAAGTGCATTTGAAGGGAAGTGTTTTAAACACCATAAAGAAAAACAAAGTGCACAAAAGTAAAGTGGTAGTGTTTAAAGAAGGATGTGTAGAAATTTGGTGGTTGAAAACTTGAAGATTTCAAAATAGGAACAGATAAAGGAAAAGGAAAAAAGATGTGAAGGATAGTGGTGTGCACAAGGGCTGATTGAATTGGCATCTTGAAAGTTAAAATGAGGATTTAATTGAAGCAAAAAGTGAATTAAATTGGAGAGTGAATACATGTATGATTCATGAGTTAGTTAAATGAATTCAAATTTTCTTCAGTATTTCATTGAATGAAAGCTTGTATTTGAGTAGGAATATTCATTGAACTAAATTTGTCAATCTGAGTGAGTAGTTGGTTGCTAAGTTGAGAGATATTGTAAATTGTGATTTTGAGAAAGGAAAAGATGTTTGTTGAATTTTTCAATTAGAATGTTTCCTATTTGTCATTGTGAATTTGTGTAAATGGAGATTGGGTCTATGGATATTAGGCGTAGTCTTTGCTATCTCCATCAATTGGTATAAGAGCGAGGGGTTCTAAGTGTGTGGATAGATTGTTGAAGTTTGTGAGGAAGTACACACTAGGACTTACAAGTAGAGGAGAGTGAGAAGGTAGTAGAGAAGAATCTCGTGAGGGTTGTTGTAGGTAAGAGGAGTCATGAGTAGCAGAAATCTTAAAACTATGAAATAATTTATTTTACAAATTGAGTGTGATGGTAGATTGCATGAGGTGAGATTGTAGTAGGCAAGATGGGATGGTCATGAGGAGACTCATGTGGATGCTATTTTGGGAGAAGTATTGGGAGAAAGGAAGATGAAAATTTTGAAAAGATGGGACAAAAATTTTGTGAAGAATTAGGGAAGATCAAGGCGAGGCTCAAGAAGTTGGAAAATAATGTTGGGAAAAGTGAGAGGAAATTGGTAAAGAGGAGCAAGAAGAAGAGTGAGGACAACAAACTGAGTTGGAAAGAGCAAGATGTAGCCCCTATTGAAGAATTTGTGGCAAAGATATGCCATGAGGAAGGCATGGAGAAAGAAGAAGAAATGACTGAAGTGAGCAGTGCAAAGGTTGTAGTGAATGGAGAAGAAGATTAGTTAGCACAATTGTTGGCGATTGAGGAAGAGTGGATGCCAAGTCTTGATGTTGCAACGAAAGGAGAAGAATGGGAAGTTGCAGCTAACGAGGATGTCGATGTTACAACTAAGGTAAACTTGTTTTCTGATAATGATATTTTGTTTTTAGATGAAAATATTTTCTTGTAGAGATAGTGGAAGATGTTGCAAGATTTTGGTGGAGGTGGTCTATTGGATGTGGGTTTGATCCCATGAAGGAGGAGAAGAGAGTGGAGAGTATTTAGTGGAGGAGGTAGGGATTTGGTAGACATGAGTCCACGAAGAGGGAAAGAAGGAATAAGGTTTATTTTTGTCAGAGGAAGATGGCGTGTGTTATGGAGAAGTGTTGGAAGAAGAGGAAGAAATGATTTGGGACACTTGTTATAGTGATGGAGTCTATTGTAGATTCTTCACAATCTCGAAAGGTGATTCAATAACCCAACTCCACCATTGTGAGCCTATGCTCACAATCTTTCTACCCATCATGTTTGAAGTAGGAGCATCCCAGGAGAATGGGTTATCTACATCAACCAAAAAGATTTATAGTTTAATTTTTAGTTTTGGCTTGTTTGGTTCTCTATTGGCACGAAAACACATATGTGACTTCAAAAGTGGCAAAGATATTCAATGAGAATATATCATGTCACATTTAAATTCACTCATACTGACAAATTTTGAAGAGCTCCAATAATTGAATTTACATTTTTGTTTTCCTTTGGTTTTCATAAATTTTCACTCGAGGATAAATAATTTGAAATGGCTCAAAATACATAACATGTTATTTTATTCCCAAGTCCTCAAAATATTGGCAAAATACATTGAAATATGTAAAGCCATTGAGAATGAAACAACAAGAAAATAAAAAGGCGGTAGCATAGAGGAGAGGAAGTGAATAGTTAGAGGGTTACACTAGTTTTGTGCATACAATTTTAAAACATAGGGAAATTTCTTGGGGATTTGAAAAGAGATTGGGTTGAATTTGAAGATCCAATGCTAAGAAGGAAGGAGTATGGAATTAAAATAAGTTGAAGGAATATATCTATGACATGAGGGGTCGATTGGAATTAAGGTGAGGGGGGTTTCATGGAAGATAGTAAGGAGGGAACCAGGAGTAGTGAAGGATAGGGGTTGCATGGGAAAAACAAAATGGTTGCAATGTTAACCAAAGCTAGTGTTAAGAGGCATGCATGAGATAATGTCTCATGAAATGACCATGTCAAATGATAGATTTGATAGTTGTATGTGAGGAAGACAAGATAGTGCAAAGGTGAAAGGATGAGTAGAGGAGGTCGCTTCCATAGGTGGAGAAGTAACTTCTTAAAAAGCATGAAGAGAGGACACTAGGGGTGCATGAAAGAAGCACATTCAAAGGGAAGTGTTTTAAATACCACAAAGAAAAGAAAGGAAGTGCGCAAAAGTAAAGTGGGAAACATTTAAAGAAGGTTGTGTAGACATTTGGTCGTTGAAAACTTGATGAATTCAAAACAAGAACATATAAAGAAAAAGGGAAAAAATGCATGGAGGATAGTGGGGTGTGCAAGGGGTGATTGAATTAGAATCTTGAAAGTTAAAATGCATATTTAAATTAAGAACAGAGTGAATGAAATTGGAGAGTGAATAAATGTATGATTCATGAGTTAGTTAAACGAATTCAAATTGTCTTCAGTCTTTCATTGAATGAAAACCTGTATGTGAGTAGGAATTGCATAGTCATTGAACTGAATTTGTCAATCCAAGTGAGTAGTCGGTTGCTAAGTTGAGAGATATTGTAAATTGTGAATTTGAGAAAAGAAAATATGTTTGTTGAAATTTTTGATTAGAATGTTGCCTATTTGTCACTATGATTTTTGTAGTATTTCTTATCTACATTAGTTCATGATAGATTATTTTTATAGTTTATCAATTTGAGCATGTAAACAACTTTTTAATCAATAATCAGGATGAGCTCTAATTTTTTTCATCAACATTTTAGATCATAAAATATGATCCGAAACATTGATGAAAAAATTGTTTACATGATCAAATCCAAAACTATCAAACTAATCTACATTAATAGTATTAAATATAAAAAATTACTTAAATTTATTCAAATTGGAAAGTGTCCATGCATTTCGAGCTCCATGGAATGCACTCCAAGCTCTCTAGAATGAATCTTAACCTTTCATGTTTTGAATTTTGCTAGACTTCAATGAACAACATTTAATAGTAGGTTAGAATTTTGTAATCATTGCACATAAGCAAATACAACTAACAAATGTGATAGCCTGGGACAACAACAAATAAAAATTATGCATGTTGAATGTACCTACACATGCTTTGGCTTCATCAACTATCCTGAAAATTTTGAAAAACCTTTGAATGAAGGTGTTTGCTAATTTTTTCCCCTCAATTATGCAAATATTAGAACATCCCACAAGTGGGACACCCTATTGTGGGTGTACCTTGCTAAGGAGCCAAAATGTTGATATATGTCCTTCCAAATATGTTTGCTAGTGAATGCTATTAATGAGTCTAAGAGAGGCGTAGTTTGGATTCAAATATTGTTAATCTTTTGATTGGGAATTCCTCTATTTCTAATGACATTCACAATTACCATTTAATCCCCTTCAACATGGATTTGTTTGACTTTGAATTGATTACGAACTTGTAATTACATTAGTACATATTCCATTGCCTTGTTATTAGTCCTATGCGCTACTTTTTTTATGTTGAATCAACTAATTTCTTGAAGGATACTTGATTATGCAACTAGCACTAGAGGTTCCTAGGTTACCCTATAGGCATTGTCAAAATTATATTTGAATCATCTCTCTAATGAGTGTACAATTACAAAGGGATAAGTTATAGCTAATGAAGAATTTTAATATATAGTATATAAATGTATAAGTAATAATATTATTACAAATTATTATATTTAAATAATACTAATTGTTAATTAATAACTTAAATATAATACAAGTATACAATATTTAATAGTTATTTAAATATAATATACATTTTATAATTATTTCAAAACCTAATATAATACATCATAAAAACTAGGAAATTAAAATTATACTATTAAATTAATATAATAATATACTAGTTAATATTCATGTGAATTGATATTATAATCTATCTTAATAATTACATATATGAATTATTGCTAGACGACTTTTGGATTTGATTGTGTAAGAGTTTTTTGCATCAACGTTTCGGATCACACTCCGTGATCCATCATCAGGATAGTTGAGAGCTCAAGGAGAAAAATGATAGGTTGCAGACCAAGAACTAACTAAAAAGACCAAGGGGAGGGTTGAGGGGCACAAAAAACGAAAAAACAAGAAGCTAACAAATAGACTCCTAGGACCAAAAAAGATAAAAAGATACAAGAGAAAATAAAATTAGAGGAAAAACAAAAGGAAAAAATAAAATTAAATAAAAATAAAATAAAATGTCCAAACAATAGAAATTTCTAAATTCTTTTTTAAAAGACACAAATACAAAGAAAATTTGAAAGGGGCCAATATTTATATATAAAGAAACAAAAGAAGTTAGAAAAAATTAAATTAAATAAAAATAAAATGTCCAAACAATAGAAATTACTAAATTCTTATTAAAAAGACACAAGTACAAATGAATAGAGAAATAAAATATATATATATATATATATATATAATATATAAAGAAACAAAAGAAATTAAAGATGCAAATATATTATTTATGAGAAATAAAAGAAGTTAAGAATATATATATTATAATATACCAAACAAAATAAAATTCAAAAAATAAAGAAAATAAAAATAAAATGTCCTTCTTTTGTTTTTCTTTTGTTTCTTTATATATATATATATATATATATATATATATATTTTATTTCTCTATTCATTTGTACTTGTGTCTTTTTAATAAGAATTTAGTAATTTCTATTGTTTGGACATTTTATTTTTATTTAATTTTATTTTTTCTAACTTCTTTTGTTTCTTTATATATAAATATTGGCCCCTTTCAAATTTTCTCTGTATTTGTGTCTTTTAAAAAAAGAATTTAGAAATTTCTATTGTTTGGACATCTTATTTTATTTTTATTTAATTTTATTTTTTCCTTTTGTTTTTCCTCTAATTTTATTTTCTCTTGTGTCTTTTTTATCTTTTTTGGTCCTAGGAGTCTATTTGTTAGCTTCTTGTTTTTTCGTTTTTTGTGCCCCTCAACCCTCCCCTTGGTCTTTTTAGTTAGTTCTTGGTCTGCAACCTATCATTTTTCTCCTTGAGCTCTCAACTATCCTGATGATGGATCACGGAGTGTGATCCGAAACGTTGATGCAAAAAACTCTTACACAATCAAATCCAGAAGTCGTCTAGCAATAATCAATATGGATTGTGGAAATGTGATATCTTTAATACATATATGAAATTAAGAGTTCATGATAGATTAGTTTGATAGTTTCTGGATTTGAACATGTAAACAATTTTTTAATCAATAATTAGAATGAGCTCTAATTTTTTTCATCAATTTTTTAGATCGTAAAATATGATAGGAAACAATGATGAAAAATAGTTTACATGATCAAATCCAAAACTATCAAATTAATTTACATTAATAATATTAAATATAAGAATTGCTTAAATTTATGCAAATCGGACGGTGTCCATGCATTCCGAGCTCCATGGATTGTACTCCAAGCTCTTCGGATTGAAATTGGACCTTTCATGTTTTGAAGTTTGCTAGACTTCAATTAACAACATTTAATAGTACGCTCGAAGTTGGTAATCGCTGCACGTAAGCAAATATCGCTAACAAATCTGATGGCCTGGGACGACAACAACAGATAAAAGATTATGTACATTGAATGTACCCACATATGATTTGGCTTCATCAACCATCCTAAAATGAATAAATCTAACCTACTTACACCTTACACAGTCTGCTTATATCTCGCTGCTACGGAGAAAATACCCATTTAAACGTATGTCATCATGGATAGACGCTACCCAATGATTAAGATGCTGCTGTATATTTTGTATGGGAAGACGTACATACAGTCCAATCTACTATCTGGGATATCATTAGGTACTACTTCAAAATCTTTTTTTAGCTTACTTATATTGGAAGAAACTATGATGTTTCAGCCTTTTTATAAAGCGAAGAGAAGTCATAATTAAGGCGCTAAGATCTAGAGTATAGATATTGTGGATAGATTTCAAAGTGGAGTAAGTTTTCTTGGATGCCACGCTTCACTGCGACAGTAGACTCTCGTACCGGCATCTTATTTTCTGAGAAGAAAGGTGGATCATGGGAATAGGAAATACCTTTAAAAAAGGATTGGGATAAAGCTAGGAGCCCGAATCGAAGTCTTTTTAATCAGATCAACATGATTATGTTATCCCACAACTTTAGTGAAAATGGGTATTTAAGCTTAATCACTTTTCATTTTTTTAAGCTTTACTTAGACTGGAAGAAACTGTGATGGTTCAACAGTTGCCATGGTTCAACCTTTTTTAAAGTCAACAAAAGCAGTGATTACGGCATTAAGATCTGGTTGTCATGCAAGCTACAATTTGGCAACAAAGACAGTGACTACACAGCATCTTATCTTTTCTTTCTCTTAGATCATAGGACTTTGGAAAACTGACATAAAGAGACCAATAGTAATTCCACTCGTGCATGCACCTCCGCAATGGATTCAATCAAACTTTTATCTCAATTCTTTTGTACGGGAGAGCGTACAGGGATTCCAATCTTTCCCTTTCCCTTCCCCTTCCCCTTCCAGATGAAGTAAAGCTAAAATGCATATAGTAGAAGAAACTACCTAGGTACGAGGTTTCCGACAGTTTAAAGCAAACTAAAGTAACAATTACGGCGCTAAGATCTTCTTTGTAGATATTGTTAGTAAATTTAAAAGAAAGTAATTTCAGCCGTATGCCACGCTTCACTGTGTGAGTAGAGTGGCATCTTTTTTTTGTTCTGATAAAAAGGAATAGAGATAAAGATAAGATTTTCAAAAAAGACCTGTTTCTTTTTGAATCAGTATGAAAATGTTACGACAGGTAGAGCTGGTGGACGTATGATGGGGGAATAATTTAACTTAAATTTTAATATATAAATAAATACTTCATCAAATAAAGAGTTGTGAAGGGTTAATATTTTATGCAAAACATCCATAAAACTAAGTTGAGTGGATGTAGAATATAATAAAAGTAATTGTGAAATAGAAATTATTAGTTTCATAAATACAAATCCATGATCATCATATTTCATGTAAGAAGATAAATTTTAGAAACTTAAGTCAATTGAGATTATCATAAGAGCAAAGATGAAATAAAAGTTATTAGTTTCAAATTGGGAAGGCTATGATGGTGGACACTTTATGCTATGAAAATATAATTTGAAATCAATATCAATTGGATGGAGAATAGTATACAAGTAAAGTTGAAATAAAAACTATTAATTCTATCATAATGTTTCATCTCATTTCTATATGGATTTTTACACTAATCAAAGTGTCCAATTACATTCATTTTGTAAAGTTTTAAAGTGCAACTTTCTTATTGTAATGGCGAAATTTGCATATCCATGTCAATTCTCATTTAGTTTTGGGTCCATTTTGAAGGAATGGATTAACACAATTACATATCAACAAATGACATCCTCTTGTATAAAATTGAATTCATTTTTTTATCATTCACTCCATTGTATTCAAGGGGGTTGACCTAGGAGAACTTGGTCCTGGCAATCTAACAATTTATCCAAGATATTTTAAATACCACTAGTCCTTAGCAATTGATGAAGAGAAGAAATCATTATGACATGAGTCACATTTGTCTATTATCAATAAGTTCATTCTTGTGGTAGGATAAATCCCCAAAGACAAATTTATCCTACAATCAATTCAAATATTATTCTAATCTAAAAGCATATATCAAATCAAGTGCATCAATTTTTTATTTTTTTTATCAGCAAATAGCTGCTAGGGGCAAAACCCATTATATTAATTTCAAAAATGATTTACATCGATTGTCACAAGTGCATCCATTTTTAATATTAAGGTGAGTAGAACTCTATGTTACAAAAAATTCACTCTTCATTATAGTTTCCATAGATATGTATCCTAACCCCACATATTTTATTTCTTAATTTATTATTAATTTCATTTATCATGCCCAACTATTATTCACTTTAATCAAGTTAATTTGTCTATGCAAGTGAATTTTATATAATATGCAAAAATTCTCACACAATCTAATCTAGAAAACTTACTAATGGACATTATGGATTGTGGAAACTTGATATCATTAAGTGTATTCTTATTTATAATTATTTACATTTTAATACTTTAATTGTATAAAATTAATTTTTAGCTACAATCCATTGGTAGTTAAATTGAGATTTAATAATTTTAAGGGTGAAAAGTGCACACTTTATAGCTTTCCTTTCCATTTTTAACTTGATTTTAATAATTTATCTCAAATTTAATGAATAAAATAGAATTTCTATATTTGTGTACAAGATGACAAATAATTGGCATCTTGATTGATTTTGTTTTCACACGTCCTATTGGTGATCTGAGTTGTAAGTCTCAAATAACTAAGGATGGGTAATCTCCCAAGTGCCAAGGGTGTCAAACAAGGAAAGAGTACCACGAAACCTGTGTTTGGGTTGGGCAACTAAGTACCAATTATTGAGGCTGGTAAGACCTCCTACACTTTTGGTTCTAGAAGACCAAAGGGTATTTCCCAAGGTGCTAAGTTATATGATATTACAAATATTAAACAATCACCTTGCCATAAACCATATCCACTACCATTGTCACAATATACCTACGTGTTGGTTTGGTTATGCAAATCTATGCACCTTTATATAATAGAAATGGATTTTCATGTGGAGTATGTAAAATATTGGTAACAACCCCTATTATTATGCACTCATACAAGGAAGTATGACAAACTAACAAAACAAATGAAAAAAGGTGATTACAATTGAATGATCTTGTTTGTAGATGCAGGTTTATTTGGGTAAATTGTGCTTCAATTCATCATGGATTAAGCATAATTGACCCTCACTAACATTTCCTCACCTCATAATGCTCGAACATGTACATTAAGCCTCAACCCTATATCTTAAATCCTAAACCCTAAACACTATACCCTATATTGTACAACCTCAACCCTCTACCCTATACCTTCAACCCTAAACCCTACAACCTCAACCCTCAACCCTATACCATAAACCCTCCAACCTATACCCTAAAAAATCAACCCTCAACCCTAATCCCTCAACCCTCAACTTCTAAACCCTAAACCATTCAATCATCAACCTTTAAACCCCAATCCCTTTACCCTCAACACTAAACCCTGTCTTTAAACCCTCAACCCTAAACCCTTAAATTCTAAACTCTCTACCTTCAACCCTTAAATCCTTAATCCCCCAACCCATAAACCCTTAATCCCTCAACCCTCAATTATCAATTGTAAGTTCCATCTACCCTATACATTAGAACCTCAACCCTAATCCCTTAATTCTATACCTTAAATCCTCAACTCTCAACCCTTAATCCCTTAAACCCTCAACTGTCAACACTATAAACCATCTACCCTACACATTAGACCCTCAACCCTATATCCTCAATGCTCAACCCTTGACCCTAATCCCTTAACCCTCAACCCTTAACTATAAACCATCTACCTATACATTAGACCCTCAATCCTAATCCCTCAACCCTATACCTTAAATCATCAAACCTAAACCCTTAATCCCCCAACCCATAAACCCTTAATCCCTCAACCCTTAAACCCTCAATGCCTCAACCCATAAACCCTTAATCCCTCAATCCATATACCCTTAATCCCTCAACCCTCAACCCTCAACTATAAACCCTCTACCCTAAACATTAAACCCTCAACCCAAATCCCCCAATCCTATACCTTAAATCCTCCACCCTCAACCCTTAATCCCTTAAACCCTCAACCATCAAATTTCAACCCTATAAACCCTCTACCCTATACTTTAGACCCTCAACCGTATACCCTCAATCCTTGACCCTAATCCCTCAACCCTCAACCCTTAACTATAAACCCTCTACCTATACATTAGACCCTCAACCCTATACATTAAATCCTCAACCCTCAACCCTTAAATCCTCCACCCTTAATCCCTTAAAACCTCAAACCTCAACTATCAACCCTACAAACCCACTACCCTATACATTAGACCCTCAACCCTCAACCCTCAACCCCCAACCCTAATCCCTTAACCCTATACATTAAACCCTCAACCCTATACCTTAAACCCTTAATACAT